>OU015501.1:129851608-129974108 GCA_907164885.2 Dolomedes plantarius
TTACAAAGTGAGGAAGTTAACATTGCATTTCAGAAAATCCCAACAAACCAAGATAACATTATTTTAAAGAGATCTAAATGTAGAATACTTACGATTTTTAAAAATATCATTTCAGTTTAGATATTTATAATTTAGATACAATTTTAATGTGTACAAATATAGAGTGGAAATTAATTCATTTAATATAACCTAGAAGATTATTAAATTTCTAATATAAGTGAATTAAAACGGAATACGCAGAATCAGATACCAGTTACTCTTTTCCGAATGAATTTTTATAGAAATCATTTTTAATATGATTTTTTATTTGTACGACTTAAATTAAACTGATGCGTTTGTAACAATAATACTTTATACTTGTAGCTCCGACAACAACATTTAAATTGTGCTCCACTAAACACAATTGAGCGAAATATAAAAGCCATCTTGTAGAGGGTCAATGATTCAGACAGCTTGTGAAAATTATTCCCCCCCCAGTTGTTTTTAATAAATCATAATAAATGGTTTTCACAAGGTCTCATTAATTTACTATATAAAGCATCTCAACCTACAGCCTAATGATACGTTATAGTTATTAATTACTGAAATTTGTTAGTATTTCAAGTTGGAGATTTTGAATTATGGAATAAATGGTTAGTTAGTACGGTAATAATAATAAATATGAATTTAAACTGTGATTCCTACTGTAATAAATTTTTCTCTGTGAATTAATTCTCAAACTTATTTATAATGCAGATAATATTGAGATTACTTACACACACACACACAAACATTATCTGAATCGTTGAGGTTCTAATATCCCGGAAGTTATAGTTTACAAAATTATAGTTTCCTGACAAAATCTTAACAATTATTTTTTTCATATCACTTAATTTCTACCAAAAGGATCCCAATATTTTAAGTAATTTATGCTTTTCACTTGACACTGACAGGTAGCTGTCTATTGGTATGTATAGGACTTCATTAAAAATTCATTATGTCACCATGTGTAAACCAGGATGTAAACCAGGATGTAAACCACCATTCCATGATGTAAACCATGCGTATGTTCTATCAGTTTTGTTTTCTTAATTTTTCGTGCATACTTTGCCATAAAATGGAATTATTAGTCTCAAGAGTATCTTTCGGGTTAATAATGCAACTTCTATTCTTAGCTACTCTTTTTCATAAAATGGCATATTACACAGATATGCCATTATGTTTACCTTTTACCGTTGCATATTATTTAACTAACTATATATTATATAATAAACGCTTTTACACTTTTTAACTCACAACGATACATGAATTTAAATTTTAGTACAATTAGTTTCTTTCACAAATTGTTACCTTAGCATAACTACTTTTTTAAAAAAAATCAAAGAAATTAGTTATTCATCTCTCGTTGCGTTATCTTGTTAAGCTAAACAAAATGAATATTTAGCTAATATTGAATAATTTTAATGGAAAAAAAATGCGGCATGAAGATCACTTTACTAGATTAAGATACTTATTTACACGCATGAAAAAAACTTACGCAGAAAACGTTGACGTCATGTACAAGAACAAACTTTAATATCAAGTTTTCCAGTTTTACTTTTGCTAAAATAAAGTAAACATGTGATACTTGTGTCGAATTTTTAATTTCTTCTTTTTGTTAGTTCACATTTTTATTCATTTCCTGCCAAAATTATTCCCAGAAAGTACAAAGAACTATGATTCTTTTTGTGAAGTGTGTTTGCGATCTAACTGTGGTTTTTAACCATAAGGTTGAATTCTGTTTATTGTATGTGACCAGTGATTTTATACCATGCAGTAATTCTCTTCACATTATGGTATTTGCTTTTTATGAAGTACCTTAAGAATGATCGTGATATAGCAGATGGTTTAGTTTCGAGCCACAAATATATATATTTTCAATTTTTAATGGTAAGCAAGGTATTTCAGAAAAGTAAGGTAATTAGAGTAAGAAGAGCACAACAAAGTGAACGATAGTTGATATCTGGTTGTCCATTAGGCCTGTAGCTACCCAATATGTGCCTCAAATACTGGTGTCCCAAAATAGAAGTCAATGCAGGACACTATCTCAGGTGGGTTTCATTCATAAGTTTCTCAGATTTGAAAAAGGAGCAATATGGCTCTAGGCTCTAGTAAGATACAAATTTGGAAAATGACTCACCAGGAGGCCATAACTAAAGCAAAACTCATAACTAAAGCTATTCCAAAAATAAAGCAATTGCTTTCTTTCTGTTTTTTTATTGTATTTAAAGTATTTTAATCAGGTTTTAATGAGAGTTTCTTAGAGCAGATATTAGTATAGTAAAATTATCGAAAAGACATACGAATATGAAATTTATGGAATGGTACGGGTAATCTCTCTCTATCAATAGCCAAGCTCTCTATCAATAGCAAGTGGTCACTTCTTAGCTGGTCAACTCTTTCGGTTCCACAAACTCCTTAGAGGGAAGGAAACCATTGAATTACTTATCTCCAATTCTGCTTTGGTAGATCGCTTACGCCATTCGTCATATAGTATATTTTGAGAAAGTTATGTATATTTTGATTATTGTCAATATTTAATGGTATATTAATGGGTATAACAGAAGCCCTAGAATTTGAAGAGATACTATTTTTTAAAATTATGTTTATGAGGCAACACAGTAGTTTTAAAGAAATGTGTATGGACTCCAACTCCCCAACAAATGTTATGGCAAGCCCACAGGAGCATCTTAAGAGAATAACCTCTATTTTTACAAAAGTGCAAAACATCGGCGGACTTTACTAGAAATTCAGGGTTTTTGGGTATCACCAGTCTTATTTTCTATTTAAATGTGTTTCCGAATAAAGTCGATTGGGGTTTACAATCTTCTTGGTGCATCTAAAATGGTTTCCAAGGTGTTTTGAACGGGATTCTTATAATTTTTTAGCTGTAAAATTGCTGTTTATTCTACAGTTGATATCACCGACCAGTTTTCAGTTAACAGAATCACAGCATCAAACTGTGTAGTCTTGACGGCTGCAGTGATCAATCTTACGAGAATGGAGATTCCCAAGAAATGTGCAATGAAACCTATTTTTAAAATAGAATGTAATAAATTGTTTATTTACATGCATGGGAACTACGATTTTTTGCCTGTGAAGAGTTTTATATTAAGCCTCAAATAAGCCTAGAGATTTTAAGGTGAAAGAATAAAATGAGAGTAGAATATGTGAAAGAGTTATCATCATTACATATAAAAAGGTTGAAAGGATATAAAAGAAAATGATACGTGTAAAATTTAAAAACTGCACTGGTTACTTTTCTTGGAAAAGCAACTTTCATTTTATAAAGTAAACAGTTAAAAAACGCTTTTGTTACATTGCAAAACTTATTTTGTTTATTTAGTCTAAAAAATCTATTGACAGATTTTTAAACCCTAAACTAAAATTAGCGAAAAATCTATTATTTATTTACCATAAAATTGTATTTTTCAATGTAAATAGCATATCTGTTTATTCGTCTAAAAAAAACGGGAACGCTGTTTTAAACAAAACATTCCACAGAAAGAAAAATATTGAATAAACAAAAGTTTCACCTTTGTGTAAACCGAGTAAAAAATTGCAAAAGAAAACCAATTAATTCCTAATAAATCACGTTTTAGATCATTCTATGCGTACATAAGATTTTCAAAACAAACTCCTGTCCTAAATGAGGAACCTTTTTTAAGAATTTTCCATTATACGTTTTAATCAGTTGTGTTAATGACTTCTATTCATTTGAAATATAAGAAAGAAAAGAGTTTGAGTGTGAGTCTGATGATAAGGGGAGACGTGATCCAAAATTGAGTTCTGTGTCAAACACAGATAAAGATGTCACGATTAAATAGAGGAAATCTGATAATGTAAATTAAGCGTAATGAATTAATCTAAATTTGGAAGAAAATGCCTGTGCATTATAGACAAAGTTTTCATCTATATTTTAGAGACTTTAGAGAAATAAAATTTGAATAATGTGATTTTCTAACATCGTCGGTCCAGTTCACTTGATAGAACACCTGATACAAGGATAAAAAACTCATGGCTTTATTCCCGGTCTTGATACACGATAATTACAACGACATCTGACGATGATGAAGACCGATATGGGATCGCTAGCAAAAATATCAAAAATACTGACGGTGTCAAAAAAAATTCAGCTTCATTCGAAAAATTAAACGCATAAAAAAAATTGCCCAGTCTCACATTCTGGGATATTAGCCTCAAAAAGAAAGGGGAAATGTATGGAAGGAATTAGAAAAAAAATGAGAATTCCACACGTTGGATTCTTCAAGAGGTAGACTACCTGCCTCGAGTTTTGGGATCCGAAGTTCGAATACCGGTTTTGGAGTTGAAGTTAATTGGCACTGGGTCCTCATGGGACATAATGTACCGGTTTTGGAAGCTAACCATTACAAAATCTAGAATTTTATTAATTTACACTTTTGCAAACTAGCTGCTATAATCATGAGCTTCCTTTCCCAAAGATGCAAAAAATTTTAGAGAAAGTATTCATTATATTTTTTCAAATCCAATGAGTCAGAAATTATTTACCATCGCCAACGGGGATTTCACCTGGAGGGGAATTCCCCTCTCCTTGTCACTATGTCGCACCCCGTCCGGCGAATTCGAGTCAGTAATTATAACAGTATAGATAACATGCTGCAAAAAATACCAACAAATGTAGCAGATAATAAGAAATTCTCTTTCTCATAATTCAACTCGAGAATTATACACGATTATCTAAAAGTTGAAAGTTTAATACTGTCGACTCAAAATTATCTTTAAGCGCGCTCTGGACGTCTTGAAAACATGTTTTTTATAAAGAAGTGTGAGAAAATTTAATTAAATAATATTTCTGGTGGTACTTTTATGAGGTACAGCAGGCAAGAGTTGGGGCCTGTTCACATATGAGTCCGTTGCGTAGCGTTAAGGGAAAGATGACGTTGAGACGAAAATAAACCAATCATAGGCGTTAAAAATTTCATTGCTAATCGTTTGGAGGTTTGTCATTGGTTAAATATATTTCAATACTTTAACGCTCCGCAGCGGATGTGAACAGGCCCTAAGTTGTAAAGGGGAAAGAGAGTTGCAAAAGTTTCAAACCAAACGTAGGTTCAATTAAAACATGTAATTAAAACCGTCCTATTGTCTATATAATGAAATTAACAATTATTTATCTTTTGTGGGAATGCTTATCATACACATTAACCTGAAAAAATATAAATCTCTTGCATTTAAAAAAAATGTTATGTTCCAAAATTGTGTCTTAAAATATAGGAACGTTTCACACAAATATAACTATATTTTCTACGTATTTCACAGGAAGAAAAATCTGAGATGCAGAAATGAACAAGAAAGTTTCTAACTCAAATATTGGCTTTTAATTGAGATTAATATTTTGAATGCATTATTCATTTATGACAAGAAAGGTTCAGTAAATTCAGACTTTCATTCATATGCTGATTTAGTCTGCGAAGAATGCGCATTGCATAAAAAAATCAGCATTATTTTCAATCAAAATTGATCTATGTTCTTGGAGTTCTTAAAACGTGGTTTTATGGTGAAATATCCGGACATTTCATGCACGGCATTTTTAGTATGTAGGGGAGGAGTAATAAGAAAAAATGATCTATAAAGGGAGTAACATATAATAGAAAATTTTAACGCAAATAAAAGTTCGGTTAAAATATGTGTCATCGGTAGAGCCGCAGTCCATAAATAACGGAAATATGCAGTTGTTTCTGACCCTCGGGAAAGTTAGGATCGCAAACTCAATTTCCATATATAAAGAACAAGGTCGAAAATGGCTAGCGCCGTTTGTAGATACTCCCTACGGCCAGGAGTAAAGAGGCATCGTGGAAAGGAGGGGAAGAAGGAGGAAAAGATGGGCCCCTGATCAGACAGAGCAGTCGGAAGAAGCGTGAAGGGGAAAGGAGGGAGAAAGTGAGATGACCTACAGAAACATCGACTTTGACCTAGGAGCGGCGACCGTCGGACCTGGTGCCACTGAGTCAGGGGACCATTTTTAATTCCGAGCGGATTTATTGCGACGGCTGTAAGGAAGTCTTTCCTAAATTGATTTCTTCTTACGGGAGACGAGTTTTTGCTTAGTTATTTATTTTTCACTTTTGCAGTAAGTATGAGTACAGAAAAATAGATGTCAGGAGAAAAAAAGCGGCGCCATTCGCACAGAATGAGTGATAGTTCGTATTGAAGGTAGAAAGAAATGACAACTCCGGCTATTTTTTCTTTTTTTTTTGGTAGTATTATTATTATGAAGGCAACGCATGGGTCATTTATACCCTTGAGATTTTCAATCAACCTTCCCTTTCGCAAGCCTGCTGTATTAGAACTGAAGGTTCAGGAATTGAGCTTTTGACGGTGATATATAAATTTTACTTGCGGTTGCACAACAGGTAAAGATCCTATTAACAAAAAAAAATACATAGGAATTATAATACTTAGAAACGAAAGATGGTATCTAAAATATTTTTAAAAAAATTGTAGATTTCAGTGTAAAGAGCAAAGTTCCAACAAAGTTAAAAAATATAATGGTACTCTTAAACGATGGATCATCTTATAAAACCAAGACATAAAATTTTATGGCTTACTTTATTGCTGTTATACTTTTTTATTGCTACATACACAAGTTATAACAATTATATCTCCTGTGTAGCCTCAAACTGACCAGTGTCTGAACAAAATTCTTGTTTTGAATTGGCTGGAAGGGCGTATACTTCATGAATGCATATATCATGTCTAGAGCAATGGTGGCTCCAGGGGGGGGGGGGCAGTAGGGGCAATTCCTCCCCTCCCCCCCCAAAAAAAAACCCGACGTATTCTTATTTCATAGCCTAAAATTATATAATCGTAGACCTAATACTAAATGAGTTTAAATTTAAAATGAGACGATGTTTATTTCTTATATATATATATATATATATATATATATATAACCCTATGAGCCGACGTTGCCTCCCCCCCCCCAAAAAAAAAAAAAAAAGTCTGGACTGGATAACCTGAAATTGTTAGATTTAAGTGCTTCCTCTTACGAAAGAAAGTTTCCTAATTTTACTAAAGCTAGAAATTGAAATGCATAGAGTACTAAATGTGTAAGGTGCTAAATAACCCGAAGAGTCCATGATTGTCGTTTTATAATTTTATTCATTTAATACCACACATAGCAAAACATATAACAATTAAATTAGAATGAAATTCATGCCTGGAGGACACTGCCAAGATGTGCTCCATACATATCAAAACCTAGCAAGATAAGTGAAGAAAACATGATCAACAACGTTTTACAGCGTTCTCCGGGGGGGTCGCGAGGTATCGGGGGGTCACATGATATCGGTGAGGGCGTTGAACTCCACCCACACATTCCGCTCGCTTCATTCGATTCGCAACAATGCCAATTAGTCACCGGGCAAAGCGATTTCGTCAGGGAGTTCCTTGGTGTAAGATCCACCGGTATCAGAGACAATGCTCATTGTTGAAGCCTAGCACACTTCCTATTCGTTATTATAAATTAGTATTAATTTTACCTCACATATTTTGTAACAAACCACCAATATGTAAATTTATAAGTTGAATCATACTTTTTAGCCTAATTACTCACCATCGAAAGAAGAATTACCTGGGTTATAGTCCCTTAAAATATTACCGTATATACTTTAATATAGTATAAGGTATAAATTAATAGGATAAGTTATTTACCTTGCAATACATGTCCGATCTATTGTCTTGAGATCTCTTTATTTTGTACGTTAAGTGGTTTTAACCGTGAAGGCTTAAATCCTTTACTTAAACGTTTTCTTCATTTACAGGGTTTACTAGTTTTGGAGTACTTCGACTAAAATATGTTTTTTCTTTTACGAAAAAGCTTAATAGAAGATATGGAATGGCAGCAAAGTAGAAAAAATTAACACTTGTATGCATGGATCTTCATAAAGCATCTTGAATTTAATCATGATAACCAGTCAAAAACTGCATCGAAATGATGTAATATTCATATGCGGACAAAATATGAAATCTTTCGATTTCAAAATCCCTTAGTAAAATCCTTTAGATCTTGAACAGAGAGCAGTGAGATTACATATGGTAGACTCATCAGTTCTTTTCGTTTTATACATACCATCCATTTTAATATTGATGTAATCTGTCTCTGAATTTGAAATTTCTCCCTCAAAATCCGATTGCTCTGAATTCAAAATGATAAAATGTATCCCGCAGGAATATGTTTAAACTTGTGATAACAAACGCTCTGAAATAAACATGAAATAAATGTTTCATGACAGACTTGGTCCACGAACACTTAAGTTACATCGAAGATTAAATCAGATGAATCGAATAGATAAATTCTACCTAAAACATATATCCTTTTAAGGGATTAAAAGAATAATTATTATATTTGTGTTTCTTTTATGCCCGTTTCTTCATGACAAATCTCTGATGGAATTGTGACCTTGTGGAAGAAACTTCTTTTAAAGAGAACTTTCTAAGCAGAAAATCATCGCATTTAAGTAATGTCACTTTATTCATTCTTCTAACCTTTGTTTGTGGCTTTAAGTAACATAATAATGTTATAAAATATTATTGGCTCAAAGTTAATTAGATTTCTAATAACATTCGCTAGTAGCAAACTACAAAGAATTTACATCAGCTAAAATTCTCATCGTCTAATATCTAGATTCAGGTTTCCTATTTTGTTCTATTGACTATTTTATACGAAAAAAAAATTAACCACAGTGGTATATGCACACACAAACAATTTATACGAAAACTCGTATCTTAATAATAAACACATCGCATCTTAAATATAAATATAGGCTTAATTATCAAAACTTTTGTTTTAACCCTTTGCGGGGCGCCGTTTGCACAGTGCAAACGTCTAAATTTAGTATTTTTTCACTTGCATTCAATGTATTCTAGTCAAATGAGCATAAAAAGTAGCTAGTGCTGCCATCTGTTATCAGTTTAAAGAAGTAAAAACATTTTGAAACCTTTAAATAGAAAAATTTTCAAGATTCTTTGATTAAAAAAAAAAAAGAAAAAAATCTGCCCCGTACAAAAGGTGGAGGTTGTTGCCCCTCAAAGGGTTAAAGCCTAAAAATTTGCTGCATAGAAATAATATTCAGAAATTCCCAACTTCTAAAATTTTTTCTTCTGAAAGAGAGGCTGTCAATCCCTGTATAAAAAAACAGAAGTAAAACTACTTTTTATAAAACTGCTTTTCTTAAAACGCCTTCAATAGAACACGAGACAGTAAAAATTTAGTTTATCTTTTAACTCCCTGTTCTATATATTTTATTTATAATCTTTGTCAATTATGTTTGACTTTTTGGTAGTAATGAATAGTTATTATATTACTAAAAGTAATTACACTAGTAATTATATGGTTTCAAACCCTCGCTCTACAATGTAGTTTCTTTTTCAAGCAGTTACAGCTAATGTGGGGTCATTAGTTTTAGAAAAGTAAGCATTATTACATAATAATTAAAATATTATTTTTATTCAATTTTGGTGCGCGTTTATTTCTTAATTCTACCACATTTCTGGTAAAAAATAGTTTTATTTAACACTTATTCTTTTAGAGGATGCTATATTTAGAATACCAGATGATATTCCTTTAAACTCCACTGTTTCTGTTACAAGCGATTACATGTAAAATTAATAAATAGGAAAACAAATATGGCTAATATTTTTGTGAAAAGAGTAAAAATATATTACACACAGCTTGCTAATGTTTCATAGTTCTCAAAGTTAATTGAAGATTAAGGCCATTGACCTTTTTAATTTGATTTTTTAAAAATCGGATCGGAATGATGTCATTAGAGGGTGTAATCAGAAACAGTTAATAAACAATAAATTACTTGTCAATTAATGTTGATATATTTGTGAGAAATAATAAGGTATTAGCATTTCCCCTAATCTACGAATTTCTTAGACTATCTTGTAGTTCCTAAAGTTTCATAAAAATTTGTATTGCTTAAAAAGGTTTTAATTCTTTATTCAAACTTTTTCGAGCTATAAAATCAATCTGGTGGATAGCGTCATACAATATTTATTAGATGCAAAGAGCTTTGAAGAAATAAAAAACCAATAATGTGAATGACATTCACATTGCAGCTTCACTGCTTGACGAAACATAATATCATTGATAAGAACATTTCCCAAAAACATAGGCGAGAACGTTTTCCTATTTATGTTAAAACACTTGAAATAATGAAGTACAATATGTTAGTTTACAGCAAATTTACTTAGTACAGAAAAAGGACATAAAAATACAATGTTAATGCCACGTTTACACGCAGAAAAATTCGTTTATTTGTAGAAAAGATGAAGCCCCTGATAATATATCAGATGAAAATTGTCCTAAAGTGACAAATTTTCAAATGGCTAGAAAAGTAAACAACCAATCTTCATAATTGCAATCGATCTAAAAAAACCTTTCAAGCTAAGAAAAAATGTCAATCATGCGAACAAATGCTTGAAAAACCAGGCAGATACTAGTTCCGATATTGCTTAATCTGTAAAGTGCAGAGCGTCTAATCCAGTGCTTTTCAAATGTCACAATGATTGATGATACTGAATACCAATTATTGGTGAAATACATTCGGTATTGTTGAACCGTTTTCTATTTTGCACATTAAATTTGCTACATAATAGGAACGGTCAAAAGTACAACTCATTTCCATAGACAAACATTATCACTCACATTACAGAAATACACCACATTCGTATTCATAGCAATAGGACGTAAGGTTTAACATGTTTCCATGAAACTGTAATTCCTGTCGCTTGATAGTAAGTGGATCTGATTACTCTCACTAGTTCAGGGAGACGCCTTTAGAACACGCTTACACTACTGAAGGTCTAACGCCAGGCATCACTTTAATCGCTTGTAGAAGGCATGCATTTTACTAAATACATGCTTTCTGCAAGCACAACAGCGACGCGAAGCTATGATCTTCTAAATTACCTAGCAATTAGACGTTTGGGAAAATGGGTGTCTTGGTCTTAAAGTAGGAGGATATATTGAAGTACACCAAAATGTATCTCGTAATTTATAAATGGAAAATTAAACATCAGCAGCTGATTCGGAGCCTGATAAGAGTACAGTAAAATATGCGGCATATTCAAATAATGGTCAGGCAGAACTAACAGAACTATGACTTAAATTAAACAGGGAAATTAAATGTAACAGAGAAACTTAAATTAATCTGATTGTGTTTTCGAACATATGCAAATAGTGCTTTTTGCAAACAAGCATATTTTTTTTTAACTTGAAGGAAATTTTTGCAGTATATCTATGCTGGCCGGTATAAAAGGCTTAAGTCAAAAACATTGATTTAAATATACGAAGTTATTGGCTTTTATACCAATCGCAGAAATATAATTTCGACTTAGTCTTTTGTACAAAGAAATGTACTTTTGCATACAAAATTGATAGACTTAAGCCTTTTATACAAGTCAAGTTCTGTTTGTCTTATCAATACTACCAAATATCTAAAAATCACTTTTTTTGACTCAAGCCTTTTATACCGGGCACCATAGATATATAAATCATACGATGATAAATATATTATGAAAAAATATACAAATATTCATTCATAGAAACTAGTTACTAATTAAATACATGAACATTACATATTATATGTAGTCTGGAGTCCATATGTAGTCTGGCGTTCCCAATGGTTAAGAGTGCAGGACCTCGCATACCCGTGAACATCTAATATTCCTAGAACCTCCCCCCACCGTAAAAAACCTTAACTCTTCTTAATATATTTATTCTTATCAAATAGAAACAAACGACATGAAACAATACTATGAACGGTGGCTCAGTGTCCTTTATAAATACAAAATTCCACTACCAACTTTACAGGCTAATAACACACAGTTTGTAAGGGAGGTAATAAAAAACATGTGCAGTATTTAGATAGCAGTAAACTTATTAATGATTATTAAGCATAATTATAGTAGTAGTTTAATAGAGTACGGGATTGGGACATTTTTTTCTGTAATGTCCACCTACTATTACAGAGTATTAAACTCAAGTATTCTAACCTGAAAGCCGATAAACTATCACTGTGCTATAAAGAAATCTCCTTTTTGGATTCTATTTTTTACCTTCAAATTATAGGATTTAAATTCCAGAGATTAAATAATCCAAAATTAATACGCGTAATTAAGCACAAAAATAGCCTAAAACAGATACTTCTTAAATGTGGAATCATTTAGCATCCGTACATAAAGGAATTAATTCAGTTTCGAATGCTACCTTAAAAATTCCTATTTCTTTTGTTCCGAAGGGTATGAGCGTGAAAAATTAAAAAAAAAGAATCAAATCTCTAATAAATACGATTCTTATTAAAACAACAACAAATTAATCACTGCTGTGAGCCCAATAGTCGAAATAACTAAATATTTCTCAAATTTTAATTGTTTTATAGTCTAATCAATGACTTATAGCTTGATGAATAAAACATAATAATGAATATTAAACAATAAAGTACAAGTTCTTAGAATTTTTTTATTCTTTATTCCAAAATGCATACAGCGTATACCGATATTCAGTTAAGTAATATAATTTTACTACTCAAAGGAAATCAAAATTATAAATAATGAAATAAAAAGAACAGTGCATGCTTTAAATTCAGTACTTTAAAAGTATTAGCATATTTAATAACACATAAAATTGAAAGCTAAATTAGTTGTAACACGTAATTTTTTCTATTTTACTGTAGAATTTTATCCTGTTTAACATTTATTCAATTTTACAACCTTCTAATTCCTTTTATGCTATTTAAATAGATTTTTTATCTGAAAGATGAATGATTAATGGAATAAAATATCAATTGTAAATAACATTATTTGTTTTTAAATATTAATGTAAAATAAATTGAATGAGATTGCATATTAATTTCGAGAGATATAACTCTAAAATATCTTATTCTTTAAGGAAATCTAAAACAATGTCTCATAAAAAACTTTCTATTTATAGTAATAAGCTTTTGAGATTTAACCTTTCTATATTAAAACGAAATAAATAAAAATACGTATTTCTAAAATATCACATACATGCGAGCTCGCGAATTCTAGAAATGGAAATTCAAGCAGAATAGGTATAGTATAGATATGTAAATTTAGATTACGAACAATTTTTCTTGATAATAATTTAAGGAAAAGCTATCATCAGATTTTACTGCTTATACTGCTATAAAGAATATATTACTATACTGATATACTGATTTTACTATACTGTTATACTGATTTTACTGCTATAAAGAACTTTCTATTTATAGTGATCAGTTTTTGAGATTTAACATTTCTATATTAAAACATAATAAATAAAAATATGTATTTCTAAAATATCACATACATGCGAGCTCAAGAATTTGAGAAACGGAAATTCAAGCAGAATAGATATAGTATAGATATGTATATTTAGATTACCAACAATTTTGCTTGATAATAATTTATGGAAAAACTATTATCAGATTTTATTGCTTTATGAAAGGACACAAAATAAAACAGTAATGAAAACCAATTTATTTAAAACTATTATTACTAATATACCCTGTCTGTTATTTACAATTGATATTTTATTCCAT
The DNA here is from genome assembly GCA_907164885.2 of Dolomedes plantarius. Classification (NCBI taxonomy): domain Eukaryota; kingdom Metazoa; phylum Arthropoda; class Arachnida; order Araneae; family Dolomedidae; genus Dolomedes; species Dolomedes plantarius. Next base: position 129,865,219 of record OU015501.1, read on the forward strand.
TAATCATTCATCTTTCAGATAAAAAATCTATTTAAATAGCATAAAAGGAATTAGAAGGTTGTTAAATTGAATAAATGTGAAACAGGATAAAATTCTACAGTAAAATAGAAAAAATTACGTGTTACAACTAATTTAGTTTTCAATTTTATGAATGTAACCAATGAAGTAATGAAAACCAATTTATTTAAAACTATCATTACTAATATTAACCATATATCTCTAACTTCACTGAAGATAATAAGAAAATAAGTTAAATAACAATTCTATCCCCATTATCCACAGTGACTGCTTTCGATTAGTTATCTTAGCACCTTATATTACAGGTAATATCGCCTATATTTAGTTACAACCGCAAAGGTCCACCACTTTATCCACTTTAATAGCATGTATTCGGGTTACTCTGTTCTGTCGATAATATAGCCGCAATAGGAACAGTAACTGGATATTCTAAGCTCCTAGAAATTGAACGTTAAAGGATCTAGATCATAACATCTCGAGCTGTCTCAGATTTGAGGTAGGTTCATAACAGTAAAATATTCTTAGTGGATTCAATGCACGGTTGATAAATAGCACATACGAACAAAATTTGTTAGGCAATTGATGTAATCGCAAATTTAGAGCTTAAAATATTGAACAATTTAAATATCAGAGTATATTATTAAAGTGTTTGATTTTTAATAAAAAAATAGGTTTTAACAACACTCAAAAATATAATTTTGGGCAAATTTTGCATTAATTGGTTAAATTAATTGGTTTGCATTAATTGGTTAAAATTTTTTAATTAAGTTGGTTTTCTTCACTGTTTTATTTTGTGTCCTTTGATAACGCATCAAAATCTGAAGATTCTAAAATATCACATACACATTTCTAAAATATCACATACGTGCGAGCTCGCGAATTCGAGAAACGGAAATTCAAGCTGAATAGGTGTAGTATAGATATAAAAATTTAGATTACCAACAATTTTGCTTAATAATAATTCATGGATAAACTATCTTCAGATTTTGATTGCGTGTTAATATACACTCAAAAATATAATTTTGGGCAAATTTTGCATTAATTGGTTAAAAAGTTTTCATTAAGTTGGTTTTTTTCACTGTTTTATTTTGTGTCCTTTGATAACGCATCAAAATCTGAAGATTCTTAAATACCACATACACATTTCTAAAATATCACATACGTGCGAGCTCGCGAATTCGAGAAACGGAAATTCAAGCTGAATAGGTGTAGTATAGATATAAAAATTTAGATTACCAACAATTTTGCTTAGTAATAATTCATGGAAAAACTATCTTCAGATTTTGATTGCGTGTTAATATACACTCAAAAATATAATTTTGGGCAAATTTTGCATTAATTGGTTAAATTAATTGGTTTGGATTAATTGGTTAAAATTTTTTCATTAAGTTGGTTTTCTTCACTGTTTTATTTTGTGTCCTTTGATAACGCATCAAAATCTGAAGATAGTTTTCCCATGAATTATTATTAAGCAAAATTGTTGGTAATCTAAGTTTTTATATCTATACTACACCTATTCAGCTTGAATTTCCGTTTCTCGAATTCGCGAGCTCGCACGTATGTGATATTTTAGAAATATATATTTTCATTTATTGCGTGTTAATATAAAAATCAACTAACAACGTAAGTTTAATCAAAGGCATGGCACGGTAGATTATTGGCTAAAATGCCTGTCTGGGATTAAAAAAAAAGATGTTTCTGTTTCTGCCCAATTATTATTTAATGAAAGAAAATGAATGTGTTTGGCTAGGGAGTTGTTTTTACAGTTGATCGAACTCTTTTTTGTATTTAAAAATAAATAAGTTAGTTGATTCTTATGACTATAGCACGAGAGAAGAAAACTAAACACAATAATAAAGGAAAGGATTTTACGTAAACAAGCATCATAACATTTTAAAAAACTACAGACAATGTCTTTTAAAAAATCGTCTAATAGTTTCATAATTGTGACAACAATAATAATTAGTCGTTTATGGGTTGTATTTCATTCGTATTTTTTGTTGACAAACTTAGGCAATACTCGGTTTAAAGTATATTTTTATCAAAATCTAAGGGATATTAAGCATTATTGGTGTTTTAATAGCTTATCGCTAAAGCGAACTCCATTAAAGGGGCTTTAGTAGAATTACTTACTTTTAGATGTGTTAAATATTGATTTTAATGCATGTAATATAGCAAAGGAATATATTACAAGTCCCGTTAGGCAAGATTTTATTATACTAATAAAGGTTTATCATTTTATTTGGAACCAATTCCTTATTTGAAAAATACAATGTAAAGAAAATGAAGAAACTACCACTTGTCTATGAATTAGTTAATAAGGAATTAAAAAAAACTTTATAAAAAACAAATCTAAGTTACATATTACTTTAACTTTCATAACTGAAATAAACAATCTCTATTTTTCTGAAATATCTCATAAAAATAGAAACATAATGAGGATGATACATCAGACATTTCGGAAAATATACCATCTGGCGAATAAACGTTTCAGTCATATTTAAAGCGTCATACAGCCAGATATTAATAAGTTCATGAAATGAGACAGTGTTGTAACAAAACTGTTTCGAGCTAATACTAATAAATTTCCTCTGCAGTTAAATGATAAAGCTTAATTAAAATGGTTTTTCATAAATTTATATCAAGTAATTTACAATTAGGAGAATCGAAATCAAAAGTTATTTCTTTTTTTGGCATACATGTAGCGGTCACAAAAAAGAGTCACTGTGTTAAAAGCGTTTAAAACATGTCTCTCCCATAAAATTAGCAAATTATTCTAAATTCGGGCACATTATATATTATTAGAGATAAATCACCTGTCAACTGGAACATAACTCTTCGAGACACACTGAAATGTTACGTTGCAGCGACAGAACATGTATACCAACTGCTGATTAAATTTTTCATCAAGTTATCAAGGGAAAATAAATTCAACTTCATATGATAAACACAAGGGATATGAACTGTCGAAAAAGCAATTCATTTCAGAGAAACTGTGATATTACTAAAGTGTACATTATCACATTGTAACTTTACGCTAATGTACTCCGTTTCAATCTAAATCTAATTCCAAATGCTTTATTATAAGTGGATTTGATATATACAGCTGGGGCAGTATATCACGGGAAAAGCGAACAGAATTCGGTTACAACACCAGAAGTCTCGCAATCAGCTTACATTTAAATCGCTTGTATGAGAATTTGCTGTCTTGTACATAATAGATAGATGATTGCAGTGATCGCTAAATACTCCCGAATTGCTTTGCAATTAAACATTGAGGAGTGTAGCTACTTAGCGTCTAATGCTGAGTAAACAAGAGTCCAGTCCGAGTTCCAGAATAATATCTACATATAAAACGGTACGATAAAACAATTTATAGGTATAGTACGACGAAAAAATATGTTTTGAAGGTCATATATTATAATATGGGTTATAACGCTTGCTTAAAAATTTAAATAAAATTCTAATTAATTTGGTAAAAATAAAGGTTTATGAGAAGGTAATTGACATAAAAATTCTAAATCATATTATGTAGCGCTCTAAATATGAAAATTATTCTTATTTTACATTTTAACTCCGCATTAAATTAAAAAAAAATTCGGAGATATATTACAGCAATTTTTCCTAATATGACTGTAAATAGTTATTGTAGAATAATCTATTTATGTTAACTTGTTGATACTTTATCAAGATGCCTTTTAAATCAACACTGAAATCACTTTCGCTGCATTTCTGAGGAAATATTCTTTTAGAAAATTTAGGAAGATGAACCTCTTATTGATTTTATTAGAGTTAAAAATAAATAGTTTTGATGGAAACAGGGTGAAATGTGAAAAATTCTAGGTTTGTCAAACCCCGAATTTTACTATCTCCCGATTTTTTTACACTCGTGAAAGTTACTTATCACGAGTACATTCATCATAATGATGCTTGCATTAAATATTCGTCCCTTATTCAATAAGTTTAAGAAAATACTTTCAGTTGATGAATAAATTTTCCATTTCTGAGGAAACTTTTTGATACACAGCTTCAATTTTGATATTTCTGTAAAAATAAATGCAACTGAAAATAAAAGAATGTAAACAGTACAGCACTTTCTGTATAAATAATTTTAAAATTAGAAAAACTATAAAATCATTTATGTCCATAATATTAAATAATTCTATGTTTCTATTCCTCCAGCTTATTTAATATATTACTTTTAAAAGAAATTTATAATCAAATGTTTTGCTAACACAAAAATATTGAAAAAACTATACGAGTACCCATCCATTTAACTTCATACCTGACAAAATAATCTGATTAGTGTCACAATTTTTATATAAGGAATATAAAATAATGAAACTGGAATACTCGAGATTCACTCTTTTATGTTTTTATTTTCATCTTTATGCGAATCTGACTGTCTTACCCAGTTTATAGCAGAACGTGGAGAGCGTAAGAGATTTTTCCCTTCGAAGGCTGAAGCATAGGGGAAAAGCTAGATTTACGAATCGAAATTACAGGAAAATGTGGCGAATCAGAATGTACTCTTCGCGGTTTGGAAAAGTGAGGATCATGCTGAGTTCACACAGCTTACAGTCGAAGCATCGACTCTATGGCTAACTGCATACCAGAAAGACGCATGTATGAAACATGCATGAGTGAAACTAGCCGTTGGAAAAAAAAAAAACAACAAAAAACCCCAGGTATTTCTTCGGTGAGGACACACGCTAAAAACACCATAAGTTAAAAAAGGGTTATTTCGTCTTCATCCAAGTCGCGTTTTCTCCTTTCAACTAAATCAAGCATAAGGCAGTTTTGTCGTATGTCTGATTTAGATACATCGTCTGTCGGCTTAAAACCCACTAAAAGTACAAATTTCTTCAATATAGACATTTTATTTTAGGAAAAATATTAAATATGTGGTTAAGAATCTCGAAATCCACTTTTTGTATTACTGTTTTATCTCTATCTTTAAATTTTTAATGTGATGATTAAAATAATTAAAATTCAACGGGATCGTTGATTGGATTGACTATTGAGTTCTTACGAAATTCGTTTGGATGGGTGCATTGAATATAGAGCATATTGTCTAGATGCGAAACCATATTTTTACATGTGCCCTTCCTTTTGGCTTTTTCTTCTTTTACTGATCAGGTACATCCACACTATTTGGGCATCCTCATCTGACGAAAGATAATACGGTGAATTAAGAATCGGTTGCTCTCTGATACCCCAATGTTTGCTTAATATTTACTACGCGTGCGGCCGAGAAGCAGTCTGTCGCTTTGGTGTGAGTATATGAGCAACATTTTAATGACTTATTCATTTAGCTCTGAGAGAAAAGCAAAAGCAACATTTTGTCTGAAGCATCTGTCTTTCCTTTGTGAGGCCGACATGAAAAATGCAGTTCAGCCGTTCAGTAAGAAGCCAAGTAAAAAAGGACGCCAAATCGGCCCCGTGTTGGAAATAAAGACAGTCAATGTGTGGGGTGAAAGATTCTAATTCACCACAAGAGTGGTGTGAACTCTAGATATTAGTCTAATATGTCAGGGACATTTTAATAATTTTTGTTATTTCAATCTAAATTGTACGTTCAACTTGAAAGAAACGCTCGTTTGTTTTTTTAATGATAGCTGTAGTTTCTTACCACAAGACCTAGAGCATTTTAAGTTAGGTTCAGAAAATAGTTATTTCGTGATAAACTCTTTCTGGGAACATTGTATAAAGGTTATTATTCTACCCTCAACGTAAGAATTGATGCATGCATTGAGTGGTTTAAACTATGCATTCAGTCGAAAAAAAATATGTTGTTTGTTATTAAAACGCAAATTAATGGCACATAAATATTACGTTTTTACATTAAAAACTTTGTTAGATGCTTGATTTTCTTTCAAACTAACTTATGACATTTTGTTGGAAGACAAATTTATGTATAGCAGGAAGAAAAGTATCTTTAAAGAACGAAACATTCGAGGTTCATTAAAATTTCAACAACGAGTTATTAAATATTTAGGAGTAATACGAAACAAAGAAGAATTTTAAATATTTAACTTGATAACATTTAATTTTATATTACCATATACTTAAGACTAAATATTAATTTTATTCTTTTACAAAAAACCATTTATAATGTATGCAAAACTTTCGAATCACATTTTCTTTGAGAAAAACTGTATATTTATATAAGATTTAAATTTTAAAAACACTATTTGAAAAATAGTTATTTTATCGGTACTGGGATGTTAATAATTGATATCGTCTCATTAAAGATTTGCAGTGAAAGATTTTAATGAAAAGCATTGTTTCAGAAATAGAACAAAATACTGTTTGAAGAATTCGACGATAAATTTGATAAAATGCAACACTTATCTTTCAGGGTTTCGTTCCAAGAATGAAATAAGGTTTTGTTTTAAGCTGTAACTGCTTCAATTAAATACTAACGAAAATTTGCAATTAAACTGACAAAAAATCATAAGTATTTGATTAAGTTAAATTCTCTGAAGTAAAAAAATACAATGCTTTAGTTCATGTGAAATACAAGTATTTAACTTTAAAGAATTCAATTGTTAACATTAAAAAAATGAAAAGCGAATTTCGACTCTTCAACGAATTAATAGCACGTTACTTTGAAATAAATTTTGCAAAAGAGACCCAGTTTAATTTAACAATGAAAGAAAAAAAATAAACATTTCAATTCAAAACAAAGCAAATGAAAATTTAAAGTTTATTTCATACTTTTTTCCAGAATTTCATGAGACCTTTGGGAAAAATGATTTTTATCGAGGAGTATTCGAAGATCTTCAGCTCTTAAGCTCTTTCTTTTTATAAGACGAAGTGAATAAATGATAAATATATCTTTCAAATTTTTAATTATCATACATATGAATAGAAGCATTCATTATAAATTATTATTTCAAAAAGCTCATTCAAATAACATCTAAATCAATTAAAAAGAACATAAAAAATGAATTAGTTTTAAGAGAATGTGACAGAAATAGACTTAAATAGACTTAAAAAATAAGACCGTTAAATACTTAGTTTTAACTTATCATGACAGCTCTGCCGCACACGTTTAATTTTTAAAGTATCCTTTCTATTAAAAGGCAGATGACTATCCAGGATTTGAACTCGAAACCTTCTGCTTAACGGACGAACAAATTTAATCTCTATCCTTCTTAGTCATGCCATGACTTTCACTAACACGAAATATAATATCATTGAATTAAAAAAATTAATTTAGTCTATATTTTTTGTAATTTGTAAGTATGAAGTTATAAGAATTTTTAAAGTAGATGTCCCGAAGCTTTAAAGTACTGCCACATGTCATATTCAAAAATAAAATATAATTTTTTTTCTAACGGTCACTGGTCTTTGAGTTTTGTTAAACACAACCCATACAGAGTCATATCTTCTCTAAAGTAGATTCTTCAAAAGTTGGAGATGTCAACCTCAATACAAGAAAATTGAAGGGTAGTAAGTATTTCAATTAGTCATTCCGTCAGATAGTTGTCAAATGTTTCATTTCTCCCTACTAATCCAACGACATACGTGAAGGACACCAGTGATTTCTTTGTACAATTCAGAAGCCAGAAGAATCGCTGTTATCTTGGCCGTCTGCAGAAAGTAGTATAAGACTAATGTAAATTACGGACGCGGTTTAGAAAACCAAATTGTAGGACTGCGAGCAGCTCCGTATGTGAATTAGATTTTCTAGAGGACTTTGCCATGTATACTAATTTCTCACGTTTAGTCAATGACTTGTGTATTTTATTTTTGTTAGCTGTCTGGAAAAATATTTGCACACAAACGCGTCTCAGAATATCAAAATTTCTTGATTTCTTTTAAATAATTCATCATATTTCTTTTATCTTTAAATTACTACTTGTAATTCTATCCTCTGGATTGAAGTTTTTCCATCTTTTTTACCCCATCTTGAATTATTTGTATGCAATGTCCTTCCCGTGGGCTCGAAAACATAATTTTTATTTCCTCATCCTTTGGTTGACAAATCTCTATCGATTCCCTATTTTAATTGGCACCCAAGATGTTTTGGGAAATTCTGTTTATTCACCTAAGTTTAATCATCCCCGCATTTGTGAATTGTCTGTAGAAGCAATAACACTTATTGCTCCTTCACCTTCTGAAGAAGCATAACTAAAAGTTTGAAAATCGTTAATTTTAACTTTTATCACGCATTTCCACGAATTGCGAGTTTCTGTTATGAATAGGGTAATTCTTGCGGAAAATTCCTGTATTTTCTTTTAAGTAGAAAATTCAGGCATCCCTGTGGGTCAGAAGGATACACATAGCTGTCAGTTTAAATTTCTTGTACTCGAATGCGCAGATGTGCAAATGTCAGGATGTAGCAAAAAATCGAAGTCCTTTTTCTACAATGCATATATAGGAAAAGCAATGATTAATTAATCTATTAATTATGTGTATAGTGAGCATTTCTAGAAATTATGAGAGGATTATTTAAAACATTTTAATCAAAGGGAGATTTTTTTTTTAATATACGGGTGGCCCAGATGAAAGTGTGACTTTTGTTGTAGCGATAGTGGTTAAATGCCCAAAGCTTTGTGTTTGCGCCAGTAGATGGCGTTGTAGGTTAAAAAACAATGCTGACATCATCGGAAAGTGTCACTGTGCTGTTTGAACGTGTTTAAGCAATGTGATTACGCACGGTCGTCACATGTATTCGTCCAAACAAGCCCAGCGAGCGTTTATTCAATGTTTGAAAGCAGAAGGTGTTAGTGATGCTGAAATTAATCGCCGTTAGAGGAATGTGTTTAGGCATAAGTGTTTGTCATAGTGCATAGTAAATGCCCAAAGCTTTGTGTTTGTGCCAGTAGATGGCGTTGTATGTTAAGAAACAATGCTGACATCATCGGAAAGTGTCACTGTGCTGTTTGAACGTGTTTAAGCAATGTGATTACGCACGGTCGTCACATGTATTCGTCCAAACAGGCCCAGCGAGCGTTTATTCAATGTTTGAAAGCAGAAGGTGTTAGTGATGCCGAAATTAATCGCCGTTAGAGGAATGTGTTTAGGCATAAGTGTTTGTCATAGTGCATAGTAAATGCCCAAAGCTTTGTGTTTGCGCCAGTAGATGACGTTGTAGGTTAAGAAACAATGCTGACATCATCGGAAAGTGTCACTGTGCTGTTTGAATGTGTTTAAGCAATGTGATTACGTACGGTCGTCACATGGATTCGTCCAAACAAGCCCAGCGAGCGTTTATTCAATGTTTGAAAGCAGAAGGTGTTAGTGATGCCGAAATTAATCGCCGTTAGAGGAATGTGTTTAGGCATAAGTGTTTGTCATAGTGCATAGTAAATGCCCAAAGCTTTGTGTTTGTGCCAGTAGTTGGCGTTGTATGTTAAGAAACAATGCTGACATCATCGGAAAATGTCACTGTGCTGTTTGAACGTGTTTAAGCAATGTGATTACGTACGGTCGTCACATGGATTCGTCCAAACAAGCCCAGCGAGCGTTTATTCAATGCTTGAAAGCAGAAGTGTTAGTGATGCCGAAATTAATCGCCGTTAGAGAAATGTGTTTAGGCATAAGTATCTGACATAGTGCATAGTATTGAGATGGTTTAAGGAATTTCGTAGTGGACGTGTAAGCACGGGCCACGCCAAGACCTTCTCAAGCACACTTGTCCATCACCACGAAATCAACTACCATGGACAATATTTGTAGCTGCGCTTTCGCAGGAAGGTCCTCGACCATTCTCGAATCCCCCCCCCCCCAATCGTTAGCTGATATAAAACCATAAACCATTACCTTACAAGTTTATCGAAATATTGTTAGAACTGAGTATTTTCTCCAATAGGTTTATTATCAGTTAATTAAAAATGAGTTTATACGTGATTAAGAACCAAATGTAATATTTTAACACTAGAAAGACGGCTGCCGTCATTTTGACGGTTTCAGACATACTATTGAGCGCTATGTCTGCATTTATGTCCTCAGGCTTCTGAAATTTTATGACTTTTACTAATTTTACGCGAAACATGCACACACATTTACAAAATTATATTCGATAGTAAAGAGGGGGAGAAAATGCGATGTATACCTACTAAAACTGAAAGCCGTCAGTTTGACGGCAATATAGAAAACAGGCAGAAATTTAAAATAATACCGGAAAAATGTTAGTTACTTTTCGTCTCTTCCCCCTTTTGCGAATAACAGAAATATTAGCTCTTCGGAAATATTGGTGTTGAAAAATAAGGACTGCACACACCATGCATATATTTTTACGGATAAACCATACCAGGTTGCCAGCTTGGCATACCTGCATAAAAATATATTTAAATATATACTAATTTATTATATATTGGTATGAAATAGCTCAAAATTTAAAGTATTTAACCTTTTTTAAAAAAAAACATCAAATACTTTAAATTCTTGATTTTATTTTTAACCGTCAGAATGACGACGTTTAGTAAGAAAAAATTCCCACCTTTCTATTGTTAAATGCCATACAGTGCGAAATACCACTGTGTTTCAGCGACATTTGCAGAATGCGTATTATTTTAAAAGCATATTTTCCGAAACGATAAAAGAATGCCTATGAAAAATACGTCTAGTACCTTGGCAGGAAACAAACCAATATTACTACAAATTTATAGAAGGCAAATGCTTCACTGAAATTCAAACAAATTACGAAAAAAAAATTTTTTTTTGTTTAGGTAATTGAAAATTCAACATTCAATTTTACAAACTAAGGTTTTAAATATTCGATTAGTCGAACAATAATCGACATTTTTATTCCAGAGGTGTAAAAAGTTCCCAGCGTTATTCATATTTATTTATTTTCCCCCCTTCATTGGGAGCATATTTTATCGGTCTTGGGTAGGAAATATTATTTAATCGGCGGCCAAGAGAACGCCCAAATTCACGATTTCTTCTGACTTTTTTGTTCTTTTTCTCACCGACTCGAACGTCAGTCTTCCAGCTAAAAATCGATAGAAAATGATTAAATGCGGAAACGCTTTAATTCTTTTCTGAATAATATTTTTCGATCACTATTAACATCAAACAGGGTTCAAGAAGAGCGTAGGGGGGGTGGAAGGAATATTCGACTGCCTAATGAAATTCCGATCAGTATTGATGCTAGCGCCACGTGGCGTCGAAATTTGGCGCATGACTTTTCGAAAACAGAGTCAGCGGTTGAGTGGAACGAAAAATTTCACTAGAAGAACAGTCTTTCGAAAAAAATTAAAAATTCTTAATCGCAGCTGTTTCTAGTTGCCGAGTTTTTAAAGTCATTGAACAGCACAAGTATGACGCACGACACATTTTTTAATAATTAAACTCCTTGGGAAAAAAGACCGTTAAGTTTCCTTAAAATCCTAAAACTCTATCAAGCAGATAAGATTTTAAAAATGCTTAGATATAATAAAGCTAGTAAATCGCATGAATGATGCATTTTTGCTACACGACAGATTAATACTAAATTTTGCTATTAATTTAAGAATTATGTCTGTATAGAATGAATTTTCGAAATTTCGTTTTCGGATGATATATTTTTTTCTCTCGAAATATTATTATGGCTAGATGCTTTTTATTAATTTTTTTCCAAATGAAAAAAAAAAGTAAAAAATATCTGTCTATATTATTTTATTATTTTTTCCTTACCTTTTTCCCCACTGGATAAAAAAAAATAATAATTTAGAGAATAATACTAATTATTAAACACAGAAAAATAAAATTTAATAGACCGGTATCAAGTATTTTCTCATTTGTGTTAAACTTGTAGCAATGAGCTTTATAATTAATTCTTAATTTAATAAATGAGAATATATTAAATCTATGTATATTTTAATCACACATTTATCTTATCGCAAACCCACACACATATACATACATATGTGTGTGTGTGCGTGTGTGTAATATTAATTCCTCCCCATTCATAACTTCTATGCCTTTCATAATGTCTTTCCCCTTTTACAACTACTACCGTTTCTGTTTGGGGTGGAGCCTACCTGTCGCCTTAGAATATCACCTCAAATACTGTAAAAGTGTATAGTCACGTGTCAAAAAGAAACTAAATTTCCATTGTCCCATTAGAAGAGCCTAATTGCGCTTCATTTAGCATTATGTATTGGCTTGAACTAGTTCAGTCAAACAACCTCTCCTTTCTTCAATGTGTATAGCTGTTGTAAATATTCTTCAACTCTTTATATTTCTTATAAATGTTAATCTATATACCAGTATTGTCTTTAATGTTCACGAGTAAATGAAATTATTATTCCTATTAACTGGACTGTATTGACTAGATTAAATAACTACGCAAGCTTTCGAGTACAACCCAAGTCATCATTGCCAGCCGTAATGATTCCTTTTTCCTTCCAATTCCGGATTTGTTACATATATATATATATATATATATATATATATATATATATATATATATATATTGATTGCAGGTATTCTACCTCTAACTTCAGACTAAACATTATTAAGGACAAAATGATACTCCTTTTTAGCAGACATGGAAGTGTCTTGTAGAAAGAAAATATACTCCGTAATTTGTATTGTATTAGTTGTTAAAATATATTAATCCGCAAAAAGTTCGTTTTCCCGGTTTTCCATGACTCACAAATAGAAGCCCAGAATTTTTTAGTGATCAATAATTCCTCAAAAAATTGTTCTGTGTGTTTAAAACTAGGCGTTTCCTTTAAATTGGACTTAAAATGCTTCAAAAACAAAGGGAGACTTATGGAAAACAGGCAATATTTTCGAACGCACCTCAAAGTTAAGTCTCATTGCGGGATATTCAGACTCGCACAGCCCTAAAAAGTTGGGGGAGGGTAAGCCCTTCTTCAATTCCCGACAAACCTAGACGTGATGCAGTTGCGGCCTTCTGTTTATCTACGGGCCATGATTGTCTCTCTGCTCATCTACAACGTATAGGCCTTTCCGCCACGCCTTTTTGTCCACTTTGTGATACTGGAGAAGAGATGGGCGAGGACCATTTGCTTCGATGTGGGGCCCTCCGGGGACACACTGTGTTCTCAAGGAATTGGGAGGCAAAAGAACTTTTAAGGCAATGACTTCGGTCTTATACCCTGTTTTCAGTTTCGCCATCTCATGTACATGTTTATATCTTTGTACTGTCATTTTATCTTTTTATATGTATTGGTATTTTGCCTTGCCATTGGAAATAAAAAAAAAAACAACCTCAAAGTTAAGACAAGCCCAGGATGCATATTAATAATGACTACAGATTATTTACGGAACAAAATTGTTTGCAAAAATTCTTGAAAAGATTTTTAAACATGATAGATTACTGAATGTTCTTAACTTGATAGCAAATCAACAGATAAAGCATGTCGAAGAACGAGATCTACTAACCTTTAAACATTCAACAATATAGCTTCCTTTAATCGTAAGAACAAAGCAGTCAGCAGGCGAAGGAAGCGCTAGTTAAATGAATATCACAGAAAGAAAGATTCTTTAAAGAACAACAAATTCAGGTATTATATCGTCGAATTATCGTGAAGTTAGCGAACATATTTCAGACTAAGAAAACACTGTCTTAAAAAATTACCTCATTTGAGGATAAAGTTTATTCAGGTATAATTAGAAGCAAATAATTATTACAAATTAAACACAGCCTCTTAAGATCAATCTCTAAATAAAAATATCTATTAAACCCACATCTCTAAAGTGAAAATCATACAACAATTTTAATTCATTTAAATATTGGGTTTTTTTTCCAGTTAGCAGGGTAATTTACTTGGATTTATAGGTAGAAATAATTAGTTAACTCTCACTACCTGGGTTTCGTTGTGAGAATAATGTAAAAGTCGTAATTAGAAGTTACGTTTTGTCAGTTAAACAATAATGTCTGAGCAACCACAGTAAGCACTATTTCAATTAAAATAATGCTTACTGTGGCTAATTGTTTACTCCTCAAACAAGTCCGCAATTTGAGGATACCAAACAGAATTCGAACCAAATAATTACAAGATAAAAAGACTTTTTATATACCATGTTTTTAAATTTTCTATTAAAAAAAAAAGAAAACAAATGTAATTTACATGCAGCTTCTTCATGAGCTGCAAACGAATTCGCATCTTCCATAGTTAATTATGGATTTCAAAATTATAAATTATAATCTATAATTTGAAGGGGAAAAAATCAATGAATTTCGCAGAGAAAATATCGCAAATAGCACGTGGGCATAAATAAAAATTATCCCATTGTAATGAAAATGTAATATGCTTGGTTCACTATTACATTAATAGATGGCGCCTGTAGCGCAGTTACTTTTGGCTCCAGACGCTACTCGTATTTTTACGTAATGGATTTTGAAATATGGAATAAAGATGGCTAAAAGTATTAAAATAATGCATTGTCATTGTGTTCTGAGCTATTCTAAAAGTTTCAAATATCTAGCTAGTCGGGAAGTTAGTTAAAAATCGATTGCAAGATTTGTACCAGACAAACACACCCACAAACACACACACAAACACACACACAAACAAGAAAGCAAGTTAATAAAAACATGGTAACAAAAATAAAGAACACCCTTCAGACTCAAAACAAAGGGGAAGAAAACTAAATACCTTATCTATTGAGTTTTTAAAAACTTCTTAGAGGCTAACTACTAATGTCTCTAAAGATTCGGATTTTCGCACATCGCCACTGGTGGCAGCCATCTGAGTAGGTCGGATGTTTGCTTGTCGTATGTTTGCTTTGGCCACGGTAAAATAGAGTTGCTTTGGTCATTTTGGAGAGTTGCTTTGGTCACGGTAACAAGAATCTTCCTAATCTGCACACTTCTTGAGCTTCGTTGTTTACGTTCAAATCCTCTTATGCCATTGATAATCACTCTCAAATTTTGCGTATATTCCCCTAATTCTTTATCAAGTACATAGGTGAAATCTTAACGAGGCAATTGCAAAGGATATTGAATGAATTGCGACAGAATAGGAAATAAATAAAAAAAGGCTTTACCACAAAATATAACTTAAAAGTTTAGCTCATTTTCCCGTAGACTACAGGGCCAGGGTTGCTCCAGTTGGTCGGCAGATCTGTACTCACCCTCCGGCACCCAGGCCCATAAAAATTACCCGAACAGGTGAAATTCACCCTTGGCTGAGTTTGCAGGAATTGCTACGCAGCGATTGGTCGTCAGGTTCACATTTGTCACATAAGCTAAACGCTGTGGTCGACGTAACCTTGTCGAATTTCCCGTAGACTACTTCTTCAAGAATGGATAATTCCAAATAAGATTTTTCTCGTGGTTTCGGAAACAAAAGCAGAATGAAAACTACATTTTCGGAACTAAAAAAAAACCACAAATGATTTTTAAGACTCTGAATAGTTGTTCCTGATATATAAACAAGCATTCGGAAAAATCTTCTTATATTTTGCAACTAATCAAGACACATATTATTCTTGTTGAATGTTTCACTAATATTATCTGTTCTTATTAAATTCATCATTTTTCTTCATAAATTCTGTGAAAAACTATTGTCTTCCTTCATGTTCAAAGTTATAAAAATAATGCCCTCGAAAAATCATAAAAAGAAATTTTAACCATTAAACAAGTATGAGATTCATGAACTTTAACGATAGGCATGAAAATAGTTAGAATGAAAGACTTTACACAAAGAACAATGAATTTTGCAAAAACCCACATGGAAAGAAAAATAATTAATAGCAATTCTCTCTTTACCAATTCAGACAAGGTACTAATAAACCCTGTTGTGTGCGTGAGTAAACACAGACAGTTAATACCAGAGTTTTTACGAGTCTTTGATTCTTGCCTGTTCTTTTTATTCATTTTTGAAATTTTTTTGAGAAATCCTATTCTAGTGACAGACTAGTCCAGAATTTTACCCGCCCTAATGACTAGGTTAATCTCGTCTTCTGAATACGTGGCCAAAAAAAAAATTCAAAATTACTCATAGTAAATAACTGAAACTAGGAACATTTTTCTTTCGGAAGATCGTTCAAAATAAACGATTTTTCATATGCGTGACCCAAGAAACATAACAAATAGAAGATCCCTACTTAAAACTAAATATATGGTGACTGACTTTTGAATTGGGACCTTCTTAATGCATAATTAGGCATTAGTTTGAAGTAAAATCGTCATGTCAACCATATGCTGTGTATGTGTGGGGGGCGGGGAGCTTATAGTTAAAGGTTTTACAAAGATCGGCGGGTCTTTCTTAGATCGACCATTTCAAAGAATATGTTCGTACTCATTGAGGTACGGAAAAATATTCACGAAAAAAGAAATTATATCTTTCCGAGCAGGATATATATATATATAAATATGCATGCATATATATATATATATATATATATATATATATATATATATATATATATATATAAGACAAAGTTGGAAGTGAAAAACCAGCATAAGCTCTATTACTACTTGCAGCCAGGAACTAAAAGCATGAAAAGATAAGTATTAAAAAGGTTTTAGACAGCATCTCTTCATCAGTGGTGCCGATACTGTCTAAAAACCAATGGATTGTTTTTGATAAGTATTATCTAAACAATATACATACTCAGACACTGTACAATCCATAAGAAACAGAAGAATTGAATAAATAGTCGCTCAATCAAAGAACACAAAGCCTAGCGCTAGACAAAGTTGAAGTTAAGAGTAGGAAACCGCAAGAAGACTGATGTTAATATCTAAATAGTATACATTAATATTATTTTAGCTACTTTGTATTAGTCCCAGATTATGAGGGTAAAAATTTAAGGTTATATTATTACTACTTTTATTAATTACTATTATATCATCAATATATCTAAATACTTTGTAATTGATATTTTCAATATTTTCAATATTATCAACTTCAAAAAAATGTAAGTATAAATTTGCTAGCATACTAGAAGCATTTCCACATTGTGGTACACCTTTAGTCTGTAAGTATATACTATTATTGTGTATTATATAATTATGTTTAGTAACAAAATCTAAAATCCTATTGAAATGAGTAAGATTAAAATCTTTACTTAAGTATTGAATATTATTATGTACTAAAGTTATAATTACTCTATTTAAATCTAAAGGTGTACCACAAGGTGAAAATGCTTCTAGTATGCTAGCCAATTTATACTTACATTTTTTTGAAGTTGATAATATTGAAAATATTGATAATAGCAATTACAAAGTATATAGATATATTGATGATATAATAGTAATTAATAAAAGTAGTAATAATATAGCCTTAAATTTGTACCCTCATAATCTGGAACTAATATAAAATAGCCAAAATAATATTAATGCAAACTTTTTAGATATTTAACATCAAAGTAAATTCACATAACAATTTTACTTTCGACTTACATGATAAAAGATTAGATTATGAATTTAATATTGTTAAATTTCAAAATTACTTTACTTGTTTAGGTAAATCTTCTTTCAATAACATTATTGTAAATTAGATAGTACGTATAAATAGGCTTTGTTCTAAAGACAATAGAAATAAGCCTATTTTAGACTTGTTAGTTGTGCTGAAACGTAATCATTACCCCGATAGTCTTTCCAAGCACATAATTGGTTGTTTTAGATATAATGAATAGCTTGTTCTGTTGCAATTAATTAGTAATAAAATAAAATAAGAAATATAATAAGTTTATATAGTGAAAATAACTACTAAAAAATTATACTCATTAATACTAAATAATACTCATTAATTAATAATAATTAAATACTTAAGTAATAATAAAAATAATAATAATTAAAAAATAATAATAATAATAAATAATATTTTACTCTTAGTAATAATAAAAAACATATTTAATTTAGGTTTATATGTCCTATAACACAGTCTCCATAGTAAGTCTGCATCTGTGTATCAATAACTCCATGGTTGCAAGGTTTGTGACGTCAGTTTTCTTGCGGTTTCCTAATCTTAACTTCAACTTTGTCTAGCGCCAGGCTTGGTGTTCTTTGATTGAGCAACTATATATTCAATTCTTCCCAACTTTCATTGAATATCGAGAGTTTCATAAATAGTATCGTACTTCAATCCCTATACATTTTGCGAGGTACCATAGAGTAATATGAATTAACTGCTAACAACCTTCATATATAGGAAATTTTCATTGTTGTTTTTTATTTTTTCTGGAGCGAAACAGATTTGTCTTCTATAGAGAAATTAAACCTAATGAAACTTGCTTAACGATAAAGTTTAAAAGAATAGTACGGATAACAGTTAAAAGATAACAGTTTAGAATAATAGTACAGACTATTTAAATTAATTCGGATGAGCTTCGTCGAGTCTAGGAAAGAAATAAAAATTTATGTAAAGGAAATCATAATTTTTACGAATTTTAAAGATTATACGACCTTACAATAATAGTACAAGCTCAAGTGTAATATTTAACATTAAGAGAAACAGATATACTGTGTTAAATATTATGGACATATTTCTCTTGGGATAAAAAGTTATTAACAGTAAGCATATTTATTTAAACCGAAATTTGTTAGTTAAGTTTAAATTTTACGTTTGACACATGAAATACGTAAAATGAAGTATCTAGGCGTATTAAGTAAAGATGTGATATCAACAACAAAGCTATTCTATCAACAATTATACAGTTTTAAAAACGGAAAATTGAGAATTTTTTATAGGAGTCGCAATTTAAATTTATTTAAAATAGGATTTTTTTCAAAAATCATGCGTAGATACAAATTAAAAGATTATAGACATTATCTCCACGAGTAAGATGAGTGAATGAAAATTTGAAAATTTTCATCCCCGTTTTTCTTTCACAAGATTGCGTAGAGTTGTGAAAGCTATGTTGTAACTTAAAGATATTTTTAATGCCAATAAAAGGTTACAGTAATTATAATGGAAAATTAAGCTTTGCGCAAGGCCCAATTAATTTTAATAAATATTTTATGATAGAGATCTAGGAGAGTTCACTGATTAATGGATTGATTTAATTTGATTAACTTCTTAATCCATCAACTAGCACACCGTGATGATTAATCTGTCATGGTCTAAAGAACGCTTGAACAACCTCAGGGGCTGCAGATTAATAAATTATCCGAACCACAAAAACATGAAGGGAGATCCCACAAATTATGTCATCAGGTCTCTAGGTGATGATTTCGTTACAGAACGAATTTTCTATCAGCGTAAAAAGCAAGTTTAAAAGTTAAAAAAAGAAAAACTCCTCAAGATATGCTAATTTTAAATTAATTTCTTCTTTTGCCTGTTAAAGGTTTGTTGATTTGTAAGTATTCAGAAGGTATTTAATAAAAAACAATAGATTAAAATGAAATCAATAGCAAAATATTCTTTAATGCCTTTACATACATCGTAAGTAAACAGATATCGCCCCTAAAATATATCAAATAGGTTGAATTAAATACTTCCAATATAGTCTTCTGTATACTTTAAAAGACGTCGTATATTTTTCTTTTGTACTAGCTGAAAACCCGTACTTCGCTACGGAGTACATTCAAATTAAATACAACGGTCAATGTATGTAATTAATACCAAAAAAAAAAAAAAAAAAAAAAATATTTATGAAGAAATCGTAACGGATATTTTATAGACAAAATAATGTAGACGAAAATATTCAAATTAAATATAATAGAAAATACTAAAGAATATAGTACAGTTAATATAGTACAGTTTGACGAACATTTCTTTAACTGTATTTTAATTTTTTTTTTGATAATGTCCAATCGTCTGCCGCATTAGAAAGAAAAAAATTGTTAATTTATTTCGTTGTTATACACGTGACGATAAATTAATTTAAAGTATCACGAAAAGAAAAGAAACCACGTGATCAGCATTTAATATATTAAATTCTAAAAAATAATCTTTAAAAATTCATCAAAAATCAGAAAAGGAAAGTAAAGATTCGAAAAGCATTTCATTTTAGAGGACTCTTTAGGATCTTTCTCGTGATATAAATTTTATAACCCTCCAATTATTATTTTAAATGCAAACTTTAAAGAATGTTTCAAAAACAGCTTAAAAATTTAATTTAAATAAATCTAAGAAGAATTTTTCAAAAATCTCTCTTAAGGCACCCCTACACTATAAGAAGAATCGCCATGCAAAATTTCAGCCCTTTAGGTCCAGCGGTTTGGTCTGTGCGTTGTCTGTCAGTCAGTCAGTCACGGAACTGTTTTATATATATAGATTATAGCGTCAAAAAGTTCATAATATTTAACGATTTGAGGCTCAATTTTTATTTTACAACGCAGCAGACACTTGTTTTGAGGACTTTCGCCAATGCACTCCGTGATTTTGTTGTCTTCTTTATTATGAGAGCACAGTACAGGTGAACCAACTTCGATTCCTGTGAGGAGACAGAACAAGAAAAACCATGTCATAGCCAGGATTCAAATCTAAACTCACTATGTGGAATCTCGGAACTCAGACCACTAAACAATGTGGACGACTGATTATCAATTTTAAAAGCACTGATCTCTCTAAAGGTTTTACATTTGTCAGTTGTCATACTGATGATGGAAAAATATGGAAAAAAACCCATGGTCCCCTCCCACTAGGGTGAATTTTCTTCATTTTTAACCATTCATGAGTGGAAAAATTGCCCCCTGGGATGTAAATTTACTTGAGCGTAAAGCTGATTAATAGTGAACATGCGTTTTAGAACTTAAAAAGTATAGTTTAATCGACAGTTTCTTTTTACAAAAAAAGAAAAACACGTACATGAAAATAATAGATGAAAAATTTAGATAAAAATTTTGCGCCGTAAATCGCGGGAGATTCATAGTTCTATCAGTTTTGATCTGGATTGATACCAATTTATTAGTGATTAGTATAGTTTAAAAATCTGGTTTTTGGAAATTTGACCTTTTTAGAGATTTTGTCGGCTATGCCATGTTAAGAAGTCTAAGCAAGGGTAAAATCCAAGACCATGGTTGCTGGTTAGATTGCAGATGCCTAACGTAGCATGAAGTGTTCACAGAATATCTTATATCAAAATTATGTACAACACACACTTGAAATGTAGAAAAATGGATACATAAACTTTAAAAAAATTATAATTCATTGAAATCTGAAAAAAATTTACAATTGGAATGTTTCTCAAACAATGTTTTAAGTGAATGATGCAAAATTCCTTTCAATTTGAAATTAGCGAAACCAAATTAAGAAATACGCAAATATCTTAATGAGTTATTTCTAAAATTTTAAATTGCGATTAGTTATTTTATTAAATTCAGTGCTACATAATTCAAAGCAAGCAAGTGAAACAGTAATAAAATATTAAAACTAATTATTTCTTAAAAAAACCACTCAGCCTACTTCAAGAGATTAAAGTTTTAAAAAGGAACTTCAGATTTCTTATTAAATATTTCGAATGTTGCTATCTAAAGCGAGGAGCATTTTATTATTTTGCACCATCAAAGTAGTCTTGATTAAAGTGAAAAAGACTAGATCTCTCAATCACGCATGAAACCCCCAGATAATCGTCAGAAGGAAACATAAGAGACGGACGAGAAAACGAATGCACATGACACTTGTAAATGAATGATCTGTTTAATGTCTTAGCATCAGTGGAAGGATAATTAAGATTTCTTAAAAAGCTTTTGAGTTGGTAATATTTTTTCCCTCGGAAAATTAGTTTTTACAATGGAATTTTGTCATAGCACGCAATAGCGTTCCCAGATTGAAGCCTCTTTTAAATTTTAAGAACGAAATCAAAATGAATAATAAAAAGGAACCGAATATAAGAGAGAATTTGCTAGATAAACCACTGCAGCGCTAGTTTTGGATAATATTGAAAAGAAAAGGACACACACACACATAAAGAAAAGATGTCAAAAGACGACTGAAAATTATTCAGCGCAATTGGTAATATCTAAATTAAAGTGAGAAATAATCGGAAACGAAAGACACATGAAGTCCTTTAACAATTACATGAAATGTAATTTACTTCGAGACGTTATTTTTTTCGCGAAGATTCTTTTATGAATTATTAAAATGCCAAGTTAAAATCTTTCTTCCACGTCATGAAAATTTCAATGCGAGAGACAAATAAACTTCTCCGAATTCGATTAATAATTTAGATTTACTTTTTCATTTTATTTTCCATCTTGGTTCACGAGGTGCTCAAAATAGCTCGGCATTCGGTTTTGAAAAAAAATACGTTCTAACGACTTAATCTGAGCGACTATTTTTGAAAAGAGATGTATAATAAAATTATTTTGGGTGGGTTTTTGAATGCTGCTCTTAGATTCAGCTCAGAAAATTTATTCTTTTAATCATTTGTCCCATGAATATAAAGGCCAAACAAAACAAAATTAGTAGATTTTGAGAAAGATATTTTTCTTTCAATTAAAG
This sequence comes from Dolomedes plantarius, assembly GCA_907164885.2. Lineage (NCBI taxonomy): Eukaryota > Metazoa > Arthropoda > Arachnida > Araneae > Dolomedidae > Dolomedes > Dolomedes plantarius. The sequence goes on from OU015501.1 coordinate 129,887,544, forward strand.
TATATATTGCATACATTTACACATAACTACTTTCTTATCTAAAGAAAATATATACTTTATTGTTCTTTTTCTAATTATAAGGCCTTTTTTCCCACAATATGACATTGTAAATGTATATATATACATATATATATATATATATATATATATATATATATATATATATCAAAATTATGTACAACACACACTTGAAATGTATAAAAATGTATACATAAACTTTAAAAAAAATATAATTCATTGAAATCGAAAAAAAATTACAATTGGAATGTTTCTCAAACAATGTTTTACGTAAATGATGCAAAATTCCTTTTAATTTGAAATTAGTGAAACCAAATTAAGAAATACGTGCATCTCTTAATGAGTTATTTCTAAAATTTTAAATTGCGATTAGTTATTTTATTAAATTCAGTGTTGCACAATTCAAAGCAAGCAAGGAAAACTAATAAAATATTAAAATTAATTATTTCTTATAAAAACCACTCAGCCTACTTCAAGAGATTAAAGCTTCAAAAAGGAACTTCAGATTTCTTATTATATATATATATATATATATATATATATATATATATATATATATATATATATATATATATACATACACACATACAAATTATGGTTATAATTATTTGTAAATTTCTAGTATCGTCGTTTTCTCTGTTACCATTATAGGGTATTCAATACAGCTTTTTCTACGTTTTTCTGAACCTTAGTTTAGATGAAAAGATGAAACGATATCTGTCCTAAATGATTCATACAAACTACTTTCACGCATTTTATACGTTAGCATTAATGGTTACTTCTCAAGTATCTTAGGTGTTTGATATGTTGATTACCGTTTGTATTTTCTTCGACATTGTGAATATAAGCTATAGAAGATTTGCTTAAAATAATGTTTTAACTTTTTAGTATAAGTAATTTTTATCCTAATCAGAATGTGGAGATCATTATGATTAAATAAGAGCGAGTCTGTACTCGAGGAATGAGCCTCTGGAGAATGCTATCGTTAAACCCCCCCCAAAAAACCTTAAAGACATTTAAAAGGATGATTCTGTTCGCACAAGAAATTCTGAATTAGAACAGAAACCATATACGCCGAAAGGAAAGATATATAACTATAACTCTACTACCTAATAAAGAATTCCCTTTTGTTCAAAAGGTTCACTTACGTAGACAGGAGAGATAAGCAAAATATACACGTGTTTCATCTGTTATAAGAAAGTATGGCTATTATCGAGCTTCAAACACTAATTTGTTTAATGAATGTAATTTAATCATAAAATAAATTTGAAAAGGAATACTGAGATGAAGCTGGAATAACGTGTGTTATGCTTTATAACAGGTAAAATTTATGACAAGTAAACATACACTATGCTATAGAAAGCATAATAAAGACAGCATTTCCCCAAAAGACTATATTTACTTTACACTGTATAATATGGCTTTTAATTATAAAGTTAACTTATGAACTCTTTGGATTATAGCGTTCCTTGTAATCATAAAATGCGTTATAAAACATGACAAAACACTTGAAGAAGGTAATCTATCATTTTCTCCTCATTAATAAATGTTTAACCATTATCTCAAACAGTTCAGATTCACTCCCAAGTAAAAAACATCTTACTTCGAAATTATTCTATTTTAGTGAGACATTCTGACATCAAGTGAGCTGTCACTTAAGTAAATTAAATCTAGCTGTCTTCTTATGTTTACATAAAAATATTTGATTCAGAAAATGATGTGAAACTTTTTCCGATTTACTCTGTGTCGGTAATAACACACACACTTACGCACATTAGGGATATTACAGTTTTCATATTATAAAATTAATAATATAAAAGTAAACACTTTCGTTGAACTACTTTTCGGTAATGTTTGTTTCAAATTAAGAGGATTTATTTGGTTATGGATAGCGCTTAATAGGTCAAGAACACTGTGAAGTAAATATGGATGGACTCATTTTATCGAATGTTAATCCTCCCAATTAATAGAAAAGTTTTAAACTTGTTTGCTCTATTGCTCAGTAATATATTTAACAAGTTTTAAGTTTTCTTATAACAGTGAGTAAGTTATGAGTAAACTTTATGTTATGAGGAACTTCACTTCTAACAGTGAGTAACAATTGTTTTAATTAATTTTTAATTTTATTTAGTATATCTTTTGAGTTTATATTAATGTTTATAAAAGACTTTAAAAAACTAAGTCATTCAATGACATGTTTTTAATTTTTTTAATCCTCATTATGACTATAGTCTGAATTTAATAGTAATGTGTGAATTTCACCTAACAAGATTATATCTAGTTAAATTTAATTATTTTAAAGCCACCAAGAAAGAACAAGCATTGCAGATGAAATAGTTTACAAAGAAGGCCAGTTCACCAATGCATAAAAAACATAACAGTTAAAAACGCTGACTTAGAGCATTTCTTTTTTAATAAGTCTAGGAATCTTTATGCAAGTTTCTATTTGCGACTATTTTGTAAATATTTATGTTTCCCACTCGACAAAAATATGTTTATAATCCCAGTTGACAAAAATTTGAAGCTTGTTTGAAGTCGACATAGTGTCGCCATATGATAAATAACACTTTTTTAAGCTTTACAAATGTATTATTATTATTATTATTCTTTAAATGCTAACATACGACACATAGCACTTTAAGAATTAAAAAAGGAAATAGGGATAAAATTTTAATTCCACTTAAAAAATTTCTTTCGAATATCACAGCAAGGATCTGTTGTTGAGTAGGATTTTAAAATTACGGAAATGACATTTTTAGAAAATTAGGGTGTTAACACATTGGTGGTACACATAATTTGTATTTCAAGTACAACATGAATTTAAATCAATGTTTTGAAGGCCATTGGTATTTGACGGGTGTTACGAGTTAAAAAAATATCTAAAATTACAAGAGGTCATTTTTCTGAAAACTTTAGATGAATAAGATTTTAGAATTTTTGTAAAGTTACTTTTATAGATTTAGTATGTTATAACACTGCTAGTGGCAGGGAACCCGGAAAGGTCGCTCCCCATCAAATCGGTGGAGGTGGGGCTGGGGTGGTCCACACAGGGTTCAATTTCTGGCTTAGTGGTCCGCAGACTTCTACGGGTTCGGAACCACTGATTTACAGGTACTAGAAATACTTGCGGGTTTTAATTAGCCGTATTTTTGGAGGACTGTTTTGTGGACTTAAGCCACTATTGTTGCACCCGATCTCATAAATTGATTCGCGTAAAATACATACATAGTAAAATGATTTTTAAATAATATGAGCGGGATATTAGTTAGAAATGTCACGCGTTTAAGGGGGAAATTTTTATGTTTATAAACTAGCTAGCTGAATACCAGTACTTCGCTACGGAGTACATTCAAATTGAATACAGCTGTCAATGTATGTAATTAATGCCCCCCAAATATATATATACCGGGTGGTTATAATTAAACTTCCCCTATAAACGGCATCCTACAGCGCAAACGGGTGAACGGAATGCAACGAAATTTTGTATATGGGCTATACACGAGATGTGCTCACGGAATTTCACGGAAAAAAAAAATTTAGTTCTAAAATGTCCACCAGATGGCGCCTTTTCTGGAAAAACATGAAATTTAACACAATAAACGACCAAAACGGAATACAGAAACAATATTAACATTTATTGCCTAGTTTCTGATCACCTTGTCATCGAACCCCATTAAGTAAAGGTAAGGGAGAAGCAAAAACAGTTCAGTTTGCAGAAACAAGAACAGATTAGGACGAAATTGCACAAGAGTAGCAGTTGTTAATCGTGCCCAGGACGATGTAGGAAAAGCTGCTCCACGTGACCACCTTCATTCACCTGCAAAATTTCAAGTCGATGGACAGTGTGTTCAACAGCAGATCGTAACTGATCAGTTGTGAGGCTTCGCACATGAAGCGTTATGGAATTCTTTACGTAATTCAACGTCGCAACAGCTCCACGATACACCAGACTTTTTAAATAGCCCCATACGTCCAAATAGCCCCTACATCGTCCTGGACGCGATTAACAACTGCTCCTCTTGTGCAATTTCGTCCTAATCTGTTCTTGTTTCTGCAAAATGAACTGTTTTTGTTTCTCCCTTACCTTTACTTAATGTGGTTCGATGACAAGGTGATCAGAAACTAGTCAATATATGTTAATATTGTTTCTGTATTCCGTTTTGGTCGTTTATTGTGTTAAATTTCATGTTTTTCCCGAAAAGGCAACCTCTAGTGGACACTTTGGAACTAATTTTTTTTTTCGCAATTCCGTGAGCGCATCTCGTGTATAGCCCATATACAAAATTTCGTTGCATTCCGTTCACCCGTTTGCGCTGTAGGATGCCGTTTATAGGGGAAGTTTAATTACTATAACCAACGATCAATGTATGCAACTGATGTAAAAAAACGAAAAAATATATTTATAAAAAAATCGTAACGGATATTTTTATAGACAAAATAATGTAGAAGAAAATATTCAATTTAAATCTAATAGAACATACTAAAGAATATAATACAATAAATACAGTACAGATTGAGGAGCATTTCTTTTACTGTATTTTAATATTTTTTTGGATAATGTCCAATCGTCTGCCGCATTAGCAGGAATTTTTTTTTCTTATTTCGTTGTTATGCCCGTGACGCAAAATTAGTTTAAAGTATCACAAAAAGAAAAGAAACTACGTGATCAGCATTTAATAAATTAAATTCTAAAAATTAATCTTTAAAAATTCAGCAAAAATCAGAAAATGGAGGTAAAGATTCGAAAAAGATTTCATTTTAAAGGAATTTTTATGATCTTTCTAGTAATATAAATTTTATAACCCTCGAATTATTATTTTAAATGCAGCTGTAAAGAATGTTACAAAAACAGCTTAAAAATTTAATTTAAAAATATCTAAGAAGAATTTTTCAAAAATCTCTCTTAGTGAACCCCTACACTATAAGAAGAATCGCCATGCAAAATTTCTGCCATTTAGGTCCAACGGTTTGGTCTGTGCGTTATATGTCAGTCAGTCAGTCAGTCAGTTACGGAACTGTTTTATATATATAGATAATATCATATTTAATTTCGTATGTCATCCCAAGCTGATAATTGAGCCTTTGATGTCCTGTTTAAAAGTCAGGAATCATAAGTTTTGTACCGGGTCATTCAGTACTGCTGTTACATATCTAACAAAGAGCTGATTTTTAAAAACTCATCTGAAATTTGATATTGCTATAAGAAACAGTAAGTATTTTTTTTTACTTTTAATATATCAAGCACTTAGAGAGAAAATTTTTGTTTAAATAATAAAAACAACCACTGATACTTGATACGATTTGCAAAGTCATCTAATTTAAGGAACATCCCATTTAATCTGCCGTTTTTCAAATCTTGATTCGGGTTTTTTTTTTAAATATCTAAAACAACTTAGTACAGTTAATATTTTCATTACTTTGGATTTTCAAAATACTAAAAATGCGATGTGTAAAACAGAAATTATTTATTTATGAAAATTAAATTAAGTCTAAAAATATTTGTACGCTTTTCATAAAAAATACAGAGCATAAAAAAGATAGAACAGGCTTTTAAATTATTCAGTATTTAATTAACATCTCAAATATATTTTAAACCAACTTAACAAAAAGAAGTCCCGGCTCTTCCTTTGCTACCATTAATGCCCGGATGAAATTTAAAGAGTGAGTTTTAAAGAAGATCTAAAAAAGTGAAGAAAAAATGATAGAGGCGAAAACATCAGTTGGCGAGCACACAAATTCCCTTAAGGAAAAAAAGGGCACACACATAAAAAAAAACTATGAAGTAATATTCCGGCTTCCCATTTTTTCAAGTTTCCCGATATTTCTGACTATAAGAAATTTATTCCCATTTAAGAAAGTCAAAGCAGATATTGATTTTCAGTTTTTTTCATCAACCCACAAAGTTTCGCAAATGAAAAATAAATTTAAAAATACGGTTTCAAAGAGGGGTGGGTAGGTTTTTGAACTTCCCGTTCATATGCAGTACTGGAGTTTTCCGTTCATGACCCTTCTGCGATGGGTGAAATGGCAATGTAAAGACGTAAAGACAAAAGCCCACGATTGTGGTCTAATGATAATTTTTGTAGAAATTACATTTTATCGAAAATCTAATGGTGAAACTTTGAAACATCTTTATGCTAAAAACATATCTAAAATATCTGCTTATCGAATTGATTAATTTCCTTTAATATTCTACATTTACAAACCTGCGTTTTTAAATAATTCATTAAAATTTTAAAGCATTTACACACACACACACATATTATATATATATATATATATATATATATATTGTCCTGAAATATCTGCCAGACAGATGTTACAGTGGCTTCCGACTGTTTGAAAAAATGATAAGGAAATCTCTAGCATATGACAAATATTCTCAATTAAGCCTTAAATTGACAAAAATTCATACATAAATGCTAAATATTATATTTAATATTGCCACGTTAAATATATAATATACATTATTGCTTACGTTATACTATATAGTTGTTAAATAATATATTGATAAAAGTGATGAAGCATATGACTTTATATAAATAAAATAAATATGGGATATATTGTCTTAAAGTTTATTCTTTATGAAGTTCTTGAAATAAATATTAAGAAATGCATTCGTATATAAATAGTAAATATTGAATTTTAGATTTATGTTTAATATTATAATAATAAATATTAGTTATTATATTTTAAAATATGAGGTAAAATACCCATAAAAACATTAAATATTATGTTAATGAATATTGAGAAACAAATGAGATATATTCACGGAGTTATAAATATTCAGTATAGAAAAAATATAATTGGTAAAAAAAAATGATCAGACCAACATTCTCTGTTTCAGGGCTAAGAAAAAAGGGATGTGGGTAATTAAAGTCAAAAAATGAGAACTCCTAATAGTGCTTATACAGTAGAATACTGGCTTCTTAGCTGTGAAGATTCGTGCTCAATCCTGGATCTGGCAGACAGACATTACTACAGTCGACGAAGTTTATTAAATGCAAGGGACAAAGATAATTTTCAGGTTAGTACAAGCAGAAAAAGAAACTAATTCAACGTAATGAAACTTCTCGCATATGTTTATTTTACATCGATTTATGTTAGCTACATATATTACTCAACTTATTTACAAATCCTACTGCATGAGGAAAGGTTTGCGTGTATATGAAAGAGAAAATATTTATAATTATGGTACATTGACTCCATAAAATCATTAGTTAATCTTCCTATTTTGCGCGCGAAAAAGCTTCAATTTGATTAAATTTTACTCCTAGACCAATTAACTCAGTCTATAAAGCGCTAAACTTGCGTACAGAATGGGTAATTAATTAAAGGCAAATTTTCATTGAGGAAATTTTCCTAATTATTGATTACACACGCTGTTTTGGCGTCAAGCAAGTAAATATATTAAGATTTTCACAGTCGAGAGCATGGTTTATGCAACTGAAGATGGTATATTTAATTAACTTAGATAAAATCTGTTACTTTTCTGAATACACCTAGAGCCTTGTACTTTTATTAAATTTACTACATAAAAGAGAAAAACTGTAAATAAACACATAAAATAGCAGAAAAAATTATTTTAGTCTATTTCAGGTTCTAAGAATTGAACTGCTATTTTTATTTTCTGACTCATTTTTCATATGCTGTGCTGAAAACCTCTCGTTTTCACACAAAAGTGAGTCTAAAGGAAAAAAGAAAACAGGGTATGGCTTGGTTTGGAGCGTTACGGTCACCTTTTTGCTATACGAGGGCTAATTAGACCGGGACTTAGAGCTTAAAGCCGATTCCGAACGGCTACAAACATCCATGCCAACAGTGGGACTCGAACCCACAGGATCTGAAGCGAATGCCAGCGCCCTAGCCATTTTGCTATCAACTGGCAACGGAGTAAGGAATTTCAATAATGTGACATAAGTAGGTAACCATGCGACTTGAATTCAGGAGATAGAGTGAGACTGCAGATGGGCAGAGCGACTGCTGTTCACCTGTAACTTGATTATAGTTAAATGTCGATCAGATTACCTAAGTTCGCAGAGGAACTGATATTTTAGCTAAGCCATATTAACGCTGTCTGGTACATAAGTTAATAAATCTCTGATGAAATTTAAATATTTGAAGTTAGCATTTGTTTGATTGGGCCATTTCCAGATAGATATCAAGTGAGTATAAAAGTTAGAATATCAAACTTTAAGTCCTTATTCGAAACACCATCTATAATAGTACACTCAAGTAGAATAGTAAATAAACGAACTGTCTGTAATTCAAAACTATATTTTTAATCATACAAATATCTGTAGTAAATCAAAAAATTATTTTGATACAAGATTTTTTTTTGTTTAGTGCTTTTTCTTTTTATGTTGATTCGCTAAAAATACTAAAAGAGATTATAATATTCAACTTTATAAATTCACTCAAAGAACTCATTACAGAAAACATTTTGAAATTTTCAAAATCTTCTTTGAAATCATCAAAAAACATATTTGGAAATTTTTATGAAACACACGTATAGATAAAATGATTTCAAAATATATTTTACTTCATAAAAATCATGGGACTATACTTTAATGTCTAGACATCTCATTCTTTATAGAATAAAAATCTGACAGACTCTGACAGCGTTGTTCTTGTCACTTTTTGCAATCACGATTCCCCAAAGTGCAATTTCACACACACACACATATATATGTATATAGTTAAATCCCTAAATGAAAATACGGTTATACTACGAAGGTCGAAGCCATGTCTAGTCTCCATGTAATAATCAGGGCAGTGTCTTTCTCCATGGATAGTAATAGATGACTTTTTAAAAGAATATGAACGTATAATTTGAAAACATACCTTGATTAACATATACAGGAAGAGAGTCTTCAGAAAAATAATTGACTTACCTGAAAAAAAAAGTTCATTAATAGTAGAAAAATACACATATTAAAATACACATATTTGCACTTAAATGAATTATTAAAAATTCATGCTATCAAGATTGTTATAAAACAAATACAGTTTTAGGTAACACAATTCCATAGATAAATAAATAAATAAATGTATTATATATATATATAAATGAATATATTTGTCTATATATATATGTATATATATATATATATATATATATATATATATATATATATATATATATATATATATATATATATATATGTATATATATGTGTGTGTGTGTGTGTGTGTGTGTGTGTGTGTGTGTGTGAGTGCGTGCGTGCGTGCGTGTGTGTTGAAGGAGATACTTTAATTGCTATCATCAGTTTTGCTAAATAGTTATCTAAGTGTTTTTAATGGAAATGCTGTAAAGATGTTGAGAACATTATATGATTTGCAGCAGGGAACCAAAATTATTTAACAAATTATTGCCTCTATTGTCCAAAAGTGATCAAATCATGTGGATGAAGAAATTTTAATATGGTTCCTCTATTAATATTTTCTTGCTAGAAAATATTAATAGACATACTAGTCTTATTCTCCCTTTTGTGGTTTGACTATGAAGATTTATACTAAAGCATATTTGCTGCATACGCATGGTCCAAATCAAAGTGCAAAACTGCTGTCCTGAAACTATAAAAACTTTAGTCAAGAACTTAGAATTATTAATTCGACAGTCAACATTTCACGAAAAAAGGAACGAGTTCGCCTTGAAGAATATGCTCAAGAAATCAGAATACTTCCAGAATACAGGTTATCCGCAAGTCAGAGAAAAATAGACAGACCGCTCTATCGTTCTGAGAAAGACTTACGACAAAGGCTTCAAACCGTCAACAGAGAGAAGCAACACTCTCTAACTTATTACCTTGATACCGCAACTTTTTATTCTGGACGGAGATTTAAAAGGCTTAGCTGTCGGGCTGAACCGAGTAGGTTTAAAAATAAAGTTAAAATACTGCGATTTTATAGCTTGATGGCCTGACACTTTTTCACAGGGAAATGAGTGAGAATAACAATATGATACCGACGAAGATAAAAAGCGCTAAAACGGTAAAAGAGTAATTTATTATAGGGAATTGGGATTGAATTTAGATTTATGTAAACCGAAGTTTTTTGCTGAAAGTAGTTCGCTTTTTTCAACAGAATACTTCAACCGATTATATTTATTTACTGCCGACAATTAACAACGATTTTTCTTTAAATGTTTATGATTATATGAATTTGTAGTTATGCATCTTAGCGTCTATTATGAAGCATATAAAGTGTTAATGAGGTACATATTGAGGTTTTTTCAAATTTTTCATGTTTTTCGTATGTGGATAGGTCATCGCGAGAAACTGTTTTTGATCGCAAAATATTTACAAAGAATTCAAAAACTTGTCGAAAACTTAAGGTAAAATAATATAAAATATAATATCGCCGCCGTCCACACCCGAAGGTTATACGGCCCTTCAATAATAAAACTAATCATGCCGACGGCAATCCAACCCAACCGGGTCCCGAAGTTTTTCTTTTTGCAATTCGTTTACCTGTCTTTTTTTTAAAATCTGAGGGGCTATCCACCTTCCCCTTGTAGGGGGAAGTGTATATTCATAAGTTCCTGCATAATATTCTTGATGTACCTTCTACAATAATAATCCGTAAATAATTTACTAGGGGCCCAATCTTGAAAGCCCAAAGGTAGGTTTTTTCGTGCTTCAGCCCATTTGCTACAATTGTATATACAGTGCTTTATAGTTTGTATATTGCCACACTCACAAAGATCTGTTTTAGCAAAAAATCTGTTTTGATAGACTCCTATGCAGCCATGTTCAGTTATTGCTTGATTAACAAGGAAATATGCCGACAGTCTTTTCGGAGAAACTCTAGGGAATACCTCAAATACTTTCCTTCCTACACTGCTTCTCTCCCAATTTTCTTGCCATATATTTATGTAATAATTCTTAATTTTCTTCTTAATCTGTTCTTTAGTTAATTTATAATTTCCTGTGATTTCATTCAGTGTTGTTGCTTGTTTAGCTGCTGCGTCTACCATCTCATTTTCATTAATGCCACAGTGGGCTTTAACCCAGTGTAAGTTTACTGCTATCTCATGACTTTCTATTAGGTTTTTTATATTTTAATCCTATCTCCCTTAAAATAATATGCGCATATAGCTTGCAGTGTACTTCTAGAATCACTGTATATGTCGATTTCCTGTATTCCTTTACTTATAGCATCAGTGATGGCCATAGGTAAAATAATATATATAGCGGGTGTTTCAAAACTCGCGCACATCCACATGGTAATCCTTGTTGCTTAAAAATCAAAAGGGGTGGTTGTAGCAAGACGGCGCAACGTATCACACATCACGGGACAATATGGAAGTTTTAACTGAATTTATTGATGATCGTGTCATTTCCAAAGGACTTTGGCCACCACGTTCATCGGACTTGTCAATTCCGGATTTTTTCCTTTGGGGATATCTGAAAGAAGTCACCTACAGCAATAATCCCTATACGCTTGATGAACTTAAGAGTAACATCCTTCATGCAATTTCGGACCTTACTTCTCACACACTTTGTAAAGTGTCGACAAATCTGGTAAAAAGAGTTCGATTGTGTGTCCAGGAAAACGGACATAATTTTGAACATTTACTGTGATTTGACCATGTCTGACACCTGACAATAAAGATAATCGTTCAACCTTTGTTTGTCTTTTATTCTGATTGTTAACATAATTCATCTGTCTTTAAAACTCAACCACAAAGGTTGATGTGCGCGAGTTTTGAAACACCCGGTATATTCGATCAAAATAAATTTTGTAAAGAGCCAAACCCGTGATATCATTAACCCCAAAAAATACTATGTCTACTTATTGACAAATTGCTTTTATTTTCTACGATGCTTCAGGGGTTATTATTGATCATTAGCTAGATTATATGAACAATCGTGATATGTATCAGTATATTTTCTTTACCTGAAGCTCAATATATTTTTGTTTTTAATGAAGCACGTTTCATGTGATATACCTGATATAAGTAGATTTTTATCTTATATATCAAAATAATGTCTGGAATTGACGGAAAAGACCATTGTTCTTCAGTGGATCCCTGGCCACTGTGGACCAAGTGGCAACGAACAGGCCACTGTTCGTTGCCTGATATAAGTAGCCTGATATACCTGATATATGTAGATTTTTATCTTATATATCAAAATAATGTCTGGAATTGACGGAAAAGACCATTGTTCTTCAGTGGATCCCTGGCCACTGTGGACCAAGTGGCAACGAACAGGCTGATGTGCTGACGAAGGGTGCTAGTGTATTACAACTCACACGTGATAATGTCCCATTTTGCACGATTAAACGTCTTATCAGGAATTCTATATCTTCCCGACATCACGGAGATTTGAGGGCTCGAACTGTTTCCAAAAGTTGGAGGTTTTTAGAGCAAATTACCATAAATGACTGGCCCCGCCGCGAAGCGGTTGCAATTTTTAGGCTCTATACACAGCATGTCTGTCTGGCTGGACACCTTTTTAAAACTGGTGTCTTTCCGGACCCCTGCTGTACCCTTTGTGGGGACCCCGTCATCATGGATGGCCACCATATTCTTTACTGAAGAGCGCTCCGTGGGACTTCCTTGGTCGAGCGGTACTTGGAAACAAGAAGGCGAATGAGACAATGATTTTTTTTGTTTTGTATTTCGTTCTTTGTTTATGTTTAGTTGTTATTCATTATGTCCAGTTCTCTGCCATTGGAAATAAAAAATATCAAAATAATGTAATAAGAAATAAATGTGATTTAGTTCTTTGTTGTTGTAATACTTTTCAGAGGAGTAACCCTGTCATTTCGAATCCTTTTTGCTCGCACATTTGGGGAGGAACGCTCAGCCAATGTTCACAGTTTAAAAACTACGAAAATAATTTTGCTCGAATAATATTTCGTATTTTAAGAAAAGACTATGTCTTTCTATGATGTTTAATCGTAGTATAACGTTTTTTATGTATTCAGAAGAACCTCCGATGAGTATGTCTGATTTTTAGTGACTTGATAACTCGTTGATCATGTTGAGAGATTGGGGTAAATTCAAATCTTCAATCTCTGGAAAATAACAATTTCATGCTAGACTGTGTGCTGATTTATGTCAGTTTCCGTTATTTTTGTGACACAGTCTCTCCATGCCTCCATTTGCATTAAACGTTTTCTTTTACAAACTAGATCACTAATTTCATAATTAGCAACATCGTTAACCGTGTTCAAATATTCTCAACAAAATTCATTATCACTACCCAGAAAACTCTCGATTTCCCAATGTTCCCGTTTCCCTTTAGTCGTTTCATTATAATTGTTCCCAAAATATTACTACAAATATTTATAATGAACAGGGAAAGATAATATTATAGGAAAGATAGCGTCAAAACAAAATCTTTTCCTACGAGATCCGTTCTGTTGTGCTTTGCCTAATAAATAACCGCCAGATAACAGTGATATACAAGTGAACTTGTTTACACAGAAAAGTTGGACTGCCTTACGCTGAAAGCAAAATTGAAGCAATACTAATGATAAAATAAAAAATACTTCAGTAATTTTACAACCTTTTGTTGGATATATTCTATTTTGCATTTGTATGTAGTGTCCTAAATAATATAATTCTTTATTTATGTGTCTCTGAATACTACACAATATAACAGGAATTCAGTGTGATTCAGGATACAACGGAACTACTGATCAAGACAACAATTACAGTTTACTCTACGTCAGTTGATTATCTACTAAATAAACAGTGTAGAAAATACTTAGGCCTAATTTTTCTGGTTTTCAATTTCCTGCAGCTAAAAACTTATGAAATACATACACTTGCCATAATTACAAACATTTGCATAAAATCCTAACTGTCCCATAGCAACCATGTATATAACAAAACAACTTACAATTTCCTCATTCGTGCAATGGTATTTTTGCTACAGCGAAAAAAGCAAAATGCAAAATTGCATAATCATATGAGAATTGAAACCAGCCCGTAAGCCATAGAAATCTTAAGTCAATAGGCTCGTTGAAATAGGATTTTTCCAGGCCACCACAAAGCTAGACAGAGCGTGTTTTAGTCAATTTAAATTTAAAATAGCATTGGGAATAATTTTCATTCAGATTGGACCACCTGGAGGAAAAAATTAAGTCTCTTTGAAAACCTATTTCGAACTGCATTCCGTCTCGAGACAGGATGAGTAAGACACCTGAATCGGAAAGCTCCTTTTCAGAAAACATTGCCATTTTTACTGACAGAATAGAGCTTAATAAAAATATAGGCACCGCAAAGTTTTGCCCAGCGCGTAATATTTGCATAAACATAAGCATACCAAACGAAAGTACTTTCCCGCTCAGGCCGCAATGTTTGTCTAACCTTCTTTTCTATGACCCTCTTATAAATATGGAAATGAGTTTTGCTAAGCCTAACTCAATTTCTTACAAGTTGCGCGCCAACCGTAAAAGCATGTTAGTTTTCCCAGAGCGTTTGCTTACCCCTCGATTCGCTTTTGTGTTCTAGTTTTGTTTTCTACTTCTTTTATACCATGAATATTCATTTTTTGAATTTTTAGAGAGGGAAAACATACTGAATGCACTCGCACTGAATTGATGGGAATATTCATCGCGCCGCAAACCTTTGGTTTTTATCTCTTAAGGCAAAAACAAATAATCACAAAATTTTTATCCTTTATACAAAATGCCAGAAAAGAGAAAAACCGTTAACAGAATGAGGAAAACCGATTAACATATGTTCTACAAGGAAAATTAGCGATAAAAATGGAGTTCGCCATAATTAAATGCATTTAACGAAATTTGAAATTTAATAATGTATAGAAACATGACTATTGTGCGAAGAAATCTTTAACCAGGACAGTTTAGTAACAGAATAAACAGGAGAGTTTTTGTGAACTCGTGTTTGCTGTTTGGCATTGTTCAGAGAAAAGGGAATCTTTTGTGTAGATTTAAAGTACGATAAAGAAATTCTGTCTTTTCACTTCAAAACTTTCTTCAAGATAAAGCATTATTTCTCAGCACGGTCAATATATAAGCATTGCCAGAAGACTTTCTATTTAATTAACCGTAGAATAGTACAACACACTTAAGAAAAAATTTAGATCAATGTTTTCAAGATACAGATAAGTTAATGAAACCTAAAATAGTTTTTAAAATAGGAGAAAACAAAAAGGTTTTAAAATATTTAAGTCTAGAGAAAGGAATTTCAAAGAAACTTTTTAAGAAATAGTGATATTAATATTTAGTTTATCTCTACAATTTAATTTATTCTTTTGTTTCAGAGACCTTTGTAACGGCTATTTAAAATCGAGATTAGGTCCAAGGCCTCCTGACACATCAAAGACAGGGGCGGATTAGACCAAACTAGCTGAATGCAAAACATTTATATTTTGAATACAATTCCGACTATACATGTATCTATTCTTTTGTAGTCTAGCGCACTTGATGTTGTTCTTATGTATAAGTGATATCGGCTGCACATATATAATTTTATAATGTTTTTCAACTACGCGGTGGTTTTTTCCTTCAGGAATATTTGTCCTTTGCTCCTAAATGGTTACATTATTTCCAAGTCTTGAGCTTCACGGTAATGGCCACTCTCCAAGAGTGGGATTGAAATCCACACCTCTGGACTTCAAAGCCAGCTTAATGATCACATTCATAATCTCATTAATACCATTCTTCACACCTTATTGCCCTACAGTTATCAGAATCCAGAAGATAACGTAGGGCTAACACAGAGTCAAAAGCGGTAATTTTCAACAGATAATCATAGTATTAGATCACGGCTAAGGTACATGGAAACAATGAATTAATCTAATATAGAATGGTAATAGTGACACCGAGTGACAACTCAATAAAAGTTAGCCACAATACAACTGAAGGCCTTAGTTGAATAGTGGTCCGACTCCATTCTTGTTCATTTTGAGATACATAGTCTTAAAGTCTAATGAGTGCAGAGAAATTAGTGCTGAAGTCTGATTTTTAACGCCCTCTGTTGGCAGAAGAAATAAGCTGGAGGCGTGCCACTTTAAATATAAGATAGAAATGACTTGTATGAACATGAAAGTGAGGCTAACTCCCTTTTATTTTAAATTGGAGTTGGACCACTATTCAAATAAGGCCTTCAACTAAGATTCGCTACCGTTACATTTTACAGTATTATACTGAAAATTCTTCTATTAAACTCTTTCAAATCACGGACTTTTCTAAAAAATATTAATATCTAATTCCCAAGCGCAAGTGCATTGATACTTATAAGATTTTCGTTTTCCATGGATTCGTCCTATACTTAACATAACTCATGTTGGCATAATAAAAGATAAGTCAATACACAGTCTATTTTCAGACAGTTTAAGTTTCGGTTTCTTAAAAATTTGCGAGGTTTTTAGTCTGCTATTCCCAAAAGGATACTATTCTAGATACTTTTTCTCAGTACTGTTGCTGTTGTTGTTGCTAATGCCCCCTGACCGGAAGTTCCAGATCAGTCCAAATAGGTTTTGCAGGCTGAGGAGTGCGGCTCCGGTTTACAGTAGTACCACGAGGGCCGGAGTCCGTCTTAGCTAGGCACACTTGTCGGGTTTCGAACCGAGCACCATCAGTACCAAAAGCCTACGCGCTACCACTATGTTACTTCGGGCCCCTTTTCTCAGTACTTAAAGATGTTGATCCATATATAAATTTTTGAAAGCAAAGGCTACTAAGTGTTCATCTATTGGACTATCTCTAATAGACAGTGGATGTACAGATTAATAGGATAACATAAGACTAGTGTTTTCGGAACATAACAAAAATGCAGAATACCTAGCTTGTACCTGTGGAGGTCTGTTATTATTCAAAATTTTTGAAACCTTAAGCTATAGATGTGTTCATCTCATTAACTACCGCTTGAAAAGTGGGGATTTAGAGAATAATACAATAAAATGAGATTATGGTTAGTGGGACGTAATACATAGCGGGAATTAATCTGCATTTAATACCTAGAATGAAATTATACACATAATTAAGGCACAGGTGATAACCAATATCGAAAGCATGGTTTTAAGTGAAATATCTGTAGCCATACATTTACGGAAAAAATATTTCAACCTTTCCCACAAACATGATTAGGAGCACTTATATTTTGCATGTGATCGGTCTAAAACATACTTTAAGGTTAGGATATGAAATTTCTGGGACTTTTAGCAGCGACCGTGAAAGGTATAACAGTTTGTTATTTTTGGTATTACACGAAGAAAACATTAGCTGAAACCTTTCGCAATCGTAGATTTAAAAAAAAATGCCGTAATAAAGCTGAGGGTAAAAGATAAGATTTCGCTGATTAGTTCAGAATGGGTATAGATAACACCTCGTTTTCCTAAACCGTTTCTACTTTTGCTGATAAAATACAGCTTAAAAAATATAGGCGTTGCAAAGTTACATTCATAAACATATGCATAAACATATAGATAAAAAACGAAAGTACTTTCCCGATTATACCGAAGTTTGCATAATCTACTTTTCTAGGATTTCCTCATCAACATGGAAGTGAAGTCGAGAGAGATTTTAAGAAACAAAAATTTTAAAGCATCAGACGCATTACGACTACCAAAACATTAATAAGCCTTACACAATAGCGAGATATTACACAGCAAATTACATTCTTTAATATGAACTTCAAGTACGGGAAAAAAAATAGAAAGTAACGAAACTACTCGGTCTTAAGATTTCAAAACTACTGGGGGATGGATGGTAAAATTTTTTGACAGGAAGAACTTTCTGCACAAGCATCAACAAAAAATAGTATTATATTTAGACAATGTTTCATCATAAGTAGACAGACCACCAAATTTCTACAATTAGTTTACTGTATCCCGAATGCGGTCATTCTGAATTTGGCCAGCATTAAATGAAAGCTTATAACAATCAAATGAAACGATTATTTGCTTCCCCTTTTCATATGATTTTGTTTTTAACCCTTCAGCGGGCGCTCCAATTTTTGGAACACCAGCAGGCGCGCGTGGCACAAAGTGCAACCTCTATTTCAACCTTGATTATTCCTTTTGTAATAAACTTTTATTTTGATATTGAAAATAATGATTCTGAGTTTTATGACAAGATATAAAATGTTGATAATATTGAGATTTATTTATAATTAAAAACCAAAGAATGCAGGTAGAATCGCCTTATATCAAAACTGTCCGGTTTGTTGGATCTAAGGACAACTTGTGTTTTGATTCCTATTATGTCCAAAACTCTAAAAAACAATGAGATTGTCCATCTTCGTGATAGGTGGGATACCATGTAATAGCTGCACATTTGATCGACTACATCAACTTCTGTTTTTGTCGTATTGTAATCCAGTATAATCGCTGGTTTACCACGGTTAAATCACGACTAACAAATGAATGGAAAGGGATACATGGGTCAGAAAATCATACCTGCATTAGAAAGGGTGTAGCTATAAATAGAAACTGCTTAGAACATTCAAACCTTACATGTAAATACAAACCATTGAAAATTACGAAAATGTTGCACTTTATGCACGTGTGTGCCCTCTGAAAGGTTAATTGTAGTTAAAAATGTTGTGGGGTAGTTTTAAATATCTAACTATATATAGTGAAACTTCTTTAGCCGGACACCCCTCTAAACGGCCATATTTTGTTCAGAACCGATTAAAGACCCTATAGAGCCAATGTCATGGCAGAAACCTCTTTTCGACGGCCGCCCCTCAAAATGGCTACTTTTTTTTGAGAGAAGTGTAAGACGCACCACGTCTGGTAACCCGGATCAAGGTTGGCGTGTGGCAACCCTACTTCATAGGGGAGCGTTTTGTTGTTCGAGAGTTGGAGTGGAACTGCAGACGAGAGCACATAGGCCAACAAGGTTTATCTGACAAATATGGCTCTGTATGTCAAATCAAGCCTTTTTTAATTACTTTATATGTGCTGCTTGTGCTGTGTCCCTTAAAAACGATGTTATAAAAGCTTGGGACAAAATTCTGGAAGTCTTTTTTGTGTCGTCTCTATTCCTCGCATAAAAGAACCCCCTCGCAAGGCGGTTAAAACCATTACAGGAAGTTTCATTTTATATATAAATTCCTATACTTACATGGTGCAATTAAAGTTGGAGAAGTAAAACACTAATCCATATGTTTGAAAATGATAAAAAATAATTTTCAGAATGTCAGGATGCGAAATTTAAAAGATTAATAGTAAAAGAAGGAAATAAATTCAAGATAACTGATACAAAAAAGTGAGAACAATAAATGTTTCATAAAAAATAATAGATACAGATATGTAGTTAATACAATTAGAATAATTAAAATATTTATTAAAGACAAATAGAATAACTAAAATAAACATAATCAGGAATATTTTAAATGTTTTAGAAACAAAGAGTAATTGCTTCGCTGAAAAGCAAAAACAATTATTTTCAAAGAATGTTCACTGATTTTCAAGGACAATTTAAAAAACAAAGCGCATTAATTAATGACATCCTAGGAGAAAAATTTCGTAAACGACCTTTGCTTTCTGCTCCAAGTAATTTGGAATAAGATAATAAGTTTAATGAGTATTTTAATCCCGTCTTAAAAAAAATAAGATCAGCTCAACAATTTTAAACATTGAACCGCAAAATACGATACTTTCAGCGTCACATTCTGTGGGTGAATTATATTCAACATATATGCTCAGCATAAGGGGAAAGCAACTAGAGGAAGTCATAAATGGAACTTTTTATAAAGAGAGTAAGATGATATTAATTTTAAGATATTTGACTTGATTTTTGCTTAGAATAAAAAAAAAATAGAGAAAAATCAAATAAGAAAAGGATTTTCCGTGAGCAATTCTTTTCAGAACTGGAATAAATTCTTCGACCGTCTTTATTCTTTTGAAAAAAATTTGATCATGGTGATTTAATACTAATTACAGATTGATTTCTCTCGTCATTGTTTTACAAAAGAAACAAAAAATATGATGAAGTACTTTTAAAATTTTATCTATGATAGAAAAACAAAAGAGAACTACAATAGGACTTTTACAAGACCGTAGTAGTGATTTCATTGAAGAAAAGGTCATTTTATAAGAATTACTTTATCTATTATTTATAAATAAAGTTTTCGGTAACACCTAAAGGTTTTAAAAACTACTAACCATGGTCTGAGATCAATCAAGGAACTGAAAAACTTGTATTTTGTATCTGAAACTCTCTGAATTACGGATATCACATTCCATCTATCTTTCTGATTAGATTTATTAATGAGTCTTTATTTTATTCTTAGTTAAAACCCCAGTTATTAAATTCACGTTCATGAGTTTATAAAAATACTAAACTCAAGAATATCAAAGAGTTATTGTTAATAGAAACAATATCTTTTACGATAAAAAATAAACTTACGTTTAAAATTTCTACATGGATTAACAGTGAGACTACATTTATTGCAATTTCCCTTGAATTTATTTATATTCGATTATATAGGTTATTTAGCCAGAGAAATATAACTAAGAGTAAACAAAATATTTTTCTTGTAAACTTACAGCTTAACTACTTTTGGAACAATCCCTGATTCAGACCTTTAAAAGCACCAGCATGGCTTGTTATTGAGGATTTTAATAAGCATACCTGGTCGAGTAATTATCAAAACAAAGAGAAGATTCCGTTCGTAAAAGCGAAGGGCTTAAAGCGACTTTAGTACGGGGTACACGTTAGAGTTTCCTCCCTATTTCTTCTGCTAGTACTACTTCTTAGTTCTCAGTGGAAATTTTATCCTTATCAAGAGGGTAGGGATTTGGCAACTATATATCATATTTATCATTTGTGTTTAATTTTCTATATAAGAGGCGTTTAAAAAGTAACGATAAAATGACAATGTGAAGTTAAAAGAACACGAATCTTGACACGATATATGAGAGCAAGCGTCAGCGCTTGGAAAACACGTTGTTAGTGACTCAGTATCTCCAAGAGCAGGATTTAAACCAGTACTAGTTTTTTTATCCAATATGAATCCAAGACTGCAGCAATATTAAGGATTCGAATAGACAGGAAATGGTTATAGAAACTTGAAAATTGATAAGAATGGCTATGAGGAGTTTGTCATTTCCCGAACTAGAGTTTCTGAATGTCTTAAAAGATTAAGGAAAGTATTGGGTTGCAGTTCTAGTCATTCTTTCCTGATTATTACAGATATCATTGTCAAGTCTCCAAAAACCACATCTCTCGAGGGTCATTCAATAAGAATCCTAGGCAGATAGGATTTAATCAATATAACTAAAGATGGTGTACTGATAAACATATTAGGGTTCTGGAAAGTTATCCTAAAGTGCACTGAATATGCTGAAGGAAAATATATTCTGAGACAAGAAAATTTTCCCATTCGTCCTCAGATGAAAACCAATAAACAGCCGATTATTTGGCCCTTCCAGCCTACTCTATAGACCTCGAAGAATGTGTCTGTATTTTACTCCCATGCTAAACACGATTACGGGGACAAGCAAGCTAGCAAATCATAGCTTAGAATATACCTTTACGGAAAGATACAGCGGTGAAGGTGAAGTATCACGTTACAGGATGAGCATTTTGAGGTACTGAAACCTTGTAATTTTTATAACGTTAAAGCTCGTTACATACTGAGAGCCACTTGAGTAAAAAAATACGAGACAACGTAAAATCCACTTTATAGAGTATATAGCTCACTTCTACCCAGACTTGGGTGTATATAATTTGAAGTGGCACTCTAAATGAATTTGATACAAACACAGTTTATACATGAAACAATGTTTATTGAATTCGTTGCACATATAGAATTTGCTTTTACAGCAATAAGCATACGTACTACTTGTACGGAATATATATATTAGCATTCAATAAAAATACTTTTTGAAAATACTCACAAACCAGCAGAGAGTCAAACCAGCAGTACTGCCACGCAAACTTTGGGCCTGCTAAGCACAAGCGCCGGTTAACACCTGGAACTGCTTACCTCGTAGCTCCCTCTCGCTTATCTATCAACTTTAACAACCTTTTCTTTTCAATATCAAGCTGCTTGGTATTTATATCAAGCGCGTATGCCGAAATTAGCATATCTCAAGCAGCTTCTTTAATTCATTCACTCAAAAGTTCGATTCTTGTGAATCGAATCTTATGTATACCTTACAACTTCATAATGTATACATTGTTGTAAATGACTTAGTAGTATAAACATAAACGATTATTCGCTCAAGCTTTTATACACATGAAAGTTATTCAACTATTTTCAGGAAACGAAGAACAATAAATAAATGCATATATGTGCAAATATGCAAGCGCACTTTCCACATAAATATACATAATAGTGCTCCGACCCTGAATAATATAAACAGACAAATAATAAACCGCGATCATGTACCAATGTTTTGAGATTTCATCATACGGGAAAGAAAAAAAAAACATAAACATTAGAGCTGTTTATACCATCGCTGCGACGCGATCCATATCAAAAAATAATCATACGTGATAACTTGAATTCTTAAAAAGAGTGAGGGAATTTATAAAGCAGCCAGACGTCCCAAAAAATGAAACAATTCATTCTACTTTATTCAAACAGCCTTTTCTGAATTTCCCCAGTCTGCTTCAGAAAAGTAGAGCAAGAAAGACAGTGCGGAGCACAAAAAAATATTGAGAAAAGGGAACTATTTCCATGCTTGTTTGAATATGACCGAGGAGAGCACAGTTTTTTATTGGGAAGGAAGAAAGACAAAGGAGTCTTATGACTATCTTAAATCACTTTTTTAAAATATAAATTCTTTCCAGACGGATTTTCTGCTTCAATTTTCCCCCTTGTTTTTATTCAAGGAAGCTTTCTTCTGTACACATGAACATAAGAAAAGTACATAATGCATAAATTCTGACGTTGACGTAAAGATTAATTTTGATTGCAAATTCTCGTATTTCAAATTTTGAATGTCGTGGGAAAAGCTCTCGTTCAGAAACCATTTGGAGTCATTACCGTTCTGACTTTTAATGTGCCTGAAATGAGATCAACGGTTTAGAATTACTTTAATCATCCATCGAGGATAATTTTGAAGGAAATGTTAATCTTTTCTTTCACACAGCTTTCAAGATAAAGCATATGCGTTTGAATTATTCAAATTATAATGAGCTTCCATAATTGTATAAATGTTTCTCAGATGCTCAAATAAAGCAGGTTAAAATACCTGAAAAATTGTTACTAGATCTTGCATTTAAGTTTTACAGTTTATGACTTCTCCTATGTCTATGATATCCATTATACCTAACTCTAAAATCAGGATCTCATAAAGGAAGAGTATAAATTCAAGACAGATTTTAACACCCTTAATGATTAAAAGTAGGATATTTCCGAGAATATTATAAAAATCTCAGCGTTAATTTAGTTGGTATTCTGACGCACCTTCAGCTAATAATCTCATCTTATCATGGAGATGTTTTAATCTACAATGGAAAAATTCTAATAACAGTAGAGTTAACTTCTTGACAATGTATGAAATTTTAAGTTTTAGACAATCCCTTGTTTACTAGATTCAAGGCTTAGAATTGGAATTCTAATTTAAGCATTGTATCTGAAGATATGAAATTTTTAATACCAAACGCGTATTTTTTTAAATATATTAAGCTCGTGTTCATTTCAGCAAAAAGCGATGTCTTTTTGTGGCTTTATGATTACCTGAATTAAGAAAAGGATTTAAAGAATATATATATTTTTAGGTTTTTACGTTCATCCACTTGTTAGAGAACACGAGCATATAATTAAGATTCTATACTACAAAGATAAGTAGAAAACTCTTCCTGCACGGTCATGTTATCAGTATTAATATTAAACATTTATGCACGGTCATGTTATCAGTAATAAATTAAACATTTATTTGGTTTTTAGAAACATGTGGATAAAAAATACCAATATAAATAAGAACAAACAACTGAAGTGAATGGAGAATATAAAAAAACCCCGAATGTATTGATCTCTGTAACTCTTGTCAATGCTTGTTGAACTGAGAAATTTGGGGTAAGGTAATTCTTTCATAAGAATTCTAAATATTAATTGATTTGATTTCGAGGAAAGTTGGTTTGCTTTTATCCAAAATGCAAGTACAGCTCTCCATACAGAAAATGTAATTAAAATTCACTTTTAAAATAATCCTAAATAGTAACAAAGGCTTATGCATAACAATACATTTTGAGGTAAATATTTATATACGATAGTACAATGGCAAAATAGCAGAATAGTAAAATAAACAAGCCATAATGATGCGAGAGGTGATATGCTGTACTGAAAATCGCCACTCAATTCCTCAATTAATACTGCTAACATTGGAAGTGGTACTTTAAGTTTTAGCTCACAACATTACGAAGAAAAAAAATCATTGGTTTGGATTATATATATATACATATATATATATATATATATATATATATATATATATATATATATATATATATATATATATATATATATATATATATAATGGCTCCCCTAGATGGTTCTCCCACAATAAGGTAGCCAGTAAGACATTAGGAAAAAATTATATATATATATATATATATATACAGGGTGTCCATAATTAAGTCCCACTTTCAAAAGGCTGCAAAAAAAAGAACCACTGGTCAGAATGACTTCAAATTTGAACTGAATATACTGGAAGAAGAAGGGAAACCATTTGGCATAATAAAAAAAAGATCCAAAATGTTACAGCGCTATTGATACATTTTGGAACTTTTTTTATTATGCCAAATCGTTTCCACCTTCTTCCAGTATATTCAGTTCAAATTTGAAGTCATTCTGACCAGTGGTTCTTTATATATATATATATATATATATATATATATATATATATATATATATATATATATGTATACAGTGACTCCCAAAAGTGTCCGTACACTTACGATTTTCAATGAAATAGGGGTCTATCCATTAATTAATATGAATATTTCAGAATGGGTATTTAATAATAAGATCTATGATCTATTATTAGCAAAACTACATGAAGTATTTTGAAAATATAGTAAAACTTTATTTTTAAGAAACCAATAATCAATAAGTAACAAAAACTTTATCCCACAAAAGACATCGCACACTTGTAAAAAATCTCTACATATTAGTAAATACTCTAATTGTCCGTTAAATTAATATTTAGTAGGATATCCTTTAGAATCCACAATATCTTTTAAACGTCTGGGACTAGTTCTTTTGCACTAGTTCTTTTGTAATTTCTGCATCAACGTTCATCCATTCTTCCATCATAATTATTTTTAGTTCCCTTTTCGTGTGAATGTCATGTTTTCGTACTCGAACCGCCAGTTCTCTCCAAATATGTTCTATTGGGTTTAAATCTGGCGATTGAGGTGGTGTTTTCAAAACTTGTGGACAATTATAGAGACACCAGAGGCGAACGTTGAGAGCCGTGTGCTTAGGATCGTTATCTTGATAAAAAACAAAATTGTTTCCAATACCCAAATTTTGGGCTGATAATTTTAAATTGTTTCTTAAAATATTTATATAAACAGCATGATTCATTATGCCATCAACAAATACCAAATTACCTAGTCCTGATGCTGACATGCACCCCCACACAAGGACACCTCCACCGCCATGCTTAACTGTTCCTACTAAGTTCTTGAGATTAAGTTCCTCATTTTTTCTTCTCCATACAGTTATACGTCCATCGGAACCCAAAATATTAAACTTGCTTTCATCGGCAAATAAGACATTATTCCAATACGTTTGGGGCTTATTTATCATTGATAGTGCGAAGGAAAGCTTAAGCTTTCTGTTTTTCTCACTCACAAAAATTTTTCTACGGGTAGAACGCCCATGTAATCTAGCTGCTCTGAGAACTTGTCGAACAGTTTCAGGTGAAATTGAAGTAGAAAATGTTTCATTAAATTCTGCAGAAACTTTTACAGCACTCAAACGTGGATTTTTCACAAATTTTCTAATTATAAATCACTGATCACGTTTTGTTAACTTTGCCCGACGACCTTTTCCTACTTTGTTTTCGACCCGATTTTCTTCTTTAAAGCGTTTTATCACATAATGCACAGTAGACGAGGATAAATTAAGCAATTTAGCAATATTCCGAACTGATTTACCACTACTATGATGAAAAATAATGAATTTTCGAATGCTGTCTGTTGTTTCTTTACGACTACGAGCCATTTTAAAATCATAAATAGAATATTACGGAGTATGCAAGCAAAAGTTAAAGCCAAACGATATTTTAAATGCCACCAAAATTCGAAAATAAAAATAAAGCACCAGACGATAATTTTATTTATTAATTTATCCGAAAATATTTCAGTGTACGATGACTTTTGTGAGATAAAGTTTTTGTTACTTTTTGATTACTGGTTTCTTAAAAATAAAGTTTTACTATGTTTTCAAAATATTTCATGCAGTTTTGTTAAGAATAGATTATAGATCTTATTATTAAATACCCATTCTGAAATATTAATTTTAATTAATTGATAGACTCTTATTTCATTGAAAATCGTAAGTGTACGAACACTTTTGGGAGCCACTGTATATAATTAAAGTAAAATATAATTTTTATAGTATTATTAACAAGGGAGATTTATTCCGCAATTAACACAAGGACTAACGAACAATTTTAGAAACAGAAATGCGTACTAGCAAATGAGCATTTTTTCTAGTAATTTTACTAAATTGCCGACCACAAAAAAGGAATACATTAAAAAATATTGAGGATTTTTTTAACTGTTGTAGTAAAAAAGTAAAGTATTGTAATAAAATATCGATATTATTGCATGTTATTTGGCAGTGAAAAGTTTTTAAGCTTTCAGCAAAATAATAAAATTCACTTTCATATGAAAGGTATACTATGTTTAAGATAAAGTCATTCCTTAAACTATCATTAAAACACAATATATTTATTTTCTTAAATGGTAATTTGACAATCACAGTGCATTTATGTACTTTCAGATAACTTGTTACAGATTTTGAGAGAGCTGTGAATGCAAATTGATGCATTGTCGGTCGAAATGACCGTAAATGGTGTTCTAAAAAATGTCACACTCTGATACAAAGAAAACTTGGTCACTTAGCGGACACTAAAAATTTCGAAATCATCGCATACCCAGTTCGGTATACGACCAAATAGAAAAATCAGTTTCCTATATGAAATTTTGTTCGCATAAATTTTTAAGTGAAAGATATCGCTCGAGAATATAATCTTTTCCAAATTTTTAAGTTTATCAAAATGCTGAGTGAATAATAAATAACTCGAAAAACTACTAGGTGGGAACGCTGATTAAATTTCATGGCTATGGCTCTTTTTTCATACATGGCGGGTACGTACAGAAAAAAAATACACATGCCCTATGAATATTTTTACATGTACCAGGCAAAGGATTTTAGTGAGATTTGGATTTATAATAAAATTAAATTATATGTTTAAATTTGTGGGATTTTTTGTGTAATACTTCATATATATATATATATATATATATATATATATATATATATAACAGTTCCGTAACTGACTGACTGACATACAACGCACAGACCAAACCGTTGGACCTAAAGGGCTGAAAATTTGCATGGTGATTATTCTTATAGTGTAGGGGTGTACTAAGAAATATTTTTGAAAAATTCTTCTTAGATTTTTTTAAATTAAATTTTTAAACTGTTTTTGTAACTTTTTTTAAGTTTGAATTTAAAATAAAAATTTGAGGTTATAAAATTTATATCACGAGAAAGACCATAAAAATTCCTATAAAATGAAATCTTTTTTGAATCTTTACCTCCATTTTCAGATTTTTAGTGAATTTTTAAAGATTAATTTTTAGAATTTAATTTATTAAATGCTGATCACGTGATTTCTTTTTCTGGTACTTTAAATAAATTTATCGTCCCGTGCATAACAACTAAATAGACAAATAATATTTTTTTCTTTGCTAATGCGGCAGACGATTGGACATTATCCAAAAGAAATATTAAAATACAGTAAAAGATATGTTCCTCAAACTATACTATATTAACTGTACTATATTCTTTAGTATGTCCTATTAGATTTAATTTGAACATTTTCATCTACATTGTTTTGTCTATAAAAATATCCCTTACGATTTTTTTATAAATATTTTTTTTCTGTATTTTTTTACATCAATTGTATACATTGATCGTCGTATTTATAATAAATATATATACCGATTGCGTCATAAATTCGTGCAAAGTTCAAAAATTCGTAATAAAAGAAGTAATGCTCGAAAAAATTTTCTGTTTGCGTCTATAGGATCAGAGGGACATTGGATTTTTTCCATGCAAAAAAAAAGTTTCCAAAAGTAACCGGAAGAGGGCGCTTACACGTCATACTGAGACGTTTTATGCAAATCAGGCTTGTGAAGTGCCTGGATTTTGTACGTATACAGATTCAACATTCCGTTCAGCATACGTCGAATCGACTGTTCCTGGATTCCCGTTCCTCTCCCAGCTTTACGAGTACTGCTACTCCCCGCTGAGGTCTCGGCTGCCAAATCTTTCACGACACTTTGCACAACATGGACACGGTCCGAGCTCAAGGATGGTCTGCCACTTCATGGACTCCCGGTTTCTTCAAAATGTCGCATTAAATTCAGTATCCATTCAATAAAATAGGGCTTTTGCACATCCAGTCCTTTCTCCGTGCGAAACTTTCGCAATGCAACAATTGTGGATTCACCATACTTGTAGAAAAGTTTAACCACCAACACTTGATCTGGTAAAGAAAGCATGCTGCCGACTTCGAATGATGGATCCATTTCCAGCCAAGTATTTTATTGATAGCCTGATTTGCATAAAACGTCTCAGTATGACGTGTGAGCGCCCTCTTTCGGTTGCTTTTGGAAACTTTTTTTTTGTACATGGAAAAAAATTCCAGTGTCCCTCTGATCCTATTGGCGCAAACAGAAATTTTTTCCGAGCATTACTTCTTTTATTACGAATTTTTGAACTTTGCACGAATTTATGACGCACCCGGTATATATATATATATATATATATATATATATATATATATATATATATATATATATATATATATATATTTTTTTTTTTTGCGAACTTTGGATTTATATTGAAGTGAAATGAAATGTTTAAATTTGTGTGATTTTTTTCTGTAATACGTTATATATATATATATATATATATAAACCACCCCGTTCCACAAATTTACTTGTTTTTGTGCATTTTAATCCCTCTTTGTTGCTTTTCGTAGAAGAATAACACGGAACCTTAACATGAAATAACATACATTAAACGAGTACACTTTAGTGTATATCCGGTCCTCCTGGGGTACATTGCTTCTTTCTCCAAGGATATTAAAGATGTAGAAGCTTATATTTATTTTCTGTTTCGATTAATCACATATCTAAATAAAATCATACGTATGAATGATAAATTAGTACAGACATTTAATCTAAACGAAACAGATCGACTTGGGAGATCATTTATCTCGTTATTTAACTTCATGGAATATATTTGGACAGCTGATTAACGAACTCTTACAGATAATCCCTCAGGAACTACACACTTGGTATGAAAATGGCAAACAGCGTACATAGACATAATATTTTTTGTTATCCATTTTATGTGACGTTATTTATGCCTTTTTCTTTAAGAAAAATTGAAAAAAACTGTTTCTTAGAATCTATGGCTATAAGGACCTGTGGGGAATTCCCGAAATTTCATTAGGGCGTCGGTAGAAAGAACATTTTCTAACTTCTTTTTGCCCTTGTATTTAGATATTTTTATAAAAACAACTAATTTGCTCTTTGAAAGTGACTTGTTAGTAATGACTCAAGTAAAAATAATAGTTTTATTCTGTATGTTAAATTTACGAATAGAATTCAATCAGCTGTGGGGTTTATTTTTAGCATTTGTTTATATTTTCCCCTTATTCTTTGCTTTTTGTAGATGTATGTTTGCGTATCTCACAGATTAAAGTTCATAAAAAAATAAGTGTTATTCTCATTACATTGAGCCACTTTTATAATAGTAATATATTACTTCTGAGAGATCTCTAGATTATAATTTTGAATACTTTTTTCGTTAAAGACAGTTGTTTTTACAGGAAACCATTTGCTGCATGAAGTGACAATAATTTCCGTTATGCGGCTCAGATAAATAGAGTACATCAGAATGTAGAATGAAAAAAAAATTCAGTGGAAAACAAATTATTACTCTTCGTGAAATATTTCTTTCCGAACTCTTCATAAGGTTGTTTATTCATGCATCACTCTTATTAAGTTTTGAAAAATGACAGTAATTTCCCCTTAAAAACAATACCGGTACATATTTTACAGAGTTTAATCAAGAATAAAAATTACGAGAGATGACAAGCTTCGTTTCGACATGCTTCTGAATGCTTACAAACTTGCCATCAAGTTACAGACTGTCGTCAAAATGCATCTAAAACAGAGCTATTTCATAAAAGCAAGATATTTCCTTCGAATTTATGTGCGTAAGTCTTAACGTCAATTTAATAACTGAGCAGTCCACATTTTATGCCAAAAAATATATGCGTGCGTAAAAATCAAAATGAACAGGACAATTCTATTGAACTTCTTAAAGTTTGCTTAAAAGACAGAATCTAGGAACTTTCTATTTTAATTTTGTTAATTAGATGTATTTGTGTCTTTTGTAACTGCTTAAAACATTAACCTTCTATCAGTATACCATTCATTTGCCAGTAAAGCAAATCTGGTCAAAGATCTCCTTTTGCCAGAGGTAGTTGCTGTTTATGAAAACAATCAACATATGGCTGAAAAGAGTTCAACACGGTTCTTATTACATTCGTATTCGTGAAGTTCTCCTTGGGTCAAATATAACCATCCCAAATTCTCTCAAATGAGACATTAGTTTAGATAACAAAATATATGGAGATGCCAGTTTGTATACTTTTGCAATTAGCACTAACCAGCAGGGTGGGCTCTATGCATTTTGTCATCTTCCTGTCCTCAAATTTTTTACCACAATTCGTGACAGACGATGGTTTTCACCGAAGTGGACTGACTGACTGCGTTTAGTCAATCACCGGGAAAATTTTAAAGAAATTCAGCAGTGGAATTTCTTTCCCTCCGGCATACTCATCGGTTATGCCTTGCTGAAGAATGTATATTTTTGCCCTTTAGTTCATATTTTTTTGCAATGATTCTAGCTTGTTATTTCAAACTTACATATTAAGGATTCTAAGTCAATTCAACTCGGTATATAGGCTAGAACGGGGCACGTTGGCCCATCTGTGACATTTTTAAAAACTATCCGGTAGATTGCGTTACTAGCTAAGGTACGCGTGTCTTAGCACGTTTTCTTTCAACCATAACAGTGTCAGCAGCAAAGAAGCAATCAAACGAAAGCCACTTCAAATTTTAAAATTTTCATTGAAGTGAGTTTTTTTTTGGGGGGGGGGGCTTATAAATAATCGTTTCTGATTTGTTTCTAAATTAAGTTTCACTTAGGTGAATAGCAATCTTAAAGATCGTTGTTCAGAGCTAATTTTCTACCTACTGATTTGAAAAAAAACATTAACAGAATATTTGATACAATGATGCCAAAATAGCGATGTGCGGCAAGTTGGCCCATTGTCCAAGAGTTTGTTTTCTACATTCATAAGCCTATAAAAGTCAATAAAATTGTGAATAAATCAGGAGAAGACTGGATTGTACCAGGTGAAATCGTTGGGCACACGAATCATGTGTCACTGGAGACACGATATTTTATTTTGCATTCATTTTGATGATGAGAAAGATCGATGAAGGAAGTAGTTAAGTTGGACAAAATATCTTTTCTTACCATTTGTGTCTTTTATATACCATATTAAAATTACATTTGATACTTTATGTGTTTTTTCATCTTTTTAGTAATCCGAAAACCAAATCAATTTAGAGGGCCAACTGCTCCGTTCGATGGGGCAGGTTGGCCTAGTGACTTGATGTCCTGCTGAGCTTCATATAGAAACTATTAATTAATCTTTTTCAAATTTTCTCATACGTGGTTTTGCTTTAAGATGTTCTGATTGTACAAACTAAAAAAAGTTTAAAATGTTAATAAATTATTTTTTTTAAAATATTGAAGAAAAAAAGGACCAGCAATGATCTACCCTAACTATATTTTCCCCCACTAATCCTTTCCTTGCAAAATTTTTTCCTTTGACAAGATGTCGACGGTGGATAACGACATCTCGAGTAGGATTGAACGGACTACGGAGATGTCCCTCTCTTCAGCAGGATGTTCGAAAATATGGTTACTAAACATAACACTTTATTGCTACATTACAAAATTAAGGCAATCCCTGCTAACTGAAGTCAATCATAGGCTGCAAGCATTTGACATCATTTAACCCTTTGAGGGGCACCGTTTGCACAGTGCAAACGCCTAAATCTAGTCTTTTTTTTTCACATGCATTCAACGCATCCCAGTTAAATGGGCAGAAAATGGCCAGTGCTGCCACCTGTTATCAGTTTAAAGAAGCAAAAACATTTTGCAACCTTTAATTGGAAAAATTTTCAAGAATTTTTAGGTTAAAATAATCGGGAAAAAATCTGCACCGTGCCCTGAAAGGGTTAAATATGTCTTTTCCAAAGATGGGTGCAAGTGAAATGTTTTCATGGGGCTTCATGTAAATACCAGACCATTTTTCTTAGAATGCCCTCTATGAAAGGTGTAACTCAAGTGTGGTAAATCGCGATAAAATGACTTTGTCTTTTTCGCATACCCTCTCTCTTTCCGCTGTGCTCTCCCTTCTGCACATATGATAACTCCCTAAATATTCTATATTAACTGAATATGAATAGTAATTTGAACGTGAGATGATTTGCATTCAGTGTATAACATATTAGTTGGAACATATGTTTATTAATTTACCCGGTAGCATAGAGGGTGCGGCAGAATGGACTCCCACATTTAAAGGGTAATAAAAAGCAAACAAAACAATTTACAGAAAAAGCTTTATATTTTCGAAAAGTACTAGCATTCTAGTTTTTATTCCGACTAGATTTTGAAAATAACGTCACTCAAGTGGAGCCCGTAATTTGCGATGCACTGCCGAGGCCGTTCTCTAAAGTTTTCCGTTACTCTATTGTTCATCTCTGGGAGAATGAAGGCAGCTTCCTCACGAATAGCCGACTTATGAACTCGTTGCACAATTTCAGGTAATCTAATGCTCCAAGGACGACCACTTGGTTTCCTTGGTAATGCATTTCCCTTTAATCTCAAGTTTGAAACCCATCTTAGGATTGTTTTCCTATCAGGAACGGTAATCAGTTGCATAGAGCAACAAATGCCCTCTGTATTGCGGTTACAGAATCGTTGTTTTTAAAGAACGCCTCGATAACGAAACCCCGATGTTCACTGGACCAACTCGTGGTGTCTACTGACAACTAGAAAATTCCCGAACTGTTGCCACCCCCGTTCCACGCTCACCTCCCCCACTTTCTTACCAGGAAATTTCAGAAATATGGGAGTCCACCCTTTATTTGGAGGTAGGGAGGGTTTAAAGCACTGCATGATGTGCCAAAAAGATTACTTTATCTAACCAGTGATTACTAATAGTTATTTCGCACGAATAAGCTGAAGGATTTCTATTTATAAATAGCGTACTTACCTTCATAACCTTGGGCCAGAGGAAAATACCAGAGGTATATCTTCGCTTCTATGTTCGACTCCTCTTTATCTGATTCAATTACAAATGACATTGAATTTTATATAAAGCATTAGTTTTATATTCACGTAAGGCCGCAAGGTTTTTCTGATAATTGTATTTCAAGCAGACATACAATTCAATTGCAAGGCATATTTTAACACATCTAAAACGTGTATTTCTGCAAGATTGAATCCTGTCGAAAGAACTTTAAGAAAGCTGTTCTTTTCACGGCTGTTCTTTGCTCATTTTCAAAATCTCATTTCAGCCCTGAATACAGTCTACTAGCTGCTATAGATATCGAAAAAATTCAAAGTATAAACTCGGAAATTAGGCTTCAGAAGGAAATCAGAAAAACTTTTAAGTAACAAATGAAAAAAAAATGCAAGTTTTCAGGAAGTGCATTCAGCATTGGAACATCTAATCAGATGAAACCGTATTTCAGTATTATGTAGACTTTCAGATTATTTAGGTTCGGGAATTTTTCACTATCTACGAATATTGGGTACTGTTACGTATGCTGTAATGTTCTGAGATCAGAGCCACGTATTCTTTTTATAGCAGCATCTAAAAGTTTAAAGTGCAGTTCTTGTATAAGGTGATCTAAAAATGAACTCGCGCAAGCACGTCGATTATTTTAACGTAGCTCTGTATAATAGATGAAACTAGCGAAAAGAATTTGCATATGTTAATAATTGCAACGCTTTCATAATATTGAAGTAAAACCCGCAACAGCTTTAGATTAGTTTAGAGCAACTTGAAAATAAGGAATATAAAACAATGCAAATAACCTTTTACGCTTTTCCAATGAGTTTTGACAATTTGAATAAACTGTAACTGTATTAAGCGTTTCCATCAATAATGTAGGAACAACCGGAAAACTACGAATTTAAAACCGGTTAAACGACAAATATATGCAGTAATAGGAGAATATTATGACACCTGACTGAGTATAATTCTGAATCTATTCCTTCACTGCATACCATTTACATTTGAATACAATTCTGAGGATTTAAATTTCGGTATTGATTCAAGCATTATGCAACTGAGAGAATTAGATTGAAACAATATTCAACTAATACAGTTCAATATAATTTACAAAATAAGAGAAAACAGCTTCATCGAATGCATTGGAAAGACTAATGTAGGAATATTAACGAGATAACAAGCCCATGTTTGCAGAGAGTAACTATATTTAAACAAATTTATCTTTTCAAGCTTTGTCAAAAGTTGTTGTTTTGTAATTACGACAGTGTATTACATTTAAGGAGAGTGCCATCTCAGTGAATTAATAAAGTATCTTAACAGGAAACTAAGATGTGCAGATATGCTAATAATTCTGCAAGCAAACAGTACGGAATTAATCTCTTGCAACATACAAAAGATCCGTGTGTTGTATCCAAAGTAATCGATTATGATGATTTACAGGTTTCTGAGTCTTGTACTTTTATCCGAATTCTAAAATTCCTACTCAACGAACATCAACTTTTGCAATATTCGTAATTCTCTTTCTGTACCACACGAACACAAAGAGTAAATTTCACATAAAGTACAACGTAGGTAAACATTAATGCAGAACATAAGGTTAAAATGATTATCAGATTTATCAAAGAACATATAACTACATTACCACTATTTAAGATTCATGTACAGCAGTAACATACGCTGGGGATACTTGCAAAGAATTTTTCAGTATCAGTAATTATGATACTTTGGATTTATATATTTTCAAGGTGATTAGACATTGGAGGCATGTCAAACTATAATGAGGGTTCGCCTCTTCATATCACTGTTAGTACTAGAGAATGCTATTTTGAACATATGGGGCAAATAGGGAGATGGGGAGATCACGCTTTAAAAATTTAGGAAAAGAAAGATTTAAGCGGGGAGGTTTAAGTAAATAAGGTTTGAGTTACTAAAATCCTGATTATGTGTGATAAAAAATAAACGGCTGAGTCCAAAAACTGAAAACTCACCTGTTCATTTGTAAGGTATACATAAGATTCGATTCACAAGAATCGAACTTTTGAGTGAATGAATTAAAGAAGCTGCTTGAGATATGCTAATTTCGGCATACGCGCTTGGTATAAATACCAAGCAGCTTGAAAGTTCGATTCTTGTGAATCGAATCTTATGTATACCTTACACATTTTGTTTAAATGAATGGGCGAAAACTCAAAAAATGAACGGTTTAGTCCAAAATTTGAAAAAGCCAGACGATGGCCGAACGGCTAGGGCTCTGGCCTTCGGCACCAAAGTCTATGGGTTCCAGTGCCACTCTTGGCATGAACGTTTTAGCCGTTCGGAATCGGCTTTAAGCAGTAGGTCCCGGTTTATCAATCGGCTTTAAGCAGTAGGTCCTCGTGTAGAAAAAAGTTGACCGTACCGCTCCAAAGCAAACCAACAATTGAAAAAAAAAAGTGAATCGTTTAAAAATGTCTCGATATACAGAAAAAAAAATGAGTTATAGTTATTATTTGGTTGTTTAAAAATGAACTTTTATACATGCAGTTTAAAATATAGGGTTATGAAAATGAAAAATACACATATTTTCAGTCTTTTTCAATCTTGTTGTATTGTTTTATATACGAACCTTGCTAGAAATCTTTCGCACGATCTGTAATTTTTGAAACTTTCTTCTCATAATGCACAAAAATATTTCGTAAAATTTATAATCCGCTTATTGATAATCGGGAGTTTGTTGCATTTTGTCTCTTGGGAAATGCACAAGCGATTTAATTTCAACATCTTTTCAGTAGTCCAATATATTTCCTTATCTAATACTCCCAGACGCCAACTCTAGATGCTGTCTAATAAATTTGAAACTCCATTCTTCACAAACACTCACATTCAAACATTGTTTTTATTTATTACTCACTACGGATTTCGGTACATACAAATCTCACAACCCTAAACGAAGTACTAAAATGTTGCTCCTGATCTGCAACGGATGGGGAAAAGGTCTTAGTAACCACAACGGTTGAATATGTTGTTATGGAAAACAATCGAACATTGCAATTCCATTGAGTTATCCGGAGGGATTTTGTAATATATTTTTTTGGATTTATATGAAGGACTCAAGGATAGTTTATCAAACATCCCGTTTCAGACAAAAATCTCATTTTGTTTGCATTCGATATTCATACAATGTATAACATTTTAGGCACATGATTTGAAATTTTTATACACTGTTTAGATTACTATCCGTAGTTGACATTTTAATATTATATTAAAGGTATGAATTTAATGTTTCTAATGGAAATACAAATAACCATAAGAATTCACTAGGACAGAGAAATTCGTAGCACTATTCGTATTTAAAAGTATCACAACGCAAGATTCGTACAGTGTGGCAATTATTGAACTATAGGAAAAAAAATAAACTTGATAACTTTTGAACCATTGGCGAGATTCGGTGAAAACTTGGCAGTTGAATGCAGGGCATGGTGGTATTTTTTTTTCGAGCATGCGCACACGTATTGTTGTTGTTCATTTTTCGTTGAAAATGTCGAAATACAACGTTTCTGAGCGAATGGGAATCTCTTGGTCGTCATATTCTCCTGATCTTAACCCTTGTGACTCATTTTTGTGGGGCAATATTAAAGTCAAAGTTTACGCAAATAACCCCGAAACTATTTCTGAGCTCAAAACAGCCATTCAGGAGGTCATTGAAATCATTGATGTCTCGACACTTCAGCGAGTTTTGCAGAATTTTGCTGTTCGTATGCGCCGCATCATAGCCATTGAAGGTATGCATGTCGAACATGTCATGAACTAAATCCGATTATTATCGGTACTTACTTTTCAAATTTGAATAAAATTTTGGAACTTAAAAGTTGTTTAAAAATTCGATTTTTTATTTCATATAGCTCAATAATTGTCACCCTGTAAGAGGACCCTGCAACAATGACCTTGTGACACAAAAGCACGGTGTTGTAGTCTTTGTCAATAGATATACTGTTAAGGGTGGGAGTTAAACCTAAACGGAGTTTCACAAAACACCTGTTTCCCAAACCGAAAAGCACGACAGAGGAAGAACAAAAAAGGAATAGAGAAAATAAAATAAAATTGGAAGAGAAAGATAGGGACAAAAATTGGTGTAAAAGGACGAAATAAAAAATGTTTTTTGCCAATGCGGGGCACTTGTCAATCAAGATATTCGCGCATACTTCGCAAGGATCGGTGGTTGCTTTCAGTGGGACACCATCCCACCCCCTGGTGCCACCTCAATTTTGACAGAACACACCCAGTGTTACATCAGGGGGGATCGTATCTTCCCCATCCACTGACCTCATAGAAGGACTTTCCGGCCTACGGATTTAACGTACCTATATACGGCCTAGACACGAAGGTATTTAATTGTGCTTGTCTGGATACGATCCAAGCCCCCTCAACAGAAAAAAAGTATCATTACTTTCACTAAGCTAAATCGTCAGTAAAATAAACAGAAATTAAACTACAAAAAATAATAGACCATTAAACCAGAAATAGGAAAACAATTATTGATTATGACTGGTTATGTCAAAACTACGAAAATTGAAACTTAAAGGTTCCCTGTAATATATAATTTACCTGTTACATCATGTTTTTTAAAGGGGCTATCTCTTTCGTTTTAATTGCACTCGGGTTCATTATACTAAATGTTCGTTTAAATAGTACAAGAGAAGTTCCTTTTTTGCTTATGTTCCAGTTTCTTTATCAGTCACAAAAATTTTACTTGAAATTTGGAGATGTGTTAGGTTAATTAACAACATAGCACTCTAGTTCAGTGGTTAGTACATCCATTGAGAATTTGAAGATAGTGGATTTGATACTTCTGTAAATTCATTTAAAAAATATTTTTAGATGAAATTTTGAAAGAATGCAATGGGAAAAATAATATTTTTACGATAAAAATTAACATTTTACAATAACATTTTTTATTTTTCGCAAACTGTCATTTAGTTTAAAAGCCCAGTTTTGGGCGGAAATGTATAAACTTAAAATTATCGAAAAAAATCTGTATTACGCATGATTATACATTGTTCCTACTGAACTAGAAACCGCCACTTTTTATATCACTTCTATGAGAATGGATAAAGTCATTATTGGCAGTGTGTCAAACAACTCTCCGTTAGGTGAGTGAACTATACTGTCTCTAAATATTGGTACAATTTAAAGTATGAATAAATAAACCAGTTATATTTTAAATATTTTAATAAATTATACCGTAAAAAATCCAGCTGCCAAACATCAAATGTTAAATTAAGGCACTGACAATCTATATATATAAAACAGTTCCGTAACTGACTCATTCATTCACTGACTGACTGACTGACATACAACGCACAGACCAAACCGCTGACCTAAAGGGCTGAAATTTTGCATGGCGATTCTTCTAATAGTGTAGGGGTGCACTAAGAAAGATTTTTCAAAA
This sequence comes from Dolomedes plantarius, assembly GCA_907164885.2. Classification (NCBI taxonomy): domain Eukaryota; kingdom Metazoa; phylum Arthropoda; class Arachnida; order Araneae; family Dolomedidae; genus Dolomedes; species Dolomedes plantarius. The sequence goes on from OU015501.1 coordinate 129,926,571, forward strand.
ATTCTTCTTAGATTTTTTTAAATTAAATTTTTAAGCTGTTTTTTAAACTTTTTTTTTACGTTTGCATTTAAAATAATGCATTGAGGGTTATAAAATTTATATCACGAGAAAGATCATAAAAATTCCTTTAAAATGAAATCTTTTTCGAACCTTTACCTCCATTTCCTGATTTTGGTGAATTTTTAAAGATTAATTTTTAGAATTTAATTTATTAAAAGCTGATCACGTGATTTCTTTTTCTACCATTTTAAATAAATTTATTGTCACGTGCATAACAACTAAATAGACAAAAAAAAATTTTTTTTCTTTCTAATGCAGCAGACGATTAGATATTATCTAAAAAAATAAATATCCCTTACGATTTTTTATAAAATATATTTTTTTACATTATTTGTATACATTGATCGTCGCATTTATTATAAATATATATATTTAATTTTTTTGGCATTAATTGCACACATTGGCCGTTGTATTTAATTTGAATGTACTCCGTAGCGAAGCGCGGGTTTTCAGCTAGTTGAATATAAATTTTAAAACTGCCTTTTAGCGTAATTCCAGAAAGAATGCAAATTTTCTGTCCACTAAACTTTCACTCATAAATTTATATGCTGTAGTCATTTAAGACTTCAAAATTGAGTCAATATTAGACGGTCACAAATTTCAATCAGCTATATTTGCATATCTGTAACATATAAATATTTTACGTAATTACACTTACCGTGCCAATAAGAACGATATGTAACATTAACAGAGCACAAAAATAATTTTGGAACTACAATTACTTATAAATTAGTAATGTTTAAAAAATTATTCTAAGCACTAACTCAATTTATACTAAAATGCACATCATTATATCTAAACTCTAATTTTGAGGTTTCAAAGATTTAACGAAAGTATCTAAATTTACGGCATATTTTAATGATAATTTTCCCACACAACTTTTAAGTGTCTGTCGTAAGAAACAATTATTAGCTATAACGATAAAGTAGCTTAATTAAGAAACACATTTAGCAAAACCAAGAATATGGCCCATCATTAAACGTAAGTACCATTAAGAACATAAAATGAAATTTATTCAGAAAAACTCATGCACATGCCTGGAATCTATAAATACTAGTTGTTTACAATTAACTTGATTGGATTCTATTAAGGGAATGCTAACATTTTTTTTATCTCGTGATGTACATTTCCCAGCATATATATTTATACGAACATATATAAATACATGTGTATATTTAATACATGAATAAAAATCTCATTTGTGCTACCGAAAGTAATTTGTATTAAATTGACTTTCATCAATAAAGAAATAAAGAATTCATTATTTAGCATTCTTCTAAATGGCTCTCAAACATTCTGAATATGGGGCAGATCGAACTCCAGATTTTGAAGGGAATCAATAAGTTAATGAATTTAAATTGCATATTATAAACACAAACCATAAGGGAAAAAAAGGAAATTGATATGAATGAGCAATATTTTTTATTACATATTATAAACACAAAACCACAAAGTAAAAAAGAAAATTGATATCAATACGCAATATTTTTTATTGCATATTATAGATACAAAATCATAAGGTAAAAAAAGAAATTGATATCAAAATGCAATATTTTTTATTGCATATTATAAATACAAAATCGTAAGGTAAAAAAGAAAATTGATATCAATACGCAATATTTTTTATTGCATATTATAAATACAAAATCGTAAGGTAAAAAAGGAAATTGATATCAATACGGAATATTTTTTATTGCATATTATAAACACAAATCATAAGGTAAAAAAGGAAATTGATATCAATGCGCAATATTTTTTATTGCATATTATAAACACAAAACCATAAGGTAAAAAAGGAAATTGATATCAATACGCAATATTTTTTATTGCATATTATAAACACAAATCATAAGGTAAAAAAGGAAATTGATATCAATACGCAATATTTTTATTGCATATTATAAATACAAAATCGTAAGGTAAAAAAGGAAATTGATATCAATACGCAATATTTTTATTGCATATTATAAATACAAAATCGTAAGGTAAAAAAGGAAATTGATATCAATGCTCAATATTTTTTATTGCATATTATAAACACAAACCATAAGGTAAAAAAGGAAATTGATATCAATGCTCAATATTTTTTATTGCATATTATAAACACAAACCATAAGGTAAAAAAGGAAATTGATATCAATACGCAATATTTTTTATTGCATATTATAAATACAAAATCGTAAGGTAAAAAAGGAAATTGATATCAATACGCAATATTTTTTACTGCATATTATAAACACAAAACCATAAGGTAAAAAAGGAAATTGATATCAATGAGCAATATTTTTATTGCATACTATAACCACAAAACCACAAAGTAAAAACGAAAATTGATACCAATACGCAATATTTTTATTGCATATTATAAATACAAAATCATAAGGTAAAAAAGGAAATTGATATCAGAACACAATATTTTTTATTGCATATTATAAATACAAAATCGTAAGGTAAAAAAGGAAATTGATATCAATACGCAACATTTTTATTGCATATTATAAACATAAACCATAAGGTAAAAAAGGGAAATTGATATCAATACGCAATATTTTTTATTGCATATCATAACCACAAAACCATAAGGTAAAAAAGAAATTGATATTAATGCGAAATATTTTTTAGACAAAAATATTTAACATGAGAGTCCACTGTCTGAAATTATGACATGCATGAAATATTCTAATGATACTGGTTAATAAAAATGCTAATTAACGCAGGAATAATATTTGTAGATAGTCAATACCGTGATAGTTTATATATAGTTTCTACCAGTTCTGCTTAAATTTAAAACTACTTTTCTGAGGGTAAGTAATTAAAACACTATTTGTAGACTCATATTTGTTTAAAATAATTAAATGGTCTCATAAATCCAGTATTTTTAATCAGGGTACTTTCATAAGTAATGACCTAAAGTAAATACGACAACTCCTTATAAATATTTTATAAAATGTATTAAGGTCGCTTACAATGGTTAAATTATTAATATTGATTTTTTTTTATTCCCCGAATGTGACACATGGCATTCAAATAGGCATTTCTACAATAAATTCGGTCAGCCGGGTGCATGTGAAAGCTTACATGGGACAACAATTGTTAAAAGGTAGGTACCAAATAATAAAGGAAATTAAAAAGAAATTTTAAAATATTCATGAAAATTTTCAAGTCAAGAAACTAAAGATATCTTGTATTTATTCACATTTTATACATTCACAAGCACATAAATAAATGCGGGTTAACTTACAAACATTTTAAAAAGAAGTTATCTTAAAAAGAGATCTTTGAAATCTGCTTATTGGTTGATGGTACATAAGACTATTTTTAAATATTACATTATTTAGAACGTTTAAGAAATAAATATTTTTATTTAAGACATTAAATGTAGAGCCAAAAATCCGTTCTCTAAAGTGTAAACACCTCTTATTTATAGAGAGATTGTTGTTCTAAATTGTTGTTCGAAGACCGAATGTAGTCACGTTGATTCAGTAATATATATATATATATATATATATATATATATATATATATATATATATATATATATATATATATATATATATATATATATATATATATATATATATATATATATATATATATATATATATGCATCTCGTACGTTCCATCATTTTAATGTCTGATTGGGACGATAATTTTCTACGGTTGAATTAAGAACTTGAAAAATTAGAAGGACACACAAATATTACTCACAAAATTCAGTGCAATTTAATCCAATATATGTGCAAACAGTTTAGTTAAAGCTTAAAAAAATAAATCATTTAAATTAAATGATAAAATTTAGAAATTTAAGTTTGTTTGAAATTAAATGGGATTTCAGGAATGCTGCAGTTTAACTCGAGATCAGTTTTTTTCAAGTATAATGTATTAATGACATATAATTTAATATATTTATGACTTAATGTATATTATGACAATGTATTTATGATTTAATATGATTTGAGAATTTAAAATAAACCAATTAAATACAAGGTATTAAAATATTTGAAATTCGGCAAACTGAATCAGTAATATTAAAATTAAATGTTAAAAGTAAAAACTTGGAAGATTTATAGAACCATTTCTCTGAAAAACGTTAACTATCCATATAATTACTTATGTATTTGTAATTCACTCAGCGATTAACAGTTTTAAGCCAAAGTGAAATCAGATACTGTGTTTCCCATAATATCACGATAAAAGATCTCGAAAGATTCAAATGTTGACTTTTCCTTTGGCCCTTGAACACTTTTCGTTCAAACCTATCCCTTTTCATTTCCTTTCTCTACACGCAACGTCCATTAAATTATGACCCTCAAGGGAAAATATTTACTTCTCTAATTATTAGAGCCCTACGACAGCCTGATTAAGGCTAGCGAGCCTCGACAAATTTATCTAAATAAAACCGATGCGGATCCTCAAAGAGAATTTTACGTCGCTGTAAAGGATATCCAATTCTATTATGAGTCAGGCCGAACATTTTATTCTAAATCATTGATTTTGAACACTAGCTGAATAAAACAATTTTTATGATTGGGATTTCAGGAATGCTGCAGTTGCACTCGAGCTCAGTTTTTTTCGAGTATAATGTATTTAGGAAAAGGAAACGATATTAGGTTACGTGCGCTACGCACTTCATTGCTAACATCTGCGCTAAATCACAGATCAAATAGCTGAATCTGAATGATAAACACGCGAGAATCATAAAAGAAAGAAACAGAAGAGGAAATCAGTGCAGCTGAAAAACATGGGAAAGGAAGACAAAGTAAAACGAAAATTCTACTCATTCAGTTCAATAAAATTAATGAGAAGTACTCTTGATCCCCCCCCCCCCCCGAAAAATGCATTTCTTCTCTCAGTATGAGTTCAACGTTATAAGATGTAAAACAAAATATATAGTTATCGTATTTCTTACTACCTAAGTCAGCAAAAATAATACTCTTCTTAGAAGCAAACGTAATCTATATATATATATAAAACAGTTCCGTAACTGACTCACTGACTGACTAACGGACATACAACGCACAGACCAAACCGCTGGACCTAAAGGGCAGAAATTTTGCATGGCGATTCTTCTTATAGTGTAGGGGTGCACTAAGAGAGATTTTTGAAAAATTCTTCTTAGATTTTTAAAATTAAATTTTTAAGCTGTTTTAGTAACATTCTTTACAGTTTGAATCAGTTATCTTTACAGTTATCATTTAAAATAATAATTTGAGGGTTATAAAATTTATATCACGAGAAAGATCATAAAAATTCCTTTAAAATGAATCTTTTTCGAATCTTTACCTCTATTTTCTGATTTTTGATGAATTTTTAAAAATTAATTTTTAGAATTTAATTTATTAAATGCTGATCACGTGATTTCTTTTTCTGATACTTTAAATAAATTTATCGTCACGTGCATAACAACTAAATAGACAAGAAAATATTTTTTTCTTGCTAATGCGGCAGACGATTGGACATTATTTTCTCTATAAAAATATCCTTTACGGTTTTTTTTATAAATATATATATATATATTTCTACATCAATTGTATATATTGATCGTCGTATTTATTATAAATATATATATATATATATACATATTTTTTTTTTATTTATTTTTTTTTGGCATGAATTGCATACATTGACCGTTGTATTTAATTTGAATGTACTCAGTAGCGAAGTGCGGGTTTTCAGCTAGTTTATTCATATAAGCTCTCTGTATCAAACAACACACACACACACACGTGTATATATATATATATTCATTCCAACGACTATAAACAGTGTTTTGATCACTTGAAGAAACGTTGGAAAAATTGTACAGACTCCTTTAGCGATTATTTTGAAGGAGATAAATTTATTTGAAGGTGAGTAATATTTTTCTTATTTATAAAAAATTGTCCGGTTACTTTATGGTCGCACCTTGTAATTCTCCACCATCATATAATTGTAAATACATATCACAAATTGTTAATGGTTAATACAACATGCAATTAACTGCATGAATGTAATTATCATAATTTTTAAAAGGAGAGACCGATTTTTCATTAGTTATAATTGGTCATAAGATCTGGAACGAAGTTACTCGCGTTTGTGCCAATTTAACGTTTACTTCAAAGCCTTCGCGATTTTGTAAGACTTCTTGCATTTTAAGCAATGATGTTTTGTTTACTTTTTCCTTGTTTCTACCTTTTACCGCAACGTTCTTGTAGAGGCAATCGGGTGATTATATCACTAATCTCTCTTCTGCAGGTATTCCATCACAAATTTGGTAGTTAGGGGAGAATTTGTTTGGATATGCTTGCCTCTGGTTTACCGAGAAACTCCTAGTCCGTGATTTGTTGAACGATTTTCCATATTAGATTGTTGATTAGGCAGATCCCCTGTCACTGTGGAATATATCAACTAGTTCAAATACTCAAATCAAATAGCTTCTTTCATGTTTTCTTTTCTTCAGGATGTTTGAAACAAGAAAATTCTCATAAATTGTTTTCAACATAAATTTACGTAAATCCAGCTTCAGTTTCAGCCAACATAATGACAACTTGAAAACTATAGGGTTTTAAAAGAGTAATAACAATGTGTTCCGGATATTCTGCACTTTGTGTATTGTCTTAATGTAAAGAGATTTCATACAAAAAATTAAAATAGGCGTTTGGGTTGTAAGTCTTTCGTCTAAACCACTAATGGTACATAGTTATATCCGTACGTCTTCCGATCCAACATAATATACAATACAACTTCGCTAAAATATTATACTTAAAGTAAATAAAAGCTTCAGATGTAGTCTTAAATAAAGTTGTCGAGACTATGTTCGAGACTATATAAAAATTTTAAAAATAATGAAATCTTTAATGAAAACAGTAAAAAATATAGAGTTCAAATATATCCTGCCTACAATCAAACTTTTATTAACTTCCCATACTTATACATACAGATATTTAAAAATATTGCATAAAAGAAAAATTATAAAAAATCTCATTTACAAATTTAAAGTTCTGCTTTCTGTTAGAAGGATTTAATAAAAATTAGACAACGTGATGTTGCAACGAAAACAGAATTGAAACCTAAAACAACAAATCTAAAATATTCAATTTGAAATATCATATTTGAAAAAATATCAAAAATAGAAAATTTAAATTACAGTAGAAAAACAGAAATAAACTCCTATGTAAAATGACAAATTTAAATGAACGTCATCGAATCATATGGATTAATCTTATATATTTTAAACTTTGAAATGCATCAATTATAGGAAAATTATATTAAAAGGAATGAATGCAATGCATCCTCTGAGTATGGTTTCTTTCGAACCAGGAGTTTCCAAAAGATTAATTTTACTAAAAGTAATAACAGTTTTACGATATCTACAGTTAATTCAATTCTGTGTTAAATTTGGAAAGAAGGCAGAAACGAAACTGACGTAATGAACTACTGACGATTCAAATTATATGAAGAGTTTCCGAAAAATGAATATAAATTAGTTTATTAAAAGCTTGATATTCCCTTCATTATCTTCATAGGAATGTTTCACGTCCAGGAAATACTTAAATCATGATAAATATCGTTTCTAATTCACCATTGAGAAATTCGGTATAATTAACGTTTTTAATTTTTAATTAATTCCTTCGTCTAACTTCTCCTAGTTGCCAGATTCACTCATTATAGCGTAGGAGGGTATGCTGCGAAGCAACGTAGCATTTTTATGTTTCTGGTAGGCAAGATAATATATACATTCTCACTGAGCTCGCACGGTTATAAATAAAAGTTGAACAATTTCGATGGTTATTGCCCTATACTGATGTGTTGTATTTTTAGCATTATATTACGCAGTTTAAAGGTCTTAAAGTTATGCACACTTTGAGGATCCGAAAAAAAGGCCTTCATTAAATTTTAATCTGAACTCCATGAACCCTCTACTAATCACATAAACTTCAAACATTACTTAAAATATATAAGAAAAGTTAAATGAATTTATATTTAGTTGTAAAATAACTAAATAGGTAATATAAAATAAATAAGTTATTTGAAAAATAAGTATAGAGAAAAGTAAGGCTACTTTAAAAGAAGAAAGAAATTTGTATAAATTTTCAAGTATTTGCAATGCGAAAAATTCACAAAAAAGCTACTGACTGCGTAGTAAAGGATCGTAAAAGAAAGAAAAACAGGTATACTCCAACAGAATGTATTCCAAAAGGTAAAAAGATACAGGCATATTCAAAATCATTCATCTGATTTAAAATTAGTATTCTTCATAGCTATCAAGCATGCAATAACAAGACACCCAACAGAAGAATCCGGAACTACTTTGATTTTCGAAAGTAGAGAGATAACACGGCGATTGTGAGAGCTTTAAAAAAATTACTTTTTTTCTTACGAACTATAATTTTTGCAGTCTGAAATTGCAGTTGCAGTGCAGCTAGCATTTCGACGACATTACGCAACAAATAATGCCAGGTGTTTGGAGCAAACAGCTGGCGGTTCCGTCATTTCGAGAAAAAAAGAATGTTTGTATAAAGGCAAACCCAAATATTCCCTATTTCTTAGTAAAGTGCTTATTACTGTTTAATGGGCGTCAATGGACCTGATTACTTCAGAATGAACAACTGGTCTCTTAGTTCACCAGGTTTTAATCTATGATATTTCTTTTTGGAGCCCTTTAAGTGTTACCGTTGCACACTATTCGAAATGGGTGAAAGACCAGAATTTTGTTAGTTGGGGAGTCAATGATGGCAAATATGCGAGCAGGAGAGGACAATCCAATATTGTACTTAAGTTATCCTGCGTAATTGCGGAAAGTCACATAGTAAAAGGATAAGATTGAAAACAAAAATTTTGTTTGATGTAACTCTATCCTTCTGATCATTAAGTTTAAAATAATAATTGTTTAATATCGAATGGATCTTACACTTAATATTTGTTAAAAGATTTATGTTACGTTTAGATTACTACGCTGTAAAAAATTAATGAACAGGTGTAAACTGAAAGGCAACTCATTTCTATACAAGAGAAATAAATTGTACATTCAAAAGTGTTAACATCGTAAAATAATTCAGTTTGTAATTGGTATGATATTAGAGGAAGTTGGCAAACTTTATTCCTCAATGAATCCGCAGTTTGAAAAGATTCCCTGCACAGCTTACACTACCCATAGGAAACAGTGGTATAAACCACTCTGAAGTCAGGTGTATCCCAGCGTATGATTTACTGAAAGGTACTTTTATAAAGATCAGACATTCAACGCTCTTATCTTCAAGCGTTTCTCAAGATTATAAATCTGATAAACTCATTACCGTGCGAGATGCATACCTCGTTATCCTACCACTTACGTAGACGAGATTGTAGAGCATTAGATTTTACACTTCTAATCTCTTAATAGCAGAAGATGCTTTTCCTGCATACGGAACTGTTGTCTAAACTCCTATAAATAACATTAAATATCGGACCGGAAGAGGAAATTAACCTCCTTACTAAACAGATATGCAGGAATATGCATATGCGTTATTAGATAAGCAGAAATAAATAGCATGCCGAAACCGATTAAATTTAAAAAGGAACAATAATTTACCCACAAAATAGATTCTAAATTTAAACGAAGAAAACAAAATATTTCTCTGTACTGCATTTAGAGTATTATTAAACGGGATAAAGGAATGATACAAACAAGATTGAATTGGCTCTATTTTTTTAATTACTCCAGAAACAAAGAAAGAATGGGGGTGATCTACTGTACTCTTTAATATTACAACCACCCTTTGAAGATAACAGAAAATGAATTAGAATAAACTGAAATATTTTGATTTTGGCACCAACATATAAAACTTTGAAGAATCACTCATATTATACTCTAAAACTTCTCACGTCATTCACAGATTCTCTTTTATGGGCAGATTTATTGTCCTCTGATTGAGGGACTTGATACAAGGGTGGAACGTGAGGAACCCCGAAATAGAAAATGTTGTACAAGGAAACAAAGAAAGTGCATAAACCTTGAAAGAATGGTGTTTCGACGATGGAACAGACAGATGTTGAAAGATAAAACTAATCACAGGTTGGACCAGTGAAATTGTCATCAAAACACGAGAAACGGATTCTAACATACGGCAAAGTTCTCACTTTATACGTGTTTAAAAATTACCTTGGACTAGAATTAGGGTGAGAAAGTTCTGAACAAAGATATTCATTTCATGTATAGGGATGATTACGTTGTTTTTTTTTACCCTAAGTCATATACTTTGCAACTGTGTTTCTCACCAAACTTAATTTTAGCGCCCAATCGTAATTGCTACAACGTTTAAGTGTCTATCGTAAAGCGTTAAAGCTTGGAGCTACTCAGAACACGTTTTCGCATGCCCTAGAACCATAATTTCTCGCCGCTTATCGACATGATCCTTTGGAGTCGCTCTTGGAGCTCAAGCTTAAAAAATATTCTATAGATTACGAAAGGAATTTATATAAAATGAAGGTTATCTGAAAAGGTAATTAGTTAGGAATGAGGAGTTATGAACCAATTTATCACGAAAATGACGAGCTTAAACGTGTTAAAATTCTTTTTTTAAAAAAAGTCTATATCTCAAGGGAGATTCCTTTCTTGGGAGTTCCTCACCGAGGAACTCCCAAAAAGGAAAATACCTTTCAGTTGGGGTATTTTATTTTAAGTCTGAATTTTGCACTGCAGCTACTTCACAAAACATATTTTATGCCCAAAATTCACGTAATCAAGTGATATTAAAATAAATAAAGTGACAAAACTATCAAAATTTAGGTAACAGTTCTAAAATCGTAAACAAAACAGACAGTAGAGGTCTCTAATTTAATAGGAGTACATATTGCTAAGAATGATTAAGTTCTTCCAATAAGGAAAGGGTAATTCACTGGAGGAAATCTGATTTTTAAAATATGAAGATACTCTGATTACGCATTGCGTGTTATACCCTTACCCTTAACCCCCCCCAACACACTATACAAAATACACCCCCCCCCCCCACATTTAAAAATAAAATTACCCAACCTATCTGGAAACCGGATGCCTAAAACTAATTTTCAGTTTGCGATAGCACAATATCTCCGTTCTATTTATGTGTTTATTCTTGTATACAGGTTTCTGACTTTAAAGTCTGGTATTAGCAATCAGATCACAAACCCGCTTTGGTATACAGTTTATAAGAACATGAACTTTTCTCGGGTTTCAGTAAAAAATTCAAAGAAAAATTAATTTTTATTCAACGTGTTCACTTACTGAGCATTTAAAAGTAATACTAAGGTATTTATTTTAGTTATGTGTTAAACGATTTTCTTTTAAGGAACAAGACTCTACATGGCCTTTCTGATCTACAGGTGGATACTTTAACCACTTTGCTACCCTGCCGATGTGAGGAAGTTGTTGGCATGTCAGCTTGATTGTTTTCTTTAGTTGTAGGTAAATTATCTGCATAAGTATCATCAAGTAATATTGATATACTTACAAAAATGCAAAATAAGGACGGTTGACTTGAGAGCTAGGGCGATTTTTTACAAATATAAATAAAGCAAGGAATACACAGATTACACTTTTTTATAGAGATGATGATGCAAAAGGTATAACCACTCTTGTCACATTTAACTTCAGGGAAGTGCATTTGAAAACTTTTCCAAGCTATCAAAAGAACCTCGTATGAAAGTTTCTCGAATTCTGTGTACTAAAGGTAACTACTAAAACTTACGAAGAAGAAACATTTGTTTGTTGTGTGTGTGTATGTACAACCGTTAAGGATAAGACCATCATGTTTGTACGTTTTTTTTTTTTTAATAACAGTCGATAGATGTGCATTTTCCTTCGAAAAAGTACATTAAAGCAACATTCATTCTCTTCCTTTCTACGTTCATAAGTGAACTGAGTAAATATTTATGTGATTTTTAAGATCTTCAACACTGCCTATTATACAAAACTTGCTCTTTAGTTTGGAAATTTTTCTTTCGATTAAAAAAAAAACTTTGTCATGCATATCCCCTCAAGGGAAGTTTAATTGAACAAGAAACTCATAGCTGTTACTATTGCATATCTTTACAAAATTCGGTGAGGAACGTACAAGAAAAAATTTTGATATCGGCCTGATGTATTAAAAAAATAAAAAAAATAATGCACTTATTGATGTATCGTAATTGGTAGAACAAAACATTTTTTAAAAATGTAATCTAAGAAAATTTGAAACCATTATGCTCCTATCGGATATTTTATATGAGGCTTTAAAAGTATGTGAAAGAGTTTGGAAACACATCTTTAATAACTTGTCCTTTACATTTAAAACATAATGCTCATTTATCCTGACGACTCACACGGTCTAACCCTCATTTTTGATGCACTATCGTAGTTTTAGTTGGTTTATCTGAATGTTGTGAAGAATCCATTGATTCTCCCAATTTAGAGCAAAACCCTCTCATTCAATTCCCGATCCATCAGAAGGCTCAACAAAGGGTTCCCAAGGCGAAACAGCCGAACAACAGAAACGGCGAAATAAAGGTGCTCCCGACAATGCAAACGTGGACGCGAGGCACCGCGTGTCTGGGATTTTGATTTTAGACGTAAAGCTGAAAAGACATTAGTTCATGTCCGTCCCTTGATCGATGATGATCGGGGAAGATTAATCGGCGTAAGTGATCAGCTGATCTGATGACGAAGGAAGTGGCTCACCAATCGGACCTCCGAAAAGTGATGTCACTTTAAAGGCGCCAATTAAAGCCCTTTTAAATACCGAGTGATCACCAGATTACGAGTGGCGTTGCTGCGAATTAAAAAATTTCAGTTAGCGCCTAGACCTGCATCTAGAAGGTCGCTACTCCGGCATTGAAGCAGTAGATTACGATTCTTTAAAAGTCCTCGTGCGAGGCAGAGCATCCCGACTCCCTGTCGTCTTGTTTCGAGAAGAAACAGTATAGCTATTAGAGCTAGCTCGTTCTTTATATCCCAGCAGGATCTGGACAACTGATTATCGGCCGCGTACGTGATTCTGGCAGAATGGATCAATCTAAGTGTATCATCTAAGCATTATGTAATGTGTAAGGTCGTCCTAATTCATCAACCTCTTCTCATTTGTAAAATAATCATTTTGTTTAATATATTACTTGATTGTATCGTCGTCTTTTACGCTACCATTCGGCGAATTCTTTACAATGTACATGTTGTTCCCTACATCAAATATAAAATAAAACACTATAGTTACTTACTCTATGACCATATATACATTCAACATTGATAAATCTGTAGAAATAAAGGCTCTCAATTTTGTTAGGGTATTCAATCCACAAAGTAATAAAAACTTTAGCAAAGTATTCTATTCCAAGGATAAACCACAACATTAAATAACCCGACTGATTTATTCCGAATAACAATTAAAGAAAATAGTCAAAATAATGCAATTTTCCAAATGATACTTTCTGTCTGATATTACGAACAGATGCGTATTTGCAGCACATTTACCTGAATAAAATAGGGCAATAAATTTTTTTTATACAATTTGCAACGAAAAAGTCGAAACCTAATTCCATTACGATTGAATTCATTGAATAGAAACTAGCGTTTCAGATTTTTGATTTCCTAAAAAGAAACTCAACTACTGGAATCGCATAACAATATTAGGGACGTGTTATTTTGCCACAGCTACGCTTCGATAAAATGGTGTCTTTTGTATACACAAGGAGTGGGAAAAGACAAGATTTTAAAGTGATTATGGTAATTTTCTAAATGCTATATCTTTAGCGACTTAAAAGCAGAGTCGGATGCGCCCCACACTTAGCCTAAAACAAAACAATAACTAGACAGAATATTTATATTCTATTATATGAAAGAGAAAATATTCTCACGCTGTCGCGTTTAAATTCATGAAAGAAAGAATATGTTTTTGAATGTTTCTCTGCAGCAAAGAGAGAAACGATATTTCAGCGAAAGTGCTGCAGCAGAAAATATTAAAAATTGAGACTTATATTTTGCTTTTAATATAATAATATCTTTTGAAAAATATTCCGTTCCCAGAAACGAAACTACAAAATAAAGATCAGCCGGTTCAGAGGCTGAAGTGGGTATATACTTATGTATATTTTTCTTCGGCATACTAAGCCACTGAAAGTCGCAAAATCCTAGTAAAACTGAGAGTTAAGAGCTGATGCATTATGCTAGTAGCTCTCAAAACTTCTTTTCAAAAAAACCCTTGGTCATTACTACCATGCCAATATACTGATACTATAAAGTTTCTACAAATTACAAGTTGAAAAGAAATGTTTATGACCATATTTAAAGCAAATTATCGAGGTAGTTTTGAATATACTGAAATCTGGAAAGAGATATACCTGGAAATTTATAACTAGAATAAAGTCCGGAATAAGGATTTTTGTCTCTAATATATCTAAAAAGTCTTTTGAATAAAATATTTAAATGTGACAAGAATATTTAAATATCTCAACTTTTTTAATCTTAACATTATTTCCTCTGGAGAATCGTTTTGTTAATTAAAAATTAAAGTAAAACCCCTATTTTTATGTAGGCAAGATTTCTTAATTTTTTTCAAGAATTTCCTCGCAGAATATAAAGGAAATTCAAATACAAATTTTCAACTCAATTCTGGAGTTGAGAGTTAAAAGTTTAAGAACCTTCAAATATTTTTACCTTACAGAAACAAACTACTGGGACAATGAACTTTCTTCCAATGTCTTGGAGTCTTCCAATGACTTGGAGTTAGATTTTATTTTTATAAAATCATCTATATTATTTACCGTTTCTAGAGGAAACTGGAACTCTGTTCAATCAAGAAGTTCGAAGTTTTACTGTTTGAAACACGTATGATCAATAATAGCTCAATATGAAAGAATACCAATACGAATTTTATATTTTTCTAAATGGACTAGATGTATTTCACTAATGCTGAATGATAGAACTTTCTAATTTGCATTCACAAAAAGGAATTATGATTTCATATGGTATCCTTCTGTGTCTAAATTTTTTTAGATAAAGTGGGAAATGTTAAGTTAGGTAAATATAATATATGAACTGACAAAAGTAGTAATATATATATATATTATATATATATTATATATATATATATATATATATGATATATATATATATATATATATATATATATATATATATATATATATATATATATATATATTAATTAAATGAGTCAGCTTTTAAACGCTTACTAACTTTTCTAAGCGAAAATGCTTATATTAACGCGGAGCCCTATAAATTGTTCCCTTATCGCGAAGCCAACTGATGCAGAGATCGGATGATGTAGTTTGTTACTGTCATAAAAGATGTTATTCAAGGCCAAATGTTTGGCGGTCGGTCAGAGAACGGGTGTTCTTTTTTTCCCATCTTCGGGTAAGAACTCAGAAACGTACACTTGACTACTCTAGGTAGGGTTTTCCTCCCCCTCTGGGTTCGAGTCCTGTTACTAAGTGAATAACTTAATCTTCATGAAAGCAAAATACTGGATGTCATTTAAAAAACAGCAGAATTTAAAAGAAACACACACATAATTGACTGGGTTAGGACTATTTCCTCTTATCTCTTTGGAAGCCGTCATTTATTGACATGCTATTTGTGGAGATTACAAGTCTTCATCTTATTGTTTAAAAGAGAAAAAAAATTAAAAAATAAACTGGTAGAAAAAAATTACAGAGAAAAAAAAATCATTTACATTGTTTGATTTCTAGAAAGTTGTAAGTTATTTTCCGGTAAGATGGGTTAGAAAGCTTTCCAAGACCACTGGAGAAATTACATGCAGATAAACGTGTTTCACATTTTAGACGAACGCAAGATTGATAAGACTAAGGTATCTTAAAAATGTATGTAGTACCCCCTTTTTTAGAATTATTTGTAGAAAACACGAAAAAAACACAAAGTTGCATTTCTATGTTTTCTTCATCATTGCATACATTAGACCATGTGTCACCTACTAATGCTACAACGAGACCCCCAAAAAAACTGTAAAATATTTTCCTTCTATTTAGATATTACCCGAGAGAATGAACTGAGCAGTCATTTATAATATCACAATACTTTGAAAGAGTGAAAAAGAGATCATATTTTGTTACATTTTCTTGAATCATACTTTATATCAAGTTTTACGACGAAATATGTGCTACCCATAAACACAGGAAGACTAGAAAATGTGAAAATAAAATTTACATAGTGTTGGTTACTGAAAAAAATTTGATACTGAATTATATAGCACATATATTCAAGGAATTCCAAAAGTGCTTTTTATACCTGTGATATCTTTCAAATATTGTTGCTACAGTAGGACAGTTTACAGTTTTGAAGAATGATATTTTACTGCGACTACTTTTTTCTCAAACAAATTCTTTCCAGTTTTACCATTGGCAAGAGAAAATATGATATCTATTGGTAGAATGGTAAAATTTCAAAGTATATGTCTTTCAGCCTGAGCGTTTTATAAAGAAATATTTACTACCCATTTATACAAATAAAACGGATGATAAAAGAAATTCAACAAGAGTTGTTATGGTAGCATTCTGGGATCCTCAATTCTATTACATTTAAATTCATGGAACTCCAGAAGTGCATTTCATTTCTAAAAAATAAAAGCAGGTAAAACAAAATACATAACAATGTTATAGAGAGATTTGAATTCAGTATAGCTGTACCGCAATAAAACACTTTTTATATTCTTTTTTTACATCGTCGGGAAGGAAAAGTCGAAACTTAATGGTGTTTCTTGAGCCTCACTCCAATATGAATCCCAGAAAATGATGAAAGCGAGATAGATCTTTTTATGATATTTCTTCGGCAATTTAAAAGAGGGAGATACTTACATTAACGACATGACTGGGCCCACGAGGAAGTTGAGTTTGCACAACTTTTCTGTTAAAGGAGGACGCTACATAAAAGATGATTCTTCACTAGAATCATTCACTGGCTATTTAAAATGAAAGTATTTTGCCTGCAGGGGAAAGGAATAATGAACCGAGCTTCAGAATGTATTTTTCGAACTTGAAAATAAATGTACATCGGAAATGGACAGCGTGAGATAGAATGATAATAGTTTTTGGCTAGTAACGAAAAAGGGGAATTGTTGGAAGATTTTATCATCAAAATATTACCGCATAACTACATATGTGATAATTAAAGTATTTTATTTAAAAATATCAACCTACATAAATATAAAGTTTTTAATTAGTTACTTAAGGGAACATGGACCTTCAATCTCATACTTTATAATTTCAATATTTTATGCTATATACCACATGAGGACGATTCATATTCTTTTCTACTACATTGAAAGTACTTAGGATTCACAAATAAGTATTTTGTGGAGAAATTAGACCTGTTTATCAAAATATTCTTCAAAAATGCTAGAACTTTTCAAAAGGCTCCATGCGTATTAATTTTCTTCTGATATCTTCCAAATTTCTCAGAATTGTTAATTAGAGTATTTGTCACAAACTGTGCATAATTCTTTGAAATCACAATATTTCTTGAATTTATAGAACATAAAATAAAGTAAAAACATCAAAAAACAAAAAAATAACAGGCAGAATAGAAAATAAAAATATTTAGATTCTTACAAAAAAATGAAATGCACATTTATATTTATATTCATATGTAAACTTATAATAAAAAATTTAATGAATTTAATTAATATAGAATGCACATAGAGAATTTTGAACAACGTTAGCATTTTGGGGGAAAAATTGAAAAACAGTCATTTTCTGCAAAAATTCCTTATTTTGAATATAAGGGGTTTTCAGTGTAGTAAGAAAGAAAATCAATTACTCTCATTTTGTATATAGAGTTAAAAATTGAAAATTAAAAAATTCGAGTTTCAAGGTCCCTTGTCTCCTTAAAAGAGGGTTCCTCAAACTTTGTTTGAATTATACCTCCCTCGGTCATGACTAGAAGCCCAAGGAACCACACACTGGGAAATTTCCCGAATGCACAGGTTATTCAAAAAAATGTTTATGAACACTTTGGAAATAATAGAGTCAGTTTTTAATGTATTATAAAGGCTAGAAAAATAGGTGAAAATGCTTTAAATAGGATGAATGTTCATATTAAGCGTGTTTACAGAACTCTGCTCTCTCTGTCATAACTTTGTCTCTTATCGAGAACTATTATAATCAATTAAAAAATCCATAGCAACGTAATATTTTGTTGTAAAAATTCGTAGAAAATCCCTATTTTCTTTAACAATACTCTTAGAGGACAAAATATAATCTTGAAAAACAAATGCTTCGAATTTAAATTCTTTGACTGAAATTCCAGAACTGAGGGATCAGCAATCATTACAATTGCATAGTCAGAGAGACCAGTTTACATGGTCTCTATGACTATGCAAAAGTCAGACAGACCTGACTATGCAAAGTATACATAAGTCTCTGACTATGCAAAGTATACATTCTTTGACTGAAATTCCAGAACTGAGGGATCAGCAATCATTACAATTGCAAGTCAGAGAGACCAGTTTACATGGTTTATCACATATATCAATGATGTATGATTATCCATTTAAAACTATAAGTAAGGATATTGGATTATTAAAGGTGCCAAATTTAGATTACGGGGGACTGAAATAAACATTTCTATTCCCAATAAGCTTACCTGAATTCAGTAAAAGAGAAAGTCATAATGCGTATAACTGAAACTATTGTGATTAGTATGTTTACCGCGGAGAAAACTGGATTGTCACGGTTATATGGTTGTATTTGTTTAATCCTTCAGCGGGCGTGCCAAATTTTGGAACACCAGCACGCGCGCGTGGCAAAAAGTGCAACGTCTCTTTCAACCTTGATTATTCCTTTTGTAATAAACTTTTTCTTTTGAAATTGAAAATAATGATTCTGAGTTTTATGACGAGATATAAAATGATATATTTATAGTTAAAGGTCAAAGAATGCAGATAGAATCACCTTATTTCAAAACTGAACCGGTTTGTTGGATCTAAGGACAACTTGCGAATGGATTCCTATAATGTCCAAACACCTAAAAATCAATGAGATTGTCCATCTTCGTGATATGTGGGATACCGTGTAATAGCTGCACATTTGATCCACTACATCAACTTCTGCTTTTGTCGTATTGTAATCCAGTATAATCGCTGGTTTACCACGGTTAAATCACGACTAATAAATGAATGGAAAGGAATACATGGATTAGAAATCAGACTTGCATTAGAAAGGGTGTAGCTATAAATAGATACTGCTTGGAACATCCAAACCTTACATGTAAAAACAAACCATTCAAAATTACGAAAATGTTGCACTTTATACACGGGCGCGCCCGCTGAAGGGTTAAATATAGGAGAGCGAGTACTAATTTAGCTTTTTCTAAGGAAAATAACATTTTGGCAAGTTCCTAAACATGAAACAAACAGGAAGAAGTTATCCTCTTATGTATTGTTTCTATTGCCGTACTGCTATTTTTGTTTCAGAGCACCCTTTCAGTAAACCCGCGTTCCACACTTTGAGACAAGCTGATTTAGACCATAATGGAAAATGTTTTTTAAGGGGACTCACGATCCTTATGTCGAGGAAATAAGGCATATTTTCATACATTTTGACTGTTTGTAAACAATTTCAATTGACTCCCAATTTTTCCAAATTTTATGTATATGATAAATTGATATATTTATTTTAATAAACAAACTTTCAACTCTCAAAATAATTTTAAATATTTTTTTTTAAATGCTTTAGATATACCTTGCTTTTTAAGTATTTTTATTGTATACTGGCTTGCGCGAAGAACTATGAAATTGATTTTACTCTTAAATGTATAATTACTGTTTTATATTTAAAATAAATAATTCAAAATACAATTTAACTAAAACAATTAACATTAAATTTTTTTTTTCAATTTTTTTTAAACTGCTCAATAAATACTTAAAATTTTCTTAAATTTTTGCATTAATTTACCCCTGAAAAAATAACAAAATATGTAGTGATTGCAATAATTCCAGTTCAGACGCAATAAATAACATGATTATGTAGTGATAAAAATTTCATGGAATAATGTTCGTAGTTTTTGAGATATCAGTTGCGGAATGATGCAAAATTACATTTTGAGGAAAATGAGTTTAAAATTTTTTCTTACCATAAACTTGATCAGTAATTAAATATTTAGAATATCAATATCTCCGGAACTAAGAGGAATATTTTTCATGCGGTTTGCTTTATTTTGTTCAGAAATGATCAGACTTAACATATATATTTTTTTTAAAAATCGAATGTTTTTAATGATTTAATAGTAGTGAGTCCCTTAATTAAGAGAAAGAACATATAAATGGAAAAAAAGGAAGAGATTGAAATAAAAAGATAAAATGCAGCATTTGTATATTAAGGGATGGGTAGGTGAAAATGATTTGTTTCAACTTTACCTAGTTACCAATTTCGCAACAAAATTTCGATTTTCTAGTATTTTTTAGCCTATATTAAATACTGGTTAGTAAAAGGAGAAATTCAGGCATATATATCTAAGTACTAAATTTCATTTTAGATAAATGTAATATTCCCCACCTGTATGCAAATGCATAACAATTATCACAGAAATCAACTTCTGTTCACTCTCCCTTTAAAATCCAACAGTGATACAATTCGAAGTCAATTAGGACACTGACACCAAGATTAAAATAACAGAGATGAACACCAGCTGCCACTCTCTTACAAATCTCAATATCTGATCATAATAATTTTGAATGTGAAGAAAGGGGAATTTTGGAATAATTCTTACTAAGTCGACTATGATCCCCAAGCATGCAGATAAAGACAGAACCGAGATACCTAATTAGCAGGCACGAATTCAAGATCAAAAGACACCCTACGATGATTAGGGAGTTGCAATCTTCTAGTGAGCACAGTTTAATTTATCTCGATGCTTAGGCTAGGGATTGCAAACGGGTCCGGAGTTCATTTGGAAGGATCTCAGCATTCGTAGAGCGCATATAATCAGATGGGCAAAGGGGGGCGATAGGTAATATCCGATGCTAATGAGGCTACTTCGACGCGCATTTTGCGAGGGGAAGAGGGAAATTTTGTTAAGCTGTTTCAACAGTTTAGGGAACAATGAAACTCTGAATGATGTAGGTAAACGGTAGTGGGAAAGGACATGGTGTAGTTTAGGGATAAAAGGGAAATTTCGTGCCTTCCTGAAATGATAAGGGAAATAACAATTTTGAAACTTTATAAGTATAACTAGCTGAATACCCGTGCTTCGCTAGTAGAGTACATTCAAATTAAATACAACGGTCAATGTATGCAATTAATGCCAAAAAGTGCATATTTATAAAAAATCGTAACGGATATTTTTATAGACAAAATAATGTAGAAAAGAAATATTCAAATTAAATCTAATAGACCATACTAAAGAATATAGTAAGTTAATATAGTACAGTTTGAGTAACATATCTTTAACTGTATTTTAATATATTTTTGGATAATGCCCAATCGTCTGCCGCATTAGCAAAAAAAAAATTGTCTATTTAGTTGATATGCACGTGACGCAAAATCAGTTTAAAGTATCAGAAAAAGAAAAGAAACTACATGATCAGCAATAAGTAAATTAAATTCTAAAATTAATCTTTAAAATTTCACCAAAAAACAGAAAAGGGAGGTAAAGATTCGGAAAAGATTTCATTTTGAAGAAATTTTTATGATCTTTCTTCTGATATAAATTTTATAAACCTCAGATTATTATTTTAAATGCAAACTTTAAATAATGTTAAAAACAGCTTAAAAATTTAATTTAAAAAAATCTAAGAAGAATTTTTCAGAAATCTTTCTTAGTGCACCCCTACACTATAATAAGAATCACCGTGCAAAATTGCAGCCCTTTAGGTCCATCGGTTTGGTCTGTGCGTTATCTGTCAGTCAGTCAGTCAATGAGTTATGGAACTGTTTTATATATACAGACAAGGCTGCCATAATTCGAGTGCTATTACCTCTAAAATATTAAATAAATAATATTCGAAAACATATCCGCATGGCTTGCAGGCAATAGAATAAAACAATTTTTTTAAAGAAAATCTAAAATTATATGTCATCGTCATATTTTATTGAAATCAGTATCTATAGCTCTTTAAACATCTCTGAAGATTTATTTTCACTCTTTACAGGGTCATTTTTGGACGATTCGTGTTTTTAGGCGGCCCTTATTCACTTGTGACATTTATTAACAAGGATTATCACGAAGTTAGTGTATAAAATGCAACTAACAATCTGAGGCTGAAAAAAGATTTCTAGTATCTCATTTTTTCCAAATTTTTTAGAGTTAGTTTTCATTGCTTTTTAATAGATATGCAAAGAATATAAAAATCACTCGACAAATAAATCCCTAATAGTTTCAAATTAGTATTATACTTATAAACAAACGCACGGTATAATCAGGTGGTTAAAAGATGAACCATTTTTATACATTAATATGTATGAATACATATTACATGGTTCGCTCTAAAAGATGAATACGATGCCAGAGAAGAAGAAAACTTACGAAGAAAATCAAAAACGAAAACAATAAATGGATGAATGTAATCATAAAATAAAATAGATACACGTAATGTAAATTTATTCTTCCAAGGAAAAAAAAACATATTCATTTCCCTTCTACATACAATCGATTGCTCTCAAAAATTAAATAAGAAAATATTCATAAATTACCCCAAAAAATTTAAAATAAATGAAATATACAATGTATAGATACTTCATGAATATGCAGTACATAACACTCATTGAGTTGTTCAATGATGTGCTCTGTCTTTAAATTCTCTATTTCTAATACCTACTGAGAGGTAGTAAGACACTATGTATGAACAAATGCAATAAAAACTTATTATATATTATAATAGAACAGATTAATCTTCTTATTAGTTATACACGATAAATAATTTTATTTATCTAAATAAAAAAATATGTCAAAAATATAATGTCAAAAATGTAATGTAAAAAATATTTCTTTAATTTAACATTAAAATCAAAACAGGAATAACTTTATCATTTCTATTTTGATTTCGTTACGTTCACGATTCTGTCATTGGCCGTATGTTTGCATCCCAATTAATATGATATTCGTTTGAAAATCACCAAAGCCTGAAAATTTCTGCGAATTTCTAATTCCCCACAGCTTTACTGATAGAAACATATTCAGCAGACATATCGTCTACGTGACATAGACAATATGAACAATTCGAACTTTGCTTATTCGGTGGCGGTATTTGAATAAAATATTAAGAACCCTCAGGAGACTGATGAAGCCAAGAAGCTTTATTCCCATCCAGGGAGGCAGGTATGTGACACTGTTGTTTTAGATGGCCGTCCCATCAGTTACCTTCGGTGCGAATGGTGCTTGTTTCAAGATTAGTTCTTTTACAAGAGTCATTAATAATTTGTATAACTGAGATCAATGGCAAGGAGGAATCCAGTTGGTTTTGGACCCAGTATCGGCTTTCTGACAACCCTGCTTTCCTTAGTGGGAGATTTTGCTTCGAACTCTTCAAATACAGAAATCCTCATTTTCAATTTCTTTATACCAACTTCCCTTTTTGACAAACAGTCATTCTTACAGTCATTGTTAGGTTATATTGTTAAGTTATTGTTCGGGCTCTAACCCCCCCCCCCCTTTTTCGAAGATGAATCCCGGATCATCCAACATCCTTCCAGATTGCCTTCCACTAGGAAGAGATTTCATCACGAAAGTTCAGAGTGCAGAGTTCAGCTTGAAGTTTAAGGAGGAGAAAAATTTTCCATCAAAACGTTTCAGAACGAGCTGAGGAGGATTTGGAGCTTTGTGATATGTTGAAGACTTGGGAAGGTTTTGCTGTTTTGTAGCTATATGATATTTTGAGGTAGTGTCTATACGTGATTTTCATATAAATCAAGTAAGTAGTACTTAATATTTTAATGCTAATATTTTAATATTAAACTTCTAATACTTAAACGCACACACACACACACACATTATATATATATATATGTAGAAAAGGGTATAACGCCTGCTAGGAGGATTTCCTGCTATGCTTTCCATGCAGACAACAGCGCCCCTTGGATAGAGCAAAGGAGCGAAGGGTGATGGCAGAGGGGAATGAACTTTCGTCGAGACGAGACGTTGAATTGAATGCGGCAGACGGCTGCGATCCCTTTCTCCGTTTGGCAAAATTTGTATACAGTCGGACCTCTATTTAACGAACCTCTATTTTGCGAATTTCTCTATTTTGCAAACTTTTCCTCGGAACCAAGAACATCTTGCGAATTTCTTCGTAAAATAACCTCCAAATAACGAAGTGCATTCTCTATTTAACGAACTTTTTCTTGTGATCCAATATTTTTTACATCCATATTTCTCAAAATATATCTGGACATTTCAAACTTATTCTTTCTTTTAACACATGTTATGGTTATAAATGACCTTGAACTGGTTTTACCAGTCGTCTAACTCACCGAGAACAGTAAATTAATTGGCTGTCATTCTTTGCATTTCATCCAGGAAGTGCAACCTTTATAACCCCCCTCCCACTGTCCACTTCATTAAAATAACTTTCAATATCCCTCTTTCACCCTTAATGGAGCTGTCCCGTGTCCTTGAACTAGTCTCCTGTTTCCTAGATTGTTGGTCAGAGTCGTGCTGGTAATTTCGGTTCTGGAAATTGAAAATACAGTGTATTCCCGGACAATGTTTTGTCTTATTCTTGTTTTCCTTGCAGATTTCTTTTTGATGGGTAAGATATATAAAACAAATAGATATTAATTTACAAAATAAAGGTGTGATTAATTACTTATTTAATAATATTTAGTGTTTATGAATTTTAAATATCTTTTGTGTGAGTTTTAAGTATTTTAAAAGATGTATCTCTATTTAACGAATTCTCCATATAACGAACTTTTTTTCGAGATTTAGCGACTTCGTTAAATAGAGGTCCGACTGTATATGCCTATAATTAAATCTCTAAATGAAAGTACGATCATACTACGAAGGGCGAGATATTGTCCGAGCATTGTCTTTCCCCGTGTTATATTAAATGTCTTTTTAAAAGAATATGAGCTTATAATTTAAAAACATACCTTGATTAACATGAGATTAGTACGAGAGTCTTTTGAAGAATAATTGACTTACCTAAAAAAAAATTATTAATATTAGAACAAATACACACATTAAAGCACACATATTTGCACAGTTTTTACAGTATTATTTAACACAGTTCTATAGGTTAATACATAATAAATTTTGTTTATAAATAAATATAAAAAAAGTACAAGTTTAGTAAAAAGTGGAATGACATTTCAACTCTCTCAACACATACAACAATTATATTATTAGTATACCCGAATTTATACAGTGGGAAAGCCTTGAGTTACATTGTATTGAATTGACTCCTTCTAACAAATAATTCTAATGTTATATATATATATATATATATATATATATATATATATATATATATATATATATATATATATATATGCGTGTGTGAATCTAAAGCAAGCATGTTGGCAGATGCGTTGTACTGATAAAGCGTAAGTAACGGAAATAATTTGTCATTTTGTAACTATACTGTTTAACGATTGAGACAGCTCTTCCCCGGGACAAAAAACTTTAATCCGAGAATTTTGTGTTTACTATTAGAAAAATGACATGCATAAAACGCACTGTCGAAAGAGGGGAAATGAAATGCTAAAACAGACATCTTTAGGGAGACTTCTCTAAGTTTGAGATGTCTCCTTAGACATCTCAAACTTAGAGAATGTAGAGTTTTTACTCTCGAAACCCATCATAAGATCGAAACCTAGGTGCATGACTTCTGGGAATTCTGAGAATAATGGGGATTTTTATTTTTGTATTTTTTACTAATGGTTAATTCCTTTAAAATATTTAAACAGAAATTCAGACTCAAAATATTAATATTTTTTCCGTAAAGTGCGATGAATTCTTTTTACGTGAAGAAAATGTAACAATTATAACTAATTTTAAACTTTTCTATGTGATTTCTTAAATACGATTATTCGTAGAATGTTTTAAGTAGTGTTTCAAGTATTAGAAGGAACGAAATTCACCATTACCTATATCTTGTTTCCTTCGAAGTACAAATCAAAAACTTTACTTATTAATGTGATTAACATAAAAGATTTAAATTACTGTAGTTAAAAAGTTTTGTTTCTTACTAGAAAACATAGAAATGGATCCATTAAATAAAAACTCATAGCAAGCCACTTAGTTCATTTAACTAAAGTAAAAACGACATTCTTGAGCAAGAATAAAGCTTTAGAAATAACAATCCTTAAAATTCTGCGAAAATGAAGAGAGACATTTATTTACTTTATGTATAATATACTGTAAAACATAAATTATATTAATCCAACTAAAGATATTTTTTCCCCTGTAGAAACTAATTTTTAAGGATGCTTTTCTTTGTTCCGTCTTCTTTTGTATAGTTAACTTCAAAATCGATATTGCCATCTACGCTGCTATAAAAGAGCTTTTGTTAAATTTAATTAAATTAAGCTCTTAATAATGATAAAACTAAATTTGGAACAGGCGCATCAATTTTGACGATAATACAAGGCTGTATAATGCACCTTTGTTGTATAAATGTTTCACATTCACAACCACCCAATGAATCATGAATTTATTGATTTTTACTCTTTGGCTTCTATATTTCCTCGTTTTAAAGGCAACCAAAGAGTTAAAAAAATCGAGATGGAATGTCACTTATATGACAACGAAATTTATCAAATAATATATTTATTTTCATTAACTTTTATTACTTTCCAGAAAACATTTAGATTTATAGATAGATGTGCGTATAAAAAACGATAATATATCTGGAAGTGAACTGTTAATAGGCCATTAGGAGAATGACAGTCCGAGCTAGATATCTTTAGCTGCACTTTTTAAAGATGTTACCTGTTCGATAAAAACGAATGTAATATGCACCCAAAGCACGAATAATGATGCTGATAGATAGCTTTTAGTTTTCATTACATAAATTATTTTGAAGGTTCCTCACATTAAATTTCGATTTTGAACTTTTTTATATTTGTTTTATTCATAACAATCTATATGCTTTTTACAAATTTATAAAATGAAATTTATATAAAATAAGAATTAAATATTCAATAACTGTTTGACTATTTTTATACTTTTTCCCAATCGGGAAAAAAATAAAGTTTCTAAACTTCCGTCATTCCAGTTCATAAAGATTTAATTTAAATACTCCTCTAACTCAGGTAATAGGATATTTTGATAGTTTCTTAACTTCTTTTTCATTTTTCTCGGTCAAATGTACTAAACAGTATTATTTTCGAATCTATCTATTCTCCAACATTATAAAAATAGAGGAGATTAAAAACCTTAACGTAATCTCTATTAATAAGTAAAACGAAACGTCCTATTCACATATTTTGAAAGAGGACAATGCCGTCTCAAGTTGAAATTTGGCAAGAGAGTTTAGCTCCTAACGTAGCTTGCTATATATGATTGCCATCGAGCAAAAATATATGGTCGTCAAAATGTGATCTCACAGAATAGATCCAGGTTCCCACATGAACATTTCAGCAATGTGGTGTACATTTTTGATTTATTACAATGCTGTAGGGGTAACACTTAATCATGTATAAAGATTTTTTTTTCACTCATAAAGATCCTTCTTGGAGACTCTTTCTTAAAGATGAAGTGATTTCGAAAATTAAGCAGTAAACAATACTCTTTAAAGGGGTACGAAATGTAAATTTTGCTTTACATACTAACGGGAACGTCCCATGTTGGCGAACCCTCCCCTTTCTACCTATTTATTTTTTTGTGCATATGAAAGATGTTAATGAGAAAGTCATTTAACGAGAAAATTAAACGGTAAATTGAAACTTTATATATTTTACCTAAATATTTCATACATATATATATACAATCAATATATATATATATATATATATAAGAAAGATATGTTGTAATGCATTTCTGTTATGAATTTTTTTCATCAATTATGTTTTCATACAAAGATCGTCAAACTCATAAAAAAGTTGAATTTTTGGAAATTTTGTTTTACATAAATTCAGGATTCAAAATTCAAAGCATGTTTTTTTTTTAAACGTGTGCTGAATAAATTTTTCTGCTTTAATAATTTCTTAAACTTTTGTGCATAAGGAAGATTTCAATGTAATTTTTGTTTAGTATTCCATATAAATTACACTAATAAAATTTTTTTACTTCTAGGGGGGAAAATTAACTTTTTCGGGGTAAATATTTTCCTCTAGTAAAATATTTTTAGAATTATCACTCTAAATACAAAATATTGAACATAGTTTAATGAAAATAGGACAAAAAAAGCTGTACAAACTTTCATACGTGCACCTTGCAGGAAATTCTTTCGATCGTATTGACATATATTTTGAAGATGATACATTGCGTGTGTGTGTGTGTGAGTGTGAAATATTCCAATCAGGTTGTATTTAGATTTAAAGTACAGGGCACATATAGACAGTTCAACATAAAAAGATGATGAATAAGGTTTTGTAATCATTACAAAGACCTGCGGTTTGTGTTATTTTTTCTAAAAGCATTATATTACATTTTTAAAAAATAATAAAAAATGGCTTTTCTACAGAGCTGTCTTGGACCCGATTAGAATATTATCTCTCGGAGAACTAACAAGCAACAAGATAATTATTAATTTTTATTGGAGAATCAATACAGAATATACTTAAAATATGGTTTTTCAAAATGTTTTTTTCGAAATTTGAAATAATCGTGAAATTGTTTTTGAATAACTGCTTAGTTGCCACACTCAAAAATCCTTCATTTGAAGAAACATTAAACGTTACTATTTAAAACTTCAGATTCATAAAAAAAAAGAGTTGTAGGTATTTTCGGATGAACTGTAACACATCAAAAAAGTTAAAGGAAAGAAAAAATATAACACAAGGAACTAATAAAAATAAATAAAATAAATGGATATGAAGTCGAACTATGCAAAGCATTAATTTTTTTACCACATTCTTTTCTTAAACCGTTTATGCGAAAAAAAAGGGATTCTTTGTAAATGAAGTAGCTACATTGTTCAAGGTTGAAAGGAATCAATTTCCCTTAGCTGAAAAAAATGATAGAATATAATTTACCATGTTCAATATGTGTCTTCATATCACCCCTTTTTTAAACCAGCTTTTTTTCATAATTGCATATTTTGATAGTTCTCAACAAAGTACTGCTTAATGTAAAAGAAAGATACAGAATATTTCTATTCACACTCTATCCGCTAATATTCTTACTTCATGCTCATAGCTCCCGGGAAAAATAGATCTTTGTTTATTTTGTCTTTTTTTAAATACAGTATTTTAATTCCCTGCCTAATATTTGCCTCTCATAGCCTGCAGGTCCTACGCTATTAAAACTTTCAGTTTTGACAGGTCTGCCCTTTCAAGATTTATTTGTCTACCGGTTACATTTAATTGAAATTAACATCATCTTCCCAATAGATTATATTCGTTATAGAAAGCAAACATTTGCTCTTCACCGGCTTCATATATAATAATCGTGTTTATTCATTTATTCGATATTTTCTGAGGGTTCTCGTTTTCAAACCTATAGGGGTATTACAAATAAAAGATCGGTGTTTGCATATCTTCACACCTTACACCACAAGATTAAAATACATGAATTGACTCTACATGCGGAAATTATTTCCTCTTCTTTTAATCTAGTTATTAAGTACACAGTTTTAAATGGATACAAGACTGGGATTTAAGAGAATTTTATTACAAGCTTTTTAAAAGCTTTTCTATCCTGCCTGCTTTAATCGTGCCGCAGTTTTTTTTCGTACTCTCTTTCTTTTAATAAACAATCTTTGTTTGATAGAAAATTAACACGTGCTCTGTCGATTGTTCTTTTAAACTATCATCAGTAAAGAAAAAACTATTTGTTTACTTTAACTCTAAAACCAACCTTTACTTGTACAATCGTTTTACTAAAAGTTTGAGGTGTAAACACAAAGAATTCGACGCACCTGAGCCCCTTCTCAGTTGATGCTAAATTTGTTGTAAAAACACAAAAAGAAGAGAATATAAACTAAACAAATATCTCTGCGAGAGGATAATACATGCATTTAAACGGAAATATAAACATAATTTTCAATAAATATATTCAAAACAAAAACAGTTTTTTAGTTCGAGTAGAAATCCATATACTAAAATACTGTTTTTTAAAGTACAAATGTTGTATATTTTTGGTTCAATTTTGTAGGCAAAACATCTCTCAGTCTTCAACGTTCTATCAATTTCAATTATGAGAAACCAAAACATTTCTTTTAGATATTTAGAGAGCAAGAATATGATATCTTTTCTTGGGTGTGATATCTGATGTGATATTTTTTCTTGGGTGATTTAATTTCAAAGATATTTTTTTCCCATTTTTAGAAATTATCTTTAGATATTTTAGAACACATCTAAATCAATTTTCTCTGAGCTTACGAAAATTATAATAGTTGCTTATCTTTGAAATTTACATTGAAATGGCTAAAGTTGTAACCATTGAGGTGTTTTGTTAAAGAATTAATAACAATGCTTTGCTGAATACAGTTAAAATAGGTCGAGTAAAAGAGAAATTTTCTTATTCAGATCATGGGCTGATGATTTTTATAACCCTAAACATCTTTCAATTAAAATATAATATTCAATTCTATTTACCCTTTCATAATATTAGTACATAATATTTTTAAATACAAAATTGGACATTTTATGTTGTAACCCTGCAAGGAGAATTTATCACAGCCTGCGACTGTCTATCATATTCTTAATAAAGAAGATAAAGAAGGGATACAAATGTTAAGACACGAAAATTTTTTTTAATATATATATATATATATATATATATATATATATATATATATTACACGTAAATTTTTGATTTTACATCAATTTACACTATTAGTTGGCTAAACATCTATATTAAATATTTTGAAATAGGAACTAGTTCATGTATAAGATTTTAAAATTTTATTTCTAGAGAAATGAAAATTTTAATTTTTTTTAATTGATCCTTTGCATAAACTTTGATGAACTTCCACCTTATAAGACAAGAAACATGTCATTAAAGAACGATATAAAAATTAAAATCAGTTCATGAGTATTATGCTGTAAAAACCTAAATTTGAAATTTTGTGCATGATTTCATTTCTTTTTTCTTAAACTAATATACCTTAATAATATCATTCCGAACAAGTTTTGTTTAACGTCTGGCAACTCGCCCACATGAATCCGCTAGCGGGTTTCATTTGAGCATTTATTTAACCTTTTAAACTTCTTTCCCATCTCATAATGAAATGAGAAATTGCATTTCTTAAAGGGATATCTTTTTCATCTATCAGAAAGAGATGGATAAGCTGATGTAATCATCTGACAGAAGCAAGTGAAATGAAATTTAACGCACAAAGTTAAAAAAAAATTTCATAAAAAAAGATTGCAAAAAATAGACTACAAATGCTTAATATTTGAGCATACTTAAATATATGAAGACGCCTACTATATAAATAAATTTATCCGTAGTTTTGGAAATAAATCATCAAAATTGTGAAATTAAATAGTGATAGAAATATATCATTTTACTTTCAATAAGGAACTTTCCAACTGTTTTATTTAAATTTTTTTAACATGCGTGTATAATCACAAAACTGAAAAATTGTCGATGTCTTAGTCGATCTTATATTCTTTTCACTTGGAATATTGTTTTCTAGCCGCTGCGCGACCAGCATGGTCGCTTTTAGTTTTAAATTTTCTTTTGCAAAACAACTCAACTGAGTGTAAGGAATGTTACCATTACCTGTCATCAAAATTTTATTCATGAAATTATTTAGAACTATTCACGAGTAAAATACAGCAATTAAATTGTACCAAATTAGTGCTCTCGTCGAGTCACTATACACACGCAGTTGCAAATTGCGGACGGCCGCTAATATTTACATCTCGTAGTTGCAGCCGTTGCCATTCGGAGTGTAGAAATATCGTAAATTTGGTGCCGCATACCTACGCGTTATATATATATATATATATATATATATATATTATATATATATATATATATATATATATATATATATATATATATATATATATATATATATATATATATATTTATAGATGCTACTCTTAGAAACCTTAGTTTTCATACTTTTTAACAAATGACTAACTAAAATAAACTAATGACCGAATAATGCTTTTTAACTAATGATAATGTAAACTCAAGTGGTAAAAATACCTTGTATTTAAATGTGTTTTGTTTTTTGCCTTTATGCATAGTGCATTCCCCTAGTACCACAAGTTGAACCTATTTATTGAGATTAGTTAGTGAAAACAGTTTTTGATGGCATTAATCGTTGCAAAACGAAAAATTTTTTTCTTATCAGACCATTTTTTAGCTCCCAGGAGGAAATTATTGCGCTAAGTTCCCCTTCTCGTTACTGGGTCATTGCTATCAACAAAACTCCGAGTTTTTTTGTCACACTTCTATTTCTAATATTCTGCATACAGAGAAAGTAAATATAATATCTGGACGTTGAGCAGTGAATCTACGCTAAAATCTGACGGTTCTAGAAATTGTAATCTCCATATTTTACGATTTTACGGTAAAACTGGAAGTACTGGCTTCACTTTTCAGGGTATACATTAGCCTAAAAAACATTGTGATCCATACTAGCAGTACTTTACCATTAGTTTTAAGGTTTACTTTACGGGGTAATCTCCATCTTTTACGATTTTACGGTAAAACTGGAAGTACTGGCTTCACTTTTCAGGGTATACATTAGCCTAAAAAACATTGTGATCCATACTAGCAGTACTTTACCATTAGTTTTAAGGTTTACTTTACGGGGTAATCTCCATCTTTTACGATTTTACGGTAAAACTGGAAGTACTGGCTTCACTTTTCAGGGTATACATTAGCCTAAAAAACATTGTGATCCATACTAACAGTACTTTACCATTAGTTTTAAGGTTTACTTTACGGGGTAATCTCCATTTTTACGATTTTACGGTAAAACTGGAAGTACTGGCTTCACTTTTCAGGGTATACATTAGCCTAAAAAACATTGTGATCCATACTAGCAGTACTTTACCATTAGTTTTAAGGTTTACTTTACGGGGTAATCTCCATCTTTTACGATTTTACGGTAAAACTGGAAGTACTGGCTTAACTTTTCAGGGTATACATTAGCCTAAAAAGTTAAGCCAGTACTTTACCATTAGTTTTAAGGTTTACTTTACGGGGTAATCTCCATCTTTTACGATTTTACGTTAAAACTGGAAGTACTGGCTTAACTTTTCAGGGTATACATTAGCCTAAAAAACATTGTGATCCATACTAGCAGTACTTTACCATTAGTTTTAAGGTTTACTTTACGGGGTAATCTCCATCTTTTACGATTTTACGTTAAAACTGGAAGTACTGGCTTCACTTATCAGGGTATACATTAGCCTAAAAAACATTGTGATCCATACTAGCAGTACTTTACCATTAGTTTTAAGGTTTACTTTACGGGGTAATCTCCATCTTTTACGATTTTACGTTAAAACTGGAAGTACTGGCTTCACTTTTCAGGGTATACATTAGCCTAAAAAACATTGTGATCCATACTAGCAGTACTTTACCATTAGTTTTAAGGTTTACTTTACGGGGTACTCTCCATCTTTACGATTTTACGTTAAAACTGGAAGTACTGGCTTAACTTTTCAGGGTATACATTAGCCTAAAAAACATTGTGATCCATACTAGCAGTACTTTACCATTAGTTTTAAGGTTTACTTTACGGGGTAATCTCCATCTTTTACGATTTTACGTTAAAACTGGAAGTACTGGCTTCACTTTTCAGGGTATACATTAGCCTAAAAAACATTGTGATCCATACTAGCAGTACTTTACCATTAGTTTTAAGGTTTACTTTACGGGGTAATCTCCATCTTTTACGATTTTACGTTAAAACTGGAAGTACTGGCTTCACTTTTCAGGGTATACATTAGCCTAAAAAACATTGTGATCCATACTAGCAGTACTTTACCATTAGTTTTAAGGTTTACTTTACGGGGTAATCTCCATCTTTTACGATTTTACGTTAAAACTGGAAGTACTGGCTTCACTTTTCAGGGTATACATTAGCCTAAAAAAACATTGTGATCCATACTAGCAGTACTTTACCATTAGTTTTTAAGGTTTACTTTACGGGGTAATCTCCATCTTTTACGATTTTACGGTAAACTGGAAGTACTGGCTTCACTTTTCAGGGTATACATTAGCCTAAAAAACATTGTGATCCATACTAGCAGTACTTTACCATTAGTTTTAAGGTTTACTTTACGGGGTAATCTCCATCTTTTACGATTTTACGGTAAAACTGGAAGTACTGGCTTCACTTTCAGGGTATACATTAGCCTAAAAACATTGTGATCCATACTAGCAGTACTTTACCATTAGTTTTAAGGTTTACTTTACGGGGTAATCTCCATCTTTTACGATTTTACGGTAAAACTGGAAGTACTGGCTTCACTTTTCAGGGTATACATTAGCCTAAAAAACATTGTGATCCATACTAACAGTACTTTACCATTAGTTTTAAGGTTTACTTTACGGGGTAATCTCCATCTTTTACGATTTTACGGTAAAACTGGAAGTACTGGCTTCACTTTTCAGGGTATACATTAGCCTAAAAAACATTCTGATCCATACTAGCAGTACTTACCATTAGTTTTAAGGTTTACTTTACGGGGTAATCTCCATCTTTTACGATTTTACGTTAAAACTGGAAGTACTGGCTTCACTTTTCAGGGTATACATTAGCCAAAAAACATTGTGATCCATACTAGCAGTACTTTACCATTAGTTTTAAGGTTTACTTTACGGGTAATCTCCATCTTTTACGATTTTACGGTAAAACTGGAAGTACTGGCTTCACTTTTCAGGGTATACCTTAGCCTAAAAAAACATTGTGATCCATACTAGCAGTACTTTACCATTAGTTTTAAGGTTTACTTTACGGGGTAATCTCCATCTTTTACGATTTTACGGTAAAACTGGAAGTACTGGCTTCACTTTTCAGGGTATACATTATCCTAAAAAACATTGTGATCCATACTAACAGTACTTTACCATTAGTTTTAAGGTTTACTTTACGGGGTGGCAGGATCTAGGCGTGCCTCCAGTGATGGTAATGGATATTTTCATTAGAGTAAGCATTCTTAATATGGCTAGTAATTGAATATCAATTTTTCCTCCAAACAAAAATAAATTAATAATATTAGAGGTTTGTAAAACCAGGACAATTGTTTTAGAACATAGTCGAGTTTCATAACTGCAAAATAGAAAAATTGATGTAAATAGAAATAAACTGATGTGACTTAATATTAAAATTTAAGGTTTTGTTTTGACAGCAAGAGATAAACAGTGGATTACCTTGACTAATCAAGCTAATAACTGTTGAGTGGGAAGGACGTAGTTATGATGATGTCTGGAATTCTGAAGGTCACCTTTATATTCGAGGGCTATAGAAATGAGGAGAGTTTACAGATAGTTTAAAAAATTACACGCTACATGGTGGGACCCGTTTTGGCTATGTGTGAGATTTTTTAACTGAAGTCTTACATACCAGCACATACACTAGTCTCCTAACACTCCCATTGTTTATTTCTCACACGTATGAAGAAATGCAAAAAAATAAGTAAATAAATAAATAACCAACGTGTATTAAATTTCAATGAGAAAAAAGACAAAGCATTCAAATTACTGTAAATCAAATTATTTCTAACAACTGATGTCAATCAGTAAGTTTAAGAATGTAGAAAAGGATTGTTAAATTATATAACACAGTGGAAATTGGATCAATATACACTTATCTTAAACGAAAAAAAATATTCAGAGGAAGTTCTAATTAAGTTATTACCAACTGTATAAATATTGTTCTCTATGACATCATTTCGCAATTTTTGTTATTTATTTATTTTGTGCTCTGAAACTATAGAGTTCTTAAAGTGACAGCAGTGCTTAAAGGACATTGAAGGCAAAGGATTTTTTATATTTTCAATGAATTCTTTTGAAACTTTGTTATATAACTTGTAATTAGCTAAAACAACTGAGATCAAAATTTGGTATTGACGTATTGAAAATATTTCCATTATTCTAATTATAAAGTAACATATAGTCAAATTATTTTGAAATGTTTCATGCGTATTTCTCTTCCATGCATTGCAAAAATTTTATTCATAAGATGCTTTCTATTACCGAGAGTCGAAATGAGATTTTATTGTTAATATTTACGACTCAAGAGAAAAAAAAAGGTTTTTTTCCATTTAAATAATATATATTTCATTCAAATACTATCAGAATCTAATTATGTGAAAAATTTGACACAAATACATCTGTGTTGCATTTATATTAGCTAAAATTTATTTAATATTGTATATATATATATATATATATATATATATATATAATTAGGCATTAATTTGAAAACGAATATGATATTACAAAGCGTATGAAACATTTTAAACATATAAGGTGTATGAAAGTTTCAAATTTTAAGAAATGCCAAATAAAAACAAATAAATTTCAGCTTTACGGATGGTTTACGAAAAATGTTTCCTAAGAAAACATAAATGTGCTCATCATGGATGCATTTATAATAATAGAAAATTTGACTCTGCTATTCCCAAATACCTAGCACGAGACACATATACTTGACAATGGTTTTGAAAGTACACTATCCCCGAAAGGAGACTGGTAGAAGTTTTATTATGATGTCGAGAAATGGTACCAAATATGTGACACTACACCCCTTACATCTAGCATGTTGACAGTAACGCCCATTTAGTGCTGTTGCACGGCATGATCATCACATCACTATGGTGACGAATTTGCTAACTCATTTTTTTTAGTCGGCTTGAGACCTATGAGAAAAGCGTGTTAGTATCTTTGCATTGGAAACATAAGTTAGTTTTAAATGTGTAATTTTCCTCTTGATGAATTACCATTTATGCTTCTCTTATAATTCTTCCAACAGCTCAAGGGAAATTAATCATACAGTTGTAAAAATGAATGGACAACTGAAATTTTATAGTTTCTACTTTTAACTAACCCACAGCTACATGCATGCATTACAATCTTACATTTTAAACCGCATATCCTTTACTGCTAAAGAAATTATGGCTAAGGTATCTAACCGGACCGGACGCCAAAAGGGACGATTATAGTTAATGTGGTAACCTACCCGAGTTCGGGCAGGGAAATTATTATTGGTGCTAGTTTTATAATGTTGTTGCTGTACAATGACACAAGTAACGAGACAGAAAGTGGTTCTAAATAGACATTAGTGTAACGTGGCAGCAATGTAGCACTAAGTCATTCGAAATTGCTGCAACGTTCTCAAATCAGTCAATGACGCGAGAGTCATAAAATTACGTAGGTGTGTTTGCTTTTACATTACTCTCCTCTCCTAACGAGAGAGGCTACACCTTCGTTAGGAAGCCTGCAGTCAGATTGCCTGGAAATCCGAATACAACCAGGAAAATTCAACCTGTCCTCACTGGGGATGACCTCCGGGGGAAAAAAACTGGGACAGCCTGTTGTATGCGTACAAGCTCCTTTGAAGGCCTAAGCACTCTGAGGTTGCTCAACTATGAGCTCAACTATGAAATGTAGTGAGCGGCTTCTTCTGGGCCACGCCCTCGGGAGCCTTACTTGCTATCGGTTGGGCAAGGAATAACAACTAATGGCCATAAGGTGGAGACAGATAGAGAGAGAAAAGTGATTGGAGGCCTCTAGGATCCATGAACTTAAACAAAACTAGTATGACAGAAAATTTTCTGTCATACTGCTAGGAGAAAGTTTACGGATAGCAGCTAGGGAGGAAGTTTAAGGATTTTTAGAGATAGAATATTTTTGCCGTATTAATTTTATAATTTTTAAATTGTTTTTTTACCGTGCAAGCACGTATTTATTTTTTATTTATTTTTTTTTTTATTTATTTTTTTTATTTTTATTTTTTGGGAAAAGAGGAAAGAAATTTGTAAGGTATACATAAGATTCGATTCACAAGAATCGAACCTTTGAGTGAATGAATTAAAGAAGATACTTGAGATATGCTAATTTCGGCATACGCGCTTAGTATAAATACCAAGCAGCTTGATTAATACAGAGGTTGCAAAAGGTTGTTAAAGTTGATAGATAAGCGAGAGGGAGCTACGAGGTAAGCAGTTCCAGGTGTTAACCGGCGCTTGTGCTTAGCAGGCCCAAAGTTTACGTGGCAGTACTGCTGGTTTGATTCTCTGCTGGTTTGACTCTGCTGGTTTGTGAGTATTTGCAATGTGTATTTCTATTGAATGTTAATAATATTCCGTACAAGTAGTACGTATGCTTATTGCTGTAAAAGCAAATTCTATATGTGCAACGAATTCAATAAACATTGTTTCATGTATAAACTGTGTTTGTATCAAATTCATTTAGAGTGCCACTTCAAATAATATACACCCAAGTATGGGTAGAAGTGAGCTATACTCTACAAATTAACGAACAAGAACAGCACGAGGCCGTTTCTTGTTCTCAGCAGCGGCTGGGTCATAGTCGAAGTTTTCCAATAAAAGTTCATTATCAATGCTTAGGAAGAAGTTTGATGCTAGTTTTTTTGAGATAATTTGGAATAGTGAATAGATTTAGTTAATTTTGCAGATCAACGTTCCTAAAATACGCACTCTGAGGGTCAGTACGTCTCTGTCTACTACCTCTCTCGATCTCCACATGGGGTTCAGGGGTTGGAGCTCATCCGTTCGAAGGGGGTCGTATGCCACCCCCTTCTAAATAATAGCTCAAAGAGAGGTGGGAAACTGGTGATGTTACACTGCAAATGTCGACATCACAATGAGACACAACGTTACGCTTTTGGTTAAGGGGACAGTGGACCTTCAAACCTAACTTTTTTGTTTTGAATGGATTTGCTTGAAATTTGAATATGTGATTAGTACCATAGATATGTAAAAATGGTTAAAATTTAATGATAAAATATTAATAATTTAGGAATTATGAATTATTAATTATATCAAAAATTGACCTCATTAAAAATGTTCAGGCGCATTTCTTTTGCATATAATATGGTCATTTTTATTTACAGGATACCTTATAGAACTAACAATGAAACTTATTGCTTATTTTAAGCATTCATTAAAAATCTAAAGAGAAAAAAGTAATAACAGTGAAAACACCCTTTTAATGACGCAAAATACCTATAAATCATCTTTTCGTGTACAAAATTTAGAAATTATGAGCTACGAAGCATAATTATTTTCAATACGATTTATTTCATATACAGTTAAGTATATAAAACTCAAATTTCAAAGCAATACGCTCATTAGAAATGCGCCCGGAGCAGTTTGAATTCGTAGGACATGAACATTTTATTTTGAGAAAAACACATTTAAAGTTGTTGCTATTAGTAACCACATATTATCTAAATTAAATACAAATGCCTATAACTAGGAAAGTAATCGCAGAAATTAAAAATTATTTTGCAACACATTCCTACTCGTCCGTAGTGTCACAATTCAATAAAATAAAAGGATCGAATTTTTGGACAAATTTCACAATATTGAAAGTCCACTGTCCCCTTAAGATGACACAATGCAGTAAGAGAGAAAAAACGTATTTACGATGGAATCTATGCCATTTTATCTTACTTGATGTCACTTATGTAATGCAAAGAGTAAATCATAATTAAGAGATAGGGCTACTGACCATTTTTCGTATACAGGCCATTAAAAGCAGATTTTAAATCTAACAATATTTGAATATCGAAAATTCCTCTTGCTTGAAATTTAAATTCATTGTGAACTGGATGCTAAAATTAAGAGTTTCAACGCGCTAATGTCTTTTTAAAATGCGAGCCAAATTACTCAGAACTATTTCCAATACTAAAGAAATGCTCTAGATCGTGTTTAAAATTCGCAGAAATTATGGTTTCTCATATCTATTAGAGTACGAATTTTATTTAATTTTACATTGAATAGATATTCAGTCTCGCTATTTTTTTTACACGATTAAAAACACCAGAAGAACTAATTTAATCATGAAGTTTCAAAAATATTAGCAAAAAAGTTAAAATCATAATTGGGAAAGTGCGTCTATCCACTTACATGAGATAAATTTCGAATTTAAAAATACAAATTACGCAGGAAAAAAAAAAATTTTCGAACACTAATACCCAATTTACACATGACTAAATTGAGAATCAGAATTTGAATAACATAAAAATATCCTAAGGATCAAAGAAAACTTCAACTGCCTGCAAATAACATTTGCAGTGTACTTAGGTTTAAAGAAAATGAACAGCTAGAGAAATATTTTCCATTATCAACAGACATCCAACAAAGCTTTAACCTATTCCTTAATAATTTCATCTTCTCCGGAGGAATTCCATCTCAAAACAGAAAAAAAAGAAGCAGAGGGACTGATTAAGTCAAAATTCCTCCAAGATTGTTTTTCATTATGGAATGTTTTCGGTGATTTAAATTTATCATACGGACTCGCTTAATGATTTTGGATTTCATCTCGAGTTAAAAGGAATTCCGGGAAAAAAGATGAAAAAAGCGAAAAAATTCAACTTCAACTTCTTTCACGTCTAATCTAACTTCATCGACGCAATTCTAATTACAGGTAATCTTATGTCCTTGAAATACACAGAAAAAATGTTATTTCTCTCAGTAAACCCCCTTCAAAAAGAAATTTTCAACCACTTTTCCTCACTGTATGATTCGTCTTAATGGAGCTAATCTGGACTGAGGTTTAGAAATGACGGGGTGGGGGGAATGCCCAAACTACGAAAAAGAAATTCTTTGGTCGTTAAATCAACATAGATCAAGCTAAGAGCGGTCGATTCCTAACAGAGAATCGATTTTATGAATTCAGTTTTTTTTCTTCAGAAGGACTGATTTCCATTGATTCTATATTTTCCTATTTTGTATAAAAAAAAAAACAGACTGTATAACAAATTTTGCTTCCAATTTTAAGTTGGAATATAGAATTTCGAAACTAGTTGAAATTTCAATTGATTTTATAAAATGCTAAAGAAAGATTAGAAAATATTTTAAGTTATATTATCTATATATATAAAACAGTTCCGTTACTGACTGACTGACTGACAGACAACTCACAGACCAAACCACTGGACCTAAAGGGTTGAAATTTTGCATGGCGATTCTTCTTATAGTGTAAGGGTGCACCGAGAAAGATTTTTGAAAAATGCTACTTAGATTTTTTTAAATTAAATTTTTAAGCTTTTCTGTAACATTCTTTAAAATTTGCATTTAAAATCATAATCTGAGAATTATAAAATTTATATCACGAGAAAGATCATAAAAATTCCTTTAAAATGAAATCTTTTTCGAATATTTACCTTCATTTTCTGATTTTTGGTGAATTTTTAAATATTTATTTTTAGAATTTAATTTATTAAATGCTGATCACGTGGTTTTTTCATTTTCGATACTTTAAACTAATTTTGCGTCACGTGCATATCAGCGGAATAAATTGACATTTTTTTTCTTGCTAATGCGGCAGATGATTGGACATTATCCAGTAAAATATTAAAATACAGTAAAAGAAATGTTCCTCAAACTGTACTATATTAACTGTACTATATTATTTAGAATGTTCTATTAGGTTTAATTTGAACATTTTTTTCTACATTATTTTGTCGATAAAAATATCCGTTACGATTTCTTATATATATATATATATATATATATATATATATATATATATATATATATATATGGCATTAATTGGCATACATTGACCATTGTATTTAATTTGAATGTACTCCGTAGCGAAGTGCGGATTTTCAGCTAGTCTTACATATATGTTGTTAAGTTCAAAGTAGACAATATATAAATACGGCTTAAATAGCATGGCATTTACACGATTTAATTTTCAACGTAATCCGTTCAAGAAGTGCAGAGGCTGCGTTAGCAAATTACCCAGAATTTGAAATTTCTTAGTTTTGTATAAATTGTTCACATCGAAGATTAACTATCCTCTTTCACATTTTATTACGGTAGATAGTCATTTTTCCATTATTGTCGTGGAAGTTTTATCCTCTTTTTAGATACATTTCAAGTTAATAAATTTATAGTTAAAGAATGAGTTTGAAGGAGGGGAAGTTGCAAATTCTAACAGGATTAATTAAAAAATTTTCCTGAAATATGAGCTTACGTTCAAGTTACAATAGAAAAAAATTTGAGAAATAGCGATAACAAAATGTAAGATATTTATTTTCTAATTTATATTTACGAATTCACTCTGAAACTGTTAGACATATTTGCTAAATATTAAAAAAAGTCTAAAAATATTGCTGCAGACCATTAGTTAAAAAACAGACACCCTGTATGGAATGAAACTGATACTTATTAAATTCTGCTGCCCAAATAAAATAAAGTCATTAAAGTTCTTTAGTTACTCAAAAAACACTCTTTACAGTTCATGAATTATCGCTATTGACATATTACATGGAAAATGTTCAGGTTATAAAAACTACAATTTATTAACATTCAGTACTTTAAATCGGAGTCAATATAAATAAGTTAAAAACGTATTGGAAAATTTATCAGGGTACAGCAACAAGGGATTGAATGAGAAAAGATTCTCGTTATCCGAATGGACTTCATAAACTGAACAATACTTCCTCGATCATAGCAAAGAATTGAAAGCATTATTTGAATAGTGGTCCAACTCCACTTTAAAAAAAATGGAGTTTGCCTCACTTTCATGTTCATACAAGTCATTTCTATCTTATCTTTAAACTGGTACACCTCCAGCTTATTTCTGCTGCCAACAAAGGGCATTACAAATCAGACTTCAGCACTCGTTTCACAGCACTCATTAGATTTTAAGGCTCTGTATCTCAAAATGAACAAGAAAGGAGTTAGACCACTATTCAAAAAAAGCCTTCGATTAATCCCTAATACACCTTTAATAATGTATCCAATATATACCTAGAGAGCTGTTAGGCATATTTCTGGACATGACTGAGTCCAACTCAAATGGGAAACATGAAGCTCATAATTTTTTTTTTATTTTACTCCTCACACGATTTTGATCATGTGTATTGTAGCTTTACAATTGTTTTTAAACTGAATAGTATATTTCCAT
This sequence comes from Dolomedes plantarius, assembly GCA_907164885.2. Classification (NCBI taxonomy): domain Eukaryota; kingdom Metazoa; phylum Arthropoda; class Arachnida; order Araneae; family Dolomedidae; genus Dolomedes; species Dolomedes plantarius. The sequence continues at coordinate 129,969,751 of OU015501.1, forward strand.
TGTTCAATCTGAATCTGTGTCTAGAAGATGGGATAGAGCAGTAAGACGGGCAGGCAACGAAATAACACTATAGTGGTGTATGAGTGTATAACAGTTTTTAACGATAGCTGAGACAACCGGAAAAAATATCTGCACTTTCACTTTATCTCATTTCATCAAACATCAGCGTTAGTAAATCAAAAATTAATTTTCAAGTCAACGTCTGTATAGCTTTTTGTTCACTGTGGATATTCACAATTAACGGTTTCTGAATTCTATCTGTGAAATATACCTACATAATACGCAAATATTTGTAAAGTTGCCTTGCACGTGACGAGTAGCCTCGAATCATATATATGCCAGAAAATCAGATTTCTGTTTATTTTTAATATAAATTCAGTGTTTTTTGATCGCTGCGCCAAATCTGACTTCATCCAAATTTCTTTGTTAGCGCTTTCCAACGCCAGAATGACAGAGAAAATGTACGTATTGGACAAATAAAAATGTTCCTGGGTAATTTTTCGGTCTACACATGCAAAAATGCTATCATATGATCAGGTGACATGCTATTGACATATTTTATTGTAAAGGAGAAAGACTCTCCAAAATAATCGTTTTTGACATATACCTATTCTTAGCTTTTGTCAATATTATTTTTCTCAATCTGATATTACTTTTGGGTGTAAAATATATAGTGACAGAAAAAAACTTACAGTACTGAAATTAAAAAAAAATGTTAAGACTAAAAGAAAAGAAAAAAAAACAACTGTGAAATGACACTGTCTTGTTTGCAATACAATGGCAAAGTGTAGGCATTTAAAAACTCGAATTTTAAAATCTTTTAAAATAAATTTGATTTATAAAATATATCTATGGCTTGGTACAAGAAGTACCTAAGTCAGTTTTTCAAGATGACTTTGTTTGCTTATGTCTATTTAAAAAATTATTATTTTCAACGTAAGAAATACCCAAGTATGTTCGATCTTTTAAAGTGTTTTCTAAACCATTGTACAGACTTGGGTACTTCTTACACTGAAAATAATATTTTTTTGAAAGAGACATAAGCAACAAAGTCATCTTGGGAAAAACTGACTTAGGCACTTCTTGTACCAAGCCACGATATATCATTTTCACAAAAGAAATCCAATGTTTTGCTTTCATTAATAAATGCAATCAAGTATATTTCACAACAAAGTATGACTTAGGTACTTCTTGTACCAAGCCACGATATGTCATTTTCACAAAGAAATCCAATGTTTTGTTTCATTAATAAATGAAATCAAGTATATTTCACAAAAGTATGTTCATAATTCCACAGTTTGAGAAATAAAATGCTTAAATATTACCGCCATGCAAAGAGTTAAATATATTTTAAGGTTAAAGATAAAAGAAAAATCTTTTTCCCCTACAGAAGACATTCAGAAAACCGTGACCTATCCTCTTAGAATTAAGAGGTAATTTATGGTGAGTATATTAGGTACTTCTTCCTGATCATTAAAAGAACACAGAAAAAATGAATAGTCCTCAGGGGATAATTTTGAATAATTTATATGAAATACGCCGGGTAATTTGAGTTTATTTTTTGGACACGAAAATTAACCATTATGTGAAAACCGAACTTTCAGTTAATTGAAAAGGTGAAAATCTTTTAATAACTAACTGTTTATCTCATTTTATACGGTCCGCAAATCTTCGTTAGTTAATTGAAAGTAGCAAACATTAATTTACAGATATAATGAAAGTACAGTGTAAAACCATTCAAAATTAAAATATACAAATATTTCTTATGAATTTTGTAATCCGACTAATATTTCATAAAAAATGCGATATTTTAAATTATTTTGTTGTGTCTTGAAAAGCTGGTTGAATACTTACATATTACACAATTTTTTTTAAACTAGCAATTTTGAAAACAAATTGTTTCATATGCTAGGAGTTCAGGAGAGGGGGAGAAGTCAAAACGATTTAAGCATTTTTTTTCGGAATTTCTCATGTTTTTTTTTATTTTCTGCTTTTAAAAATATGAATTTAATTGCAGGCATTATGAAATTACTAGATTTCGGGAAAGATATCTCTTTGAACCATGCATTGGTAGTTGAACATGTATCTTTTTCTTGTTTTACAAAGAAACAACCATACAATACACAGAGTTAAGGGATAAATTTGTACCCCTTTATGATGAATTTTTCTTTAAAAAATAACATTTTTTTTCATTTCATATGAGTTTGAATTTAAGATTTCACCATGATTAAGAACAATGGTTCTGAAACTTACAAGGCTTGAAGATCCATTCTAATATAAGGAATATTTTACGGGTACCTGATTTCACCTGTCTTATTTTTTTAGTTTGTAATAAATACGACTTTTCATTTGAAAAAACAGTTTATTGCTGTTAAACTACAGATATTTTCTTCAGCTAAATATTTTGTTTTAATTTTTTGGTGAGAATACTGCAATTGCAAAACAACGATTGTTAGTAAAAAATATATAGAATATTATATATATATAATATATATATATATATATATATAGATATAGATATATATATATATTATATATAGATATATATATATATATATATATATATATAGATATATATATGTATATATAGATATATATATATTATATATATATATATATATATATATATGGGATATATATTATATAGATATATATGTATATAATATATATATATATATTATATAATATATATATATCTAATATATGTATATATATATATTATATTGTATATATATATTATATGTGTATTATATATATATATATATATATGTTATATATATATATATATATATATGTATATATATATATGTATATAGATATATATATATATATATATGTATATCTATATGTATATATATATGTATATCTTATATATATATTTCTTCTGTCCGTGTGTATGTACTGAACTCCTCCTAAACGACTGGACTGAGTTTTATGAAATTTTGTGTGTGCGATTAAGTTGAATCAAGAATGGTTTAGATTCACAATTTGATCCGATAGAAAATGTTTTATTTTTAATTAATTAATAAAAATCCAACAATTTATAAGGGGGTGCGTCCGGTAAATGGAAACTGTTACAGTTTGTGGATTCACCCCTGGATAATGGCGTCCACGTTAGGTTTAGTTAGTAACAGCGAGCGAAAATATAAAAATAAAGAAATCAAAAAGTTTCAAGTTATATATTAAACCAGAATAATAAATGAAAATAATAATCTTTGATGTCAGATTTTATACTCTAAAATAAATCAGATCCAACTGCATATTGATATTCTCGACACGCGATGGAAAATTCGAATCAACCACGCTAAGTGACACGAGATCTTTTTAATCGCTACTGCAGTCCCCCTCGCCTATATCTTTGTGCCTATTGAAGAGCTAAAGACTAAGATTCTATCCTGCTAACTTATTTCTGACTAAAAACTCCTCTGACATTTATAATCACCAGCCCACAACAACTTTCCAATAGCGAATAGTTTCACTTTACTCAGTAGAACGCCGTGTAATCGTGGCGCATTCGGAAGGACGCCCATTCGCAAAGTACCTTGCTCTCGACCAGTGTTCGAATCTAGAGTTGTGTAAATTTTGCTAGACCTGTTATTTCATTTTTTTAAGGCTTTTTTATTTCAGCTTTTTTTATTATTTTTTTAATTATTATTTTATTTATTTCATTATTTTTAAATTTAATTTTAATTTATTTTATGATTTTTTAAAATTATTATTTTTATTTATTTTATTTTTTTCAGCTTTTTTATGATGAAATACCGAATATAGCTGAAATCTGAGGAGTTTATTATCCATTTATACATTTTTAATTGGGTTTTCATATTATTAACTATTATAACTTTCGTATGCTTTTTTTCTATGTTATTATACTGCGTTTAGTTTTTTAATGGATTTTTATGGTTTATTATAAATTTATATATTTTATGTTTTACTTTTCAGAATTTTTTGCTCCAATGATAAAGGGTAAATCTTTTCTATGTTACTTATACTGTGTTTAGTTTTTAAATTGATTTGGTTAACAAATATTCTTAAAATTCCGGGCATCGCCGGGTACTTCAGCTAGAATTACAACGTTTGAACAGGACAACGTCTGTCGGGTCCGCTAGTATATATATATATTAATATATATATATATTATATGTATATATATAATATATATATGTATATATGTTATATATATTATATATTATATATATATATTATATATAAAAGTATATAATAATAGTTTTTTTAAGAAGCCGTGCCATCCTGTTTCGTAGCAACAACACTAGGGAATGTCAAATTCAGCACTAGACATGTTGATTATCGAGCCATGTTCTAGATCCATACGGTTTCGTACTTCAATCTTTTATAAA
>OU015501.1:129979108-130014108 GCA_907164885.2 Dolomedes plantarius
CCCATGAACATATAGGACGTATAACACGTGCGTATTGCGACAGGTCTGTTGTTGACGTTCGGATAATTGCAATCGACTTACAGCCGAATCTCAGTTGCATTAGTCTGAACACAACCATGCATCACTAAAAATAACGACGGTAAAATGCGTGGGTGTGTTTAGATTTTTGGTGTCTTAAGTCGTTGTTGTGTAGAGAACGATTGCACTAATTCTTACGACGCGACATGGGGATTTCAATGCACGTGGAATTGTTAGGCTCATTAGTCAGTGAAACAAATACTTTAATGCTAGTGGGTCAAATATAATGTTTTCCGACTTTAAATTACGACACATTGTCTACCGCCAAGTAAGGCTACGTACACATGAGAGTGTTGCAACGCGCGCATAACTGCAATCGACTTACAGTCGAATCTCAGTTGCATTAGGATGGACACAACCATGCATCACTACAAATAATGACGGTAAAATGCGTGGGTGTGTTTAGATTTTTGGTGTCTTAAGTTGCTGTTGTGTAGAGAACGATTGCACTAATTCTTACGACGCGACATGGGGATTTCAATGCGCGTGGAATTGTTAGGCTCATTAGTCAGTGAAACAAATACTTTAATGCTAGTAGGTCTAATGTAATATTTTCCGACTTTAAATTACGACACATTGTCTACCGCCAAGTAAGGCTACGTACACACGAGAGTGTTGCAACGCGCGCGTTCAACGCAAACCATGTGTACGGTCTAATTCAACACAACTCAAGGTGCTCTGCTGTCGTACGATCTGTGTGGAACTCTCCAGGCGCGCGTTGTGACGCGCCTCCAGTAGAAAAGAGCGTTGTATGTGCACGCAATCACTTTATCAGTTGTATTTCATGAACGCGCGTTGCAATGCTCTCATGTGTACATAGCCTAAGGGCCTGTTCACACAGGAGTCCGTTGCGTTGCGTTAAGGAAAAGATGACGTTGAGGTGAAAATAAACCAATCATAGGCGTTAAAAATTTCATTGCTAATCGTTTGGAGGCATATAATTGGTTTATTTTCGTCTCAACGTCATCTTTTCCTTAACGCAACGCAACGGACTCCTATATGAATAGGCCCTTAGTCGATTTGTCAGTTCCGTTTGACTGTGAATGAACTCTGATCTGGACAATTAATCATATGCAACAACAATTGTTTGATTTTCAGAATTCTTCCCCTGCATGACTTTATTTGGAGTCAGATTACTAAAAACGTTTGCATTAAATCCTGATATCGTATAATATTTCCAATAAGGCTCGTCCCTTCTCCAGCCTGGAAAAAAGATATCGCTCCTACTTTGGACAAGTAGGAGTGATATCTGTTTTCACAACCAATATTTATAACAATAACACAGTTTAATAGTTTAACGTTGCACACAAAACTGCATCTGCTACATCATTATTTTAACAAGCGTTGAGATTTAGATTTAATACACACACATATGTTTACATTTTTATGAAGGAAAATCCCGTATATCAGGAACAGAAGGGACTTTTAGGCAAAAACTTTTATTGATAATATATTCACTCTTATTAAAATATGGCACGTGAACAGAATTAAAGCAACATTTCCCTAAAAAACGAGAAATTTTAATCATTAAAATCTTATTTGATAATTTGTAGATGGCCCCTACTTTCCAAGCAAATGGAAAACAAGTGCGTCTTCCGTTCACATTACCCAAGCGTGACTGAGATAGAATTAAAACAGTAAAGATGTCACATTACGAGTGTGCTAGTGATGTAAAGCAATAAAGGTAATGCTTGTAGAGTGAAATACGTACAAATAATTAAAGAGATAATCATACAAGATAGAAGGGAAGATCATACTAATAGGATTTACTAAAGCTCCTATTTCCCATTTCGTTCAATACACATTGCTATTGCTTGGATAAAATCCTTCCAAAGGGATCTAATGGAAAAACATTTCAAGCTACCACCGTCATTAGTTAAATTATTAGGATTTTTTTAAATTAAGGATTTGATTAATTATTGAAGTTACTCTACTGAGAGAATTTAACTACGCTGCCATGATGAAAGAAAAGCTGATCAGACTGACTAACAGTAACTCCAGCATTGGAGAAATAAATCACGAAAAATCTGAAGTTCCCTTAACTTTTGTGAGGGCTTACAGAAACTTCCTTCGATAATAATAAAACAGATTTAAATATGTTGAAAATAGAAAGAGAAAAATAAAGAACTTTTTAGTCGGAAAATTGATTTTTTAGGGGACATATAAAAATTAAATTAGGAATATAGATTTTAACAGTTTCTTACTGTGTTATCCTGAAGAATATCCGAATGGCGACAAACGAATAGAAATAAGTAAAACATAGCTCTTTGATTTATATCAAGCAGTATTCAATTTATTTATTAAACCCATTTGATTTAATTTTTTTTTTCAAAATATTAATTGTTGAGAACCATTCGTAATGTTATCCATACATTATCAGAGTGATGAAGTTTTGTATTAAGAAAAGTTTAAGAAAAATTATAATACAGTGGACGTTCGTTAATTCGAACTCGAAGGTTCTCAGAAAAAAAGTTCGAATTATCCGATGTTAAGAGAAAATATATAACTTTAAATGTGTATCACTGAAGAAGAAACTTTCCTAGTACGTATAACCCCAGAAATATATTATACTATGTTATCTAAGTTTAACATATTAAAAAAGCAATACAGACTTACCTTAATCATAAATGAAGCAGGAAGATATGCAGTATAAGTAAACTTTTATTAAAAATATGAATTACACTTTTGGGGAAAAACTGTTAAAATGGATGTTTGGTTCTGTTTATGATGCCTACATTGTTCAGCCAGCTTCTCGATTGAAGTAAACATTTCAATTCATTTTCAGAGGAAGGTTCCATCTGAATAAATGCTTTCAGAGTTTAATAGAGTTCATTATGGCCGCATTAAAAATATCTTTCGGCAAGTAAGTAGAAAAAAGCCCTGGCAGTTTCCTACCGAAATTAGTGCATACGTCTTCGTTTACATGAGAGCTTTGGCTACATACAGTTTGATAAGAAATATTTTGCCTTGACTTAAATCGAGAAAGCCATCCATCACTGCATTTAAAATCTTCAATACCCATTCGACCTTGCCAATTCATCAGCCTTCGTGAGCACTAGGGGTCCATTTATCGGAAAATTTCGAGATCTAACATCCTGGAGCCATAGCAGTAGAGATCTTTCTAGAACTTCTTGGGACGCATTTCCCATGCGTTTCCTTCCTGTAGCAAATTTTGATTTTTCCCATGAATCTAAAATTGACTCCTTGTTTTTCAAATTAGTTGACAAGGCATTTTTTTAATTCCATAGTCAGCTGCTAACTTTTTTTTTACATTCGCCCATTCTCTACTTTCTTTAAAATTTCTACCTTTGTCTCCAAAGTTAGGGTTTTGTACTTTCCACGTGTAGACATCCTGAATTTTTACACATTCACACCACACAATAAGGAAGAAAAAACTAGATCACATTAACTTGTCTGCACTGCAGTTATAACTGACGCAGCTCCCTAGAATCTGTAGTAAAGACTAGTTTTTCTGAAATTCTAAGAAAATCGACCCAAATAAAGGATAATTGCTTTTTCCTTTAGCACTAATAAGAAGGACACTAGCTACTAACGTTTAGCGGACATGCAATAGTCTAGGAATGCAGCATGTGCCTCTTTACACAGAAAAGAAATTTTGACACACAAAATAATAAATATAGTGTGTATTTTCTCCATTAAACGAGGAAAAAGAATTTTTTTTTTGTCAAATTTTTAGTTCGAATTAACCGAAAGTGATAAAAATTAGTTCGAATTAACGAGATATTTTTAACATTAACTCCAATACAAGTTTTTTGGGGGCCTTTGGATTAGTTCGAATTAACCGAAAGTTTCGAATAACCGAGTTCGAATTAACGAGCGTCCACTGTATAAATTATCAAAACTATATTTTTGAAACACAAACAAAGTTTTGGCAGATAAAACAATGGTGGAAATGTAAATAAGTTACTATCACTATTATTAATTTTTTTCCAGCTTTCGTTACACAGTAAACTGTTCTGGGAACTTAAAAGGTTAGTTGTGAAATGAGGTGGGAGATTAATAACATGTTAAATAAAAATTCAGTTTATTAAACAATATTTTAGTATTTTGCGTAAGGTAAAGTTCATAAAAACACGAAATATTTTTATATTTAGTTTATATATTTAGTTTTGTTTAAACAATTTTAATTTAAATGATATCATTTGGAATTATTGTTTATTAGAAATATAAATAGTCAAGCCCAAAAAATATCAGATTATATGCCTAAAATACAGAAAAACTTGCTCTTAATCCCATATGACGTGTGTTGATTTGGAAGTCAGTAATGGACTTTTGGATGACTGAAATGAAATGGTTTTTTTTCACACATTCCAAAGCACATACAAAGAACTTGCCAATGTTCACTCAATAATGTTTAGATTTCATTTATTGTCTTGATAAGATGAAAAAATTCCCAAATTCATTTTCGTAATTCTTCATTTAGAAAATCAATATATTGATATATTTTGAATTCAAAGCTTTTTAAAATTCTTTAATTAAAAAAGTTCTTTATTACCTTAAAAATCACGCCTTTCAGGAAAAATCCACCGTTTAAGTATAGTACAAGCACAGTTGTTTCAGAAGTGGAATTACTAAAATTTATTTCTCTAGTAATCTAAGTTTGATTTTCCATTAATTTTGAATTGTATGTACATTATTTTCTTTCATTGCTAAGAGATGCGTGCTTCTTACTACAGAAGTACTTATATTTAAATCCTTCATTATCCGATTTGTAAGGTAATAGATTGGTATAAGTTTCCTACATTAATACACACTCACACAAATATAACTTTGTCTATATATGTGTGCATGCTTCAATGTTAATAGGTATATATATTTGCGTTAGATAAAGAAACTATTCAGCAGATTTCATCTTTCTTTGATTTATTCGGTAGACGGCCTCTTAAGTATATAATATGATGAAAATATATTTCGCAAGAGCTCTAAACCTTATCCGAAAATTCCAGTTCAATACATACTAAGTGAATATGTGCCCGAACACAGAATATGCACTGAAAAATGTTCCTAGTCTACTTTTTATGTTTCTATTTGTAGTCTGAAATTCCCAGACACTCCTTTAGAATTTTCAAACCCTCGACACAGACACTATCTCAGGTGAGCCAGAAAGGCAGATAGCTTAACGTATTCCCATTCTAACACCTCAGAAGGATAAAAAGAATTATTTTTGCTGCTTTTAGATGTAAACTCCTGTGCTGTATGTGACAAGCTGTCAGGGCGCCGGAGAAATAAACGGGTGCCCAAGCCATTGACATATCAAGGGGATTTCTAATGATAGAGGACATTTTTTTAGGTACATGGAATTGAAAAGTTTATCTAATATTTATTAGTAGTTAAACTGACGTTTTCCTCTAAATTACTAGTTGTGACTAACCCCAACATTTCTGGGGTAGTGAATTCTTTGTGGGGGCTTTTTTTTAAGACAGAGGACATTTTTCTAGGTACAGTGATTTCCGCTTATAAGAATCACGTTTGTTATTACTGTTTTTGATTCTTATAAGCGGTTGATTCTTATAGCCGAAATTTAGGTTTTTGGGCAGGCACACACACACCTATATATACATATATTAGATAATTTACCATGAAATACTCTTTAATTTACGTTAATTATCTTTTATTAAAATTATTCTTTATAATTTTAAAAATACGACTTAATTTCTAGACCTATAAGTAGATACACATGGTTATAATCAGAGAAGAAAAAATCAAATATTTGTTACAACATACCTGCTTAACAGTTTAACATTTCAACTACAGGAAGGGAGCAAGAAAAAGTTTTCTATGGTAGTTTGACGTAATGAAGTTTTCAGGAGGCTGTTTATACCTCTTCCAATACCAATAGTCTAAGACGAAGATTCACCTTCTAGCTTACGTTTCAGGGTTTGATAACGTGCTGAATCTACTAATGTCACGTTTGCCTAAATGATAGTGGACACTTCGCCGAAGATTTATGTGTTTCAGTGTCCAGGAAGCAGCAACCAGGATGTGGGAGGTGGGAAAAAAAAGAGTACCTGTCTTTGTTTGTCAGTGAAGAAAAGTGAAATCGGATCCGGACGGGTAGGATGCTCCCAGGTCAAGCTAATAGGACAGTGTTTAGCTAAAGCGTTTAAGGGAAACTATTATGTTATGTCTAACAAAGAAAGGGATGCATTTTACAACTGTATTCCATCCCATCTTATCACTCTTTCTCTTAAAAAAATAAAGAAAGAACTTCGTGCCTTTTGAGGGTTTAAGTGGCTTTTTTGAAAAAATGAAAGGAAAGCGAAGAGTGTAAACTGATTCTTAAAACCGGTGGATTGATTCTTTAAAGCGAAAATTTTAACATGGAAATAATACATTGTTTTTGTTTTTGCGATATTGATTCTTATAAACGGTTGATTCTTATAACCAGTGATCACTATAAGTGGTGGTTACTGTACATGGAATTGAAAAGTTTTTCTAATATTTATCAGCAGTTTAAACTGACGTTTTCCTTTAAATAACTAGATGACTAACCCCGATATCCTTTTGGGTAACGTATTCTTTGTGGGGGCTTTTCCAAAGACAGAGGACATTTTTCTAGGTAAATGGAAATGAAAAGTTTATCTAATATTTATCAGTAGTTAAACTGACGTTATCCTTTAACTAGATGACTAACCTCAATATCCTTTTGGGTAACGTATTCTTTGTGGGGGCTTTTCCAAAGACAGAGGACATTTTTTCTAGGTAAATGGAATTGAAAAGTTTATCTAATATTTATCAGTAGTTAAACTGACGTTATCCTTTAACTAGATGACCTAACCCCAATATCCTTTTGGGTAACGTATTCTTTGTGGGGGCTTTTCCAAAGACAGAGGACATTTTTCTAGGTAAATGGAATGAAAAGTTTATCTAATATTTATCAGTAGTTAAACTGACAGTTATCCTTTAACTAGATGACTAACCCCAATATCCTTTTGGGTAACGTATTCTTTGTGGGGGCTTTTCCAAAGACAGAGGACATTTTTCTGGGTAAATGGAATTGAAAAGTTATCTAATATTATCAGTAGTTAAACTGACGTTATCCTTTAACTAGATGACTAACCCAATATCCTTTTGGGTAACGTATTCTTTGTGGGGGCTTTTTTTTAAGACAGAGGACATTTTTCTAGGTACATGGAATTGAAAAGTTTATCTAATATTTATCAGTAGTTAAACTGACGTTATCCTTTAACTAGATGACTAACCCCAATATCCTTTTGGGTAACGTATTCTTTGTGGGGGCTTTTCCAAAGACAGAGGACATTTTTCTGGGTAAATGGAATTGAAAAGTTTATCTAATATTTATCAGTAGTTAAACTGACGTTATCCTTTAACTAGATGACTAACCCCAATATCCTTTTGGGTAACGTATTCTTTGTGGGGGCTTTTCCAAAGACAGAGGACATTTTTTTAGGTAAATGGAATTGAAAAGTTTATCTAATATTTATCAGTAGTTAAACTGGCGTTATCCTTTAACTAGATGACTAACCCCAATATCCTTTTGGGTAACGTATTCTTTGTGGGGGCTTTTCCAAAGACAGAGGACATTTTTCTAGGTAAATGGAATTGAAAAGTTTATCTAATATTTATCAGTAGTTAAACTGACGTTATCCTTTAACTAGATGACTAACCCCAATATCCTTTTGGGTAACGTATTCTTTGTGGGGGCTTTTCCAAAGACAGAGGACATTTTTCTGGGTAAATGGAATTGAAAAGTTTATCTAATATTTATCAGTAGTTAAACTGACGTTATCCTTTAACTAGATGACTAACCCCAATATCCTTTTGGGTAACGTATTCTTTGTGGGGGCTTTTCCAAAGACAGAGGACATTTTTCTAGGTAAATGGAATTGAAAAGTTTATCTAATATTTATCAGTAGTTAAACTGGCGTTATCCTTTAACTAGATGACTAACCCCAATATCCTTTGGGTAACGTATTCTTTGTGGGGGCTTTTCCAAAGACAGAGGACATTTTTCTGGGTAAATGGAATTGAAAAGTTTATCTAATATTTATCAGTAGTTAAACTGACGTTATCCTTTAACTAGATGACTAACCCCAATATCCTTTTGGGTAACGTGTTCTTTGTGGGGGCTTTTCCAAAGACAGAGGACATTTTTTTAGGTAAATGGAATTGAAAAGTTTATCTAATATTTATCAGTAGTTAAACTGGCGTTATCCTTTAACTAGATGACTAACCCCAATATCCTTTTGGGTAACGTATTCTTTGTGGGGGCTTTACCAAAGACAGAGGACATTTTTCTAGGTAAATGGAATTGAAAAGTTTATCTAATATTTATCAGTAGTTAAACTGACGTTATCATTTAACTAGATGACTAACCCCAATATCCTTTTGGGTAACGTATTCTTTGTGGGGCTTTACCAAAGACAGAGGACATTTTTATAGGTAAATGGAATTGAAAAGTTTATCTAATATTTATCAGTAGTTAAACTGACGTTATCCTTTAAATAAGTACGTTGTGACTAACCTCAACATTCTTTTGGGTGATGCATGATGCATTCTTTTACATCAAAAAGCATGAAAATTTAGTATGCTCAAAATTTACTCCAAAAATAATTTTTATGTTTATATGAGAAAGATCTGAGAACTCAGTATTCCATGCAAAACGAAAATTAACACGAAGTTGTTCAGTCCATTTAATACATTCTGACACAGAGTGGAGCAATCGTAAATTTTGGTTTTTTGTACTAAAATTTTATTTCCCAGATAAATAGGAAACAGATAAATTTGAAAATATTCCAAGAAATATAAACAAATATAAAAAGACATTTAAATATTAAATAAGACTAAAGTGCATTGGGATGTAAATTAGTTTGAGTTCCGATTATGTTAAAAATCATTCTATGACCTTTTTACAGAACAATTGACTCATAATGAAATTCTGATAAATATTCTTTACGATGTTTCTCTATCATATCATTTTTTGAATCCATTGCTTGATTTTATAAATATTTCAGCTTTCTAAAAAAATTGCACATAATTTACATAATTTAAATAATGTTTCCAAACGTCAGTTTGACGGTAATAGCATAAAAGAAATTTAAAATAAATTCATTTCAAACAGCTGCTCATAAGTGTCGAATATAAATTTAATTTTACTTGAAATCTGAAAATTAATTGAAGTCATTGAACTGAAGGTAGTTTTTATCTATTTTCTAAAATGATATTAACAAAAAATCCCTATTTTCCTAATTATTAAAAAAAGGTTATTAATATAATTCATTTCAACATCCAATGTTATCCAAGGTTTTATCACGAGCTTCAAATAACATGTTGGCTTATGTTGCAAATTCAAACTTTTATTCCCATTTAAGACATGATTACACATGAAGAACTTTTCAAATGCTGTTCAAGTAACTGCACCATAAAATATTCATGTGACAAGAAATTTATTGTTTTTGATCCCCTAAAAGCTTTTGCAAAGTTTAACGGTTTGTGAGGAATCGGTTTGATCGAATCAATTTCTGCTTAAACAATGAAGAAATTTTAACTTTACTGAAAATTACCCAAAGAGAAACTTTAACATGCTCTAATAAAATTCTTCATCTTTGAGAACGGCAGCTTAAAACGCTATAGATTTGTAGAAATATTCCCCAAAAATATAAATGGTTCCAGACATAATTCGGATCACCGACGGCGGCGTGTCTGAGCCAAATAGCCCCCCCCCCCCTTCCCCTAGAAGGGTTAGGTGACAGATTATGAAGATCAGATTAAATTAATATTAAGGACTCCAGTTCCCATGCCTTAAAAAAAATTAACATTATGCCTCAAAGTATTGCTCAGTCCCTAACGTTATAAAACTCACTCCCTAACTTAATTTGACCGATTAATTTCCAATCTTACTAACCCCTGCTTAACTTTTCATAATTTTTATATCTATCCTCAGGCTCACTCCGAGCTAAAAATGCTAAGCATGACCGTAGGAAAAATAACAAGTTTGCAGTTTAGACTACAGAGTGTTATGGGGCCGAATGTTATGGCGCCAAATGGGAAGCCGCAGCCGAACAAGTGGTAGCAGATTAAAAAAGTTAAGCCAAAAATGGCGAGACAAGAAAATGCGTTGTGTAAAAATTAAGTTACTGATTTAATATACAGAAACAATACGATAAGATAATACGAAAAATAAATTCACTTATATTGTCTTAAAGAGTACGAAATTTCATGAGTAATCATGATCATGACCTCAAGGAAAGTTCCATTTCAAGAAAGTCGGGCTTTTACGTGACGCATAATTGCGTTTTTACATTTACACTCTTCAGATTGACTTCGGGATCTCTCGTGTAGGATAGACACCAAGAAATCTCTCTCAAAGAATGTCTTTATAAAAATGTTTTTATATACGAAAATCTGAAGTTTTATTGAGTTTTGACGACTATTGCCACACAGGACTACAAAATTCAGATGTGACAAGACTTTTATAACAAAGCATAACCCTTCCTCTAAAACCCGATCTAGAAATAACTTAATTGATAAATTATACTAACTCTTAATGCACGTGCCGAATCTTTCCTAGGCTCTATAAATACCCAAACCTTGCAATCAATGCTTGAAAGTCTATAACATTTCCACATTTGGAAGTGAAACCGTGAGCTTCATTAACGTTGTATATGGTAAATAAGGTCTGTTTTCAAAAAAAATTTCACTTACAGAACGCAGAAACCTCTCTACACCAATCTGCATTATTTCCCCATAAATCGGAATCACTTGAAAAACACGAGGTTATAGACCACGTGATTAATTCTAACCAATTAAATAACTTAGCGCATGTGCGTTAAGGGACAATTTAGCTAGTTAATTCGTTTATTCTTAGGTCATAATTTGAAATAGGGGGCTATACTTTATTGAAACGTTAACGGGAAAATTTAGAATATACGTTAATTAATAAAGATGGAACGTTATTATCACTTACACACACACACACACACAATATATATATATATATATATATATATATATATATATATATATATATATATATATATATATAAGCAGTTCCGTAACTGACTGACTCACTGACTGACATACGACGCACAGACCAAACCGCTGGACCAAAAGGCTGAAATATTTCATGGTGATTCTTCTTATGGTGTAGGGGTGCACTAAGAAAGATTTTTGAAAAATTCTTAGATTTTTTAAAATCAAATTTTTAAGTTGTTTTAGTAACTTTTTTCAAGTTTGCATTTAAAATAATAATTTGAGGGTCATAAAATTTATATCACGAGAAAGATCATAAAAATTCCTTTAAAATGAAATCTTTTTCGAATCTTTACCTCTACTTTCTGATTTTGGTGAATTTTTAAAGATTAAAAGTTTAGAATTTAATTTTTGAATGCAGATCCCTTGATTTCTTTTTCTGGTACTTTAAATAAATTTATCGTCAAGTGATAACAACGAAATAGACAAAAACATTTTTTTTTTTGCAATGCAGCAGACGATTGGACATTATCCAAAAAAATATTACAATACAGTAAAAGATACTATGTTCCTCAAACTGTACTATATTCTTTAGTATGTCCTATTAGATTTACAATTTGATTATTTTTTTCTGCATTATTTTGTCTTTAAAAATATTCATTACGATTTTTTTATTAATTTATATATATATATATATATATAGGGTTTGTATAAAAAGTATCGGGAAAATTTTTTTCCTGACGTGACTGTACGTCGGAGCGCACTCGTACCGTGCATGCTCGGTGGTGGGAGATGTGACCTACAAGACACACCAAGCACCAGCCGCCTGCAAGCGTTCGATCAGGCTAGATCGTGTTTTTAGTGGACCCCTGTCGAGTGAATCGGTGCAAGCGCAAAATGCAGCGAAAGATTGAACAGCGGTACACCATCAAATTTTGTGTTGGACTTTGGAAATCGGGTGCGGAGACGCTGGGCATGGTTCGTCAAGTGTTCAATGAGAAAGCATGTCACAAACTGCAGTTTTTAAGTAGCATAAGCTCTTCAAAGATAGACGAGGGAGTGTGGAAGACGAGCCCCGCGCTGGAAGGCCGTCGACCACCAGAACCGACGCGAGTGCTTGAAGTGCTGAATTCAGACCGTCGGTTAAGTGTGCGCATGGTCACAGATAAAATTGGCATCGATAAGATGACAGTGCTCAGCGTTATCACTGAAAATTTGGCGATGTGAAAGATCTGCACTAAACTCGTCCCAGTGCACCCACCCATGCCTGCTCCAAGGTCATCGAGCACCTGACGATAAACGACATCGCGACGATTTCCCAACCACCTTACAGTCCCGACTTGGCACCAGCAGACTATTTCCTATTCCTGAAAGTGAAATCCTCCGTCAACGGACACCACCATGGGACCGTAAGTGCCGTCAAAGAAGCTTGCACGTGTACGCTTAAGGACGTTCCGGCCTACCAGGGGGGCCTTCGAGTCGTGGAATAACCGCTGGCAAAAGTGTTTCGACGCTGCAAGGGATGTATTTTGAAGATTTTTGTGGAATTGTAGCAATATCTCAAATAAATTAATTTTTCCGAAACTTTTCCCGATACTTTTTATACAAACCTTGTGTATATATATATATATATATATATATAGAGAGAGAGAGAGAGAGATTTACATCAATTGTATACATTGATCGTCGTATTTGTTATAAATATATATATTTATTTTTTTTCGCATTAATTGCTTACATTGACCATTGTACTAAATTTGAATGTACTCCGTAGCGAAGTGCGGGTTTTCAGCTCACACAATGAATATATATATATATATATATATATATATATATATATATATATATATATAGAAAGAGAGAGAGAGATATATTTACATCAATTGTATACATTGATCGTCGTATTTGTTATAAATATATATATTTATTTTTTTTCGCATTAATTGCTTGCATTGACCAAATTGTACTAAATTTGAATGTACTCCGTAGCGAAGTGCGAGTTTTCAGCTCACACAATCAATATATATATATATGTATATATATATATATAGTCACATAATATATATATTTAGTCTGAACTCGCATGAATCCACCCAATAATGCATCAGGGTTTCAGAACGAAAATAGATAATAATCTGAACACCATTGTATTTAGACGCACCTACGTATCAAAGTTCTATTTGAATGCAATTCAGAGGACTATTATATTCATAAATGTGTAGTTACCACTTCCAACCATTTTCCTTTATGAGATTCCCAGTAGATTTGGTGATTATTACAGGAAATTTCGGTAGAATCAATTTTCAATGGCTGATGAAGATACAATCGCTCCATATGTTAGGTTCGCTGAGGTGGATCGTCATAAACGATCATAAATGTCAGATCAAATTATTATGAAAACCTAGATATTGTTAGAATGGTGATATTTAAGTCAAGCAGATACGTTGGTTCATTAACTAAAAGAACGTTTTGGAAAAAAATAGCTAGGAGAGATGTAGAAGGGTAGATTATACCGAATATATTTAACGTGATTTATTCTCCATTCTCTATCTACATCTGTTATTTTTTGAAAAACCTTTTTATTAATTTTTTTAAAATTAATACGGCTGAAATATAACAATATTATTTCTAACATTTGCAGAGATTTTAGTTTTTTAGTTCAATTATTGCTATTCAGATGGATTATGGAGTGACAAGATAAAAGCATATGTATATAAAGTAATACCTTATTCACTTAAAAAATATCTTGATACCCTGAATTTTGAAGTACTTTTTTAATAAGGAAATTATAGAAAAAAATATCAAGTGAAATACAGTTACTATCTTATTTTTAAGCACATTACTTTCGCCAATTAAAATCTTTCACTTCAAAATTGCTCCAATGCGTTCGTGTTGGTACAAAAAATATATTAAATTATGTTTTAAAATATTTGTAAAACATTTTATTAAAAATAATATCAAGGAAACGCTTGAATAACATTTCCAAATAAAATAGTTTTTGAAATTGTCATGAATAATGTTATTTTTTCTAGATGCATAGAAATATTTTCTATGCCTATTTTCACATCAAGGAAACATTCCCAATTCAATTATTTACTAAAATAAGCATCGCGTTCATAAAGGGAAACATTGCATAAATTGCATTTTCTGCACAAAAAAAATTACCTTTATTTCTCAATGATTAAAAATCCGCAGATATTTTTAGCACTGAAATCATTTTTAGTTGCAATAAAAAAATGTTTTATCCAAGTAGAGGTTTCTAAATTGGATTAGAGAAAGAACTTGACGAGGATATCAACTATAAAGAGTAGTCTGAATAAACTTTAATTAAGAGTTCATATGCACGAGCAGCTGCTGTAAATGCCAAATGTGAGAAATGTTGCTGCCAGCCACAGAATTACGTTCTTAATTGCTGCTGATTAAGTCACACACCGTTTATCTGTCGTTTTATACTGAAGGAACAGACCTATTTCTAGCGTACATTAATTATTTTAAGGCGTGCGATTCCGGAAGGAGAGAATTTCTATAGATAACAAATTTATCAGTGGAAATAATTTTATTTACTAACAATGTAATAAATTTATTGCAAATATTAATAACATTTCAGTATGAGTAAAGGGAGGGCTCAAGGAACATATTGTTTGTTCTCTAGTGGGAATGAAAAAATCTTACAAGTGATCCGTAACGTTTGTAATGTGCACATATGTAAAAACATGTAAAATATGGTATTGTATCATATATTTCTTTTTAAAATTTTATAAATTTAAGTCATATTTTAAATAAAAGCTTCAAAACGAAAGAAATGATTTATTTGAACAAAATCAACGAAATAACTATGGTCAATATTGTCCACAGAAATAGACAGTGATTTATAAATTTTGCTTTCTAAAATCAAAATTTTAGTAATATTAATAAATTAAACAATGGGATGATTTTATTTCAGTCGTCCGTCCCCGAATGTAGAGGATTTCATTATTTGTGGGTTTAACATAAATAATTGCAGAGCTATTTTTACATTTGAAGCATATTCTAATTGAAAAATCATTACAATTTGTAAAACACAGAATTCTACTATGTATAATTTTTGCGTATTATATCTTGTACTTGTCTCTCATTTTATTCGCCTGTCAACTTACATACATCTATTTAACGTCAAATTTATTCGAATTTAAAATTCGAACGACATACTTTGCTGAACTATTGTTAATAATTTTACCTTTTCGGGTGTACATTCTGGTCAATAATATTTAGGGTTAAGATTGGATATCAAGAGATATTCCCACTTTTTCCAATTCCACTTTTTCCAATCTTGCATTTCTAATTTTCCCAAATGTAAAGGGTTAACTATATTTTTAAAAGCAAACTTTAAGATTTACTCGTTACTGCCATAATTAAAAACTCAAAGAAAATCACATCTTTGATTACTAAATAGCACTAAATACATTGCTAGACTGCACTGTTTACAACTGGTTAACGAACTTTTCTGAGCAAAAGATCTGTAAGATCAGTAAAATTATATGCTGTTTGGAAAAATGCGGATGGATGTTTGGTCACACCTTATGTTATGCAAAATATTCTTGAACTAACAAAGCTTATGAAGCACATGCATAAATCAATAGACTAGTTCAAAATGCACACAGGTTGCCACCAACCGTTTCTTAGCATCGCTATGTTCGATTAGTGCGAGAACATTTCTAAACTTTCAGTAGATTATAAGGTTATTGTAGTTAGGAACTTAAGAATTTAGTGAATTAAATTGTAAACCTGCCAGAATTCCTTTTAGTGATGGATAACCTCTAACTTCAGATTAATCCAGATTGTTTAAATTAGTTTTCGAAGATTACTTCTGATAATTAATTTATATTACTCACATTATAGGAAAACTATCAGCTTGAAATATCAGTTGTAGATATCAATCAGAACCTTAGAAAGCATTGCTCAAAATGAAACTGATTTCTTGGATTTTAAGGATATAATTAATTTGATAATTTTTTGAATTCAAGGAAGTTTCCTTTAATGATTTTAATAGAAATCTTTTGGGTTCAACTAACTTAAATAAATATAGTTATTGTTATAGATAATAATTATTATAGTACATAGAAAGAAATTTATCATACCTTTCCTATAATATTTAATGATTTGTTTTTTTAAATGCACCTTTGTAAAGCTGTAATAAATAACATTATTAATCATACATACTATTAACAATCATTTATATTACTAATCATAAAATTATAATGTTGAAATTTTAACTTTATAATTTATGAGTAATTCTTTACATGTGATATCTCGCACGCAAAATATTATTTTGAGGTTGTAAAATATATTCTAAAGGGACAAATAAGATAAACTGCAATATGCAAGGTTCAGAACATTCAGAAGAAAAAATAAATATATGCGAAAATATAGGATTTTATATACTTTAATATAAAATGTACTTCATCATTTTACACAATTTTATACAATTTTAGTCATCTTGACTATCTCTACAATAATATTCCAATCAAATCAGCAAGATTGTGTCCTGAATAACACTCCAGCAAGAATCAATGCTGACAAAGTCAGCTGTAAGCTAAACACACTGACTTCTCAACTCTACTAATCAGGTTAAAAATCCTACACTCCCTAACTTTTATAAGTTCAGCGTTTTCTTTTAGAAAAACTTTAACCGCATTCAGAATATCTTTATTTTCCTACTGAAGGGGCAGGGAGGGTATTCTTTTAAAGTCCCTTAAAGTTATGACAAGAATATAATAACGCATTGAAACATTCTTTCAAGCCGATGAGATAGTCGATGACTTTGAATAATAATAATAAAAAATTACAGTTACCTCTTTAATGTAAGAACAGCTTAAACAACGCCTCGCAAGCTCGAATTAACAAAATTTCAAATTAAAGTTTGTTGATTGTTAAAACAAGCGCATGTTAACTGAATTTAAAAAGTTATTACATCTCATCATATCATTAGATAGATTTAAGCAGACAGAAAATCCCGTAGAGAGAGTACATTTTCATAGCGAATTTTCTTTTCTTCAAATTTAGAATGAATAGAAATCTCCTCCCGTGTATACATTCGTTATTTCCTTTATAGCATGAAACTGAAATCCTATACGAATTGTTGTATTATTTCAAATCAGAATTCCATTATTTCAAAATCACTCAAAAGGTTTAAATTTTGGAAAACTTCAATATAAATCATTACAAGCAACGCTTAAATTTAGTTCCACAACTTCAAAAAAAAATTCAAAACGAGATAAAATATCTCATCACTTTAAATTCAATTTAAAAGAAAGTAAATAATTCGCGTTTCTTGTGATAAATGCGCTGAAAAGGAAAGCAATCAAGTACTTATCTACAACAAAAAAGAACATACAAAAAGAAAAAAAAAATCCGGGAAATCACAATTCGGAAATAGCTGCTACAAAAATCAAACAAGTTTTGAGAGAGAGAAACACTTGTTCCCCGTTCCATTTAAACGGTTTAAATGATTCCCATGACTTGCAATCACCCTGAAAATAACCATTCTGCTAGCTCTGAGGTCGATGACAAATGAAAGAACCTACAACGATTCTTTATTTGAAATAGAAAGCTGTTTTCCGGACACGGAAGGCTTTAGACTGATATTCAGCAAACCCCCTCCTCCTACCGGCTCTCCCACACAATGTGATTAATTGACAAAGATGACTAGGAGAAACCTGTAAACGAACGGTAATGTGCCCCAAGACATTTAAAGTTTTAAAAGGAGACCTCTCCGTAAAATGCAGAGTAAATTCTAAATGATTTGATTTTTTGAGAGAAATCCGCAGTTAAAATATTTTTACGCTTGGTGTTAAGCGCCTATGGGATTGGGAATCGACGATTGTGATGCTCAAGCAAATAAAGCCAAGTTGTCTGACACAGAGTACCAGAAACTAATCATCAGGAAACCCGTGGGATCTGTAATAATAATCGCTCGAGATATATGTTTTGAGGTAAATATTTACCTTGAAGGTATCTGGTGATAAAAAAAACGATTAACGCTAATAATTATATTCAAGGAGTTGCATGAAAACCGTAAGAGTGAAGTTTGAAAGAATTTTGATTTCCCGCAGAGATGAGAAAAAAAAAAAATTAAAAGTCGATCAGTGAGTGATTTTTCCTCTACATATATTTAAGGGCGAAACATACTTAATTAATCGCTAATTCATTTCATTGAAGGTGGAAATTTAATAAATATAAGATTGAGTTATGAGCTCTCTGCCGGACGTCATGGGAGCATCAAACAAAATCATTGCAGATGGAATAAAAAAAAAATAAGTGAATGCAATATTGAAACAGAAAAAAAAGAAAAAGGAAGGAAAATTTTCGAAGACTTCGTCCCTGAGAGATTCTTTTGAAGAAACAACCATATCCTTTGCTGTAATTAGAATTTCAGAATATTTCTTTTTTTCAAAAGCACATATGGTTCCCGTACTTCAGATGTTTTTCCTAGAAGCTTGGAATTATCGATTTCCGAAAACTTTAATGGGATGCTAAGGAAAAATGTAAAAGATTGTCTTTATTTCTGCTAATGAAGTACATATTTTTTAAATAAATATTTATTTTAACATTACTAAAGAAACAAATAATTTAAAATTTATATCTTAATATATTTATAATAAATATATAGCAGTAAGTATTTATTAGTTATTTATTCAAACTTAAAAAAGACGCTCGTAAGTATATATATAGATTTCGCAGCATCTTATTCCAAAGGCATACGAAAATAAGTAAATTTCCAAGAAATATTTATTTACGCTCACTACTAGTGAAACAGAATAAATTCAAGTAAATGAACTATTCAATGAAGAAATTTTATTTCCATCCTTAATTCTGAATATGGTTTTTATCATTGGGAAGGATACATAACTTATTTACAAACTGTAACTGTGCAACTTTAACTCTATATTCACATAAAAGGGTCTATAAATACATTATAAAAGTTTAGAAAAAAAATTCAGGAAGTTATCTGCAACACTGAAAATATTGAGGAAATAAAATCGAGTTTTACAAGAATGTTAGAAAGGTATACATCGTCAAAATCAGAATAATCTGTTTACAGGAAGTTACATTAGTCACAAAGTAAACCAATCTTTTAATGTAAATGTGGAATATAATAAAAAAAACTTTGCACACATGTTTACGTATATAAGTTTGTAACACAATTTAAAACGTAAACCACACGTAATTAACCTATGTTTATTTAAACTCTTTCTTTCTATCTGATGGTAAGATGTATGTAGAGAGAAAATTTATGGCATCTTAATGCACAAGTCACTGAATGAGCCTCTATTCTACACTTCTGTTAGGTCATTAATCTTGAAACAGATAGTATGGTAAAGAAGTGGTTAGTTATATGTTAGTAATTGGTTAGTATATAGATAAAGATCTGGTTAGACTACAGAGTTTTAAAATCAGCTTGACATGTTTTGGTTACCACAATATTTACCCTTTTTTAGGGTTGAGGTTTACCCAGATGAAAAATTTTACTTAATTGTCTAAACACGAAGGAATTTTTCTTAAAATATATACTACTTTATAGAATCTCTTCTTCTTAATTAATAATACTAATACTAAAGAAACTAAAGAAAACTAAAAATGGTTTGCTTTGAATGTTTGTAAGAGTGAAAATTATTTTATTTATAAACGGTACTTTCATATTTATTAGTATTTTGATGCACGCTCTGGTATGCGAGTATTAAACTGTTTGGTGATCGTTCGTACCTTATTGCCCTGAAATCATGGAAGTCAAATTCTTTGAAGCAGAGAGGCAAAATAAAGAAGGTTTTATCTTCTTGTCATCAATAGATCTTTTTCCGAAATACGCACAAAACGTATTAAAGAAACAAAATTAATCTCTACTTCGTCTGTATCGCTTTTCATAAGCATACAGGTATTTGTGTTTACCGCTGCAGTAGTAAATAAATTTCGTAAACAAGTAACGGAAGTAACCTATATTCCATCGAAAAACATGTTTGATTCTGCACATAGTGAACTAAATCCTCTATTAGAGGACAAATGTTTACTTGTATTTTATTAAAAGTACTTATATGCATTGAAAAAAAACTTTCATTTTACCGTGAATATAATTGGACACTTAAAATGCTTTCAATGAATGCTCATTATCAAGATATTTCTTACGCTGTTTTTATCTCTAGTAAGATCTCCAGGCTTTGCGCTTTATCGCATGTTTGCAATGAGCGATGAAAAGTATTTCTCAATGTTTTTCCTCATTATCAGATCTGCGTTACGTTGCCGGAATCAAAAGAAAACACACAAACCAAACTGTATTAATATGATTTCTCTCCCACATAAATAAGAAAATTATGAAATCCTGCAAGACAAATGTATATTAAATGTAAATAATTGGACATGTACTAACTTAATTAAAACAATGATTCCCAACGAATGTACGGAATAAGCTTGCTTTTATGCTAGAATCAGATTTCATAAAACTACCCAAGGGTTTAACATAGAGAGGGCAGGACAGGTTCCTGCGATGAGTACGAGAAGTTAGCAATTATATATATAATAGCCGTTGTCTCTGTATAACACTTCCGGGCTGTACTCATCTTTCAATTGAAGCCCTCAGTAAACAAACAGCTGGTTAGGCTTAATTTCAATTTCAGATGTGGATCAGAATTTTTTCTTACCTAAAAACTAATACCTTCTCCATCAAATCACGTTTGTTCAGCCTATTTTCTATAAAGCATTCAGAACTAAAAAAATTGGATGCTTTTAGCTGTATATTTAACAGTTTTTAAAAATTTGTTTACTTTTGCGATGAATTCTGAAAGTAAACAAACTTGAATGTGAATGAATCAAATAGCTCAAGTATTCATATCGGTAAGTGAGCTGTATAAAACTGGATGGCAGTCTACTACTCCAATCGCATGAAAAACTAAATAAATAAAAAATAATGAAAGGGTTTGCTTTTACAAGGTGTGGATAAAATGCAATATTGTTAGATAATTCGGGATATTTTTTAACTTTCATATACTTTTTCCATTATGACGTCATTATTAGTATTATGACCTCAAAATGACGGGTTACCTTCTAGTTTTTAATATTTGTCTTTGAGTACTAGAGGGTTCATGGTTTGGAATAAAAAAATTATCAGAAATGGAAGAGGTATCCTTATGAAAGTTTTCATGAGGACTTTAACGTCAATTGATTCAAAATATTCTAAAAAAATAAATAATGATGTTTATTCAAAGACATGGTAAAACATCTAGACTTAAAATCAAAAACAAAGAAAAACGAATTAATCCGTCTTATGGCTCTGAGTTATAAGTGTTAGTTCTTGGAAGTCTTTCAAGCAATTTAACTCAGCTAGAAAGTTAATATTGATAAAAAAAACTGGAAAATATCATTGCTTTTTTCAATATTTATAAAATATTGTCGGCGTTTGTCGTAAAAATTGTAAAAGATTCTTTCACTACATACTTTTTAAACATAATTATAAGTGATAAAATTTAATCCAAAACATGCAAAGACCTTGAAATTAATTGATATAAAATATGAGGTAATATTCCGTTCGTTTACTTGAAGACTGTTTGATCTCATAAGTCCAAGGAATTTTCTTATTTAACAATTTTTCCCTAATTCACTCTTGCAGTTAATATTGCTATATTAATGACACAAATGAAATACCCAGTACATTTTTATGCTGAATATGATCCCGTGTACAATTTATATGAGATACTAGCTGAATAACCGTGATTTGCTACAAGTACATTCAAATTAAATACAACGGTCAGTGAATGCAATTAAGGCAAAATATATATATATATATATATTTCTAAAAAAATCGTTACGGATATTTTTATAGACAAAATAATGTAGAAGAAAATAATCAAAT
Source organism: Dolomedes plantarius (assembly GCA_907164885.2). Taxonomy (NCBI): domain Eukaryota; kingdom Metazoa; phylum Arthropoda; class Arachnida; order Araneae; family Dolomedidae; genus Dolomedes; species Dolomedes plantarius. Next base: position 130,001,019 of record OU015501.1, read on the forward strand.
TAAATCTAATAGAATATACTAAAGAATATAGTACAGTTAATATAGTACAGTTTGAGGAACATTTCTTTTATTGTATTTTAATATTTTTTTGGATAATGTCCAATCGTCTGCCGCATTAGCAAGAAAAAAATATTTCTTTTGTCTATTTCGTTGTTATACACATGACGCAAAATTAGTTTAAAGTATCACAAAAATAAAAGAAACCACATGATCAGCATTTAATAAATTAAATCCTAAAAATTAATCTTTAAAAATTCACCAAAAATCAGAAAATAGAGGTAAATATTCGAAAAAGGTTTCATTTTAAACGAATTTTTACGATCTTTCTCGTGATATAAATGTTACAACCCTCAAATTATTATTTTAAATGCAAACTTTAAAGAACAGCTTAAAAATTTAAAGCAGCAAAAACAGCTTAAAAATTTAATTTAAAAAAATCTAAGAAGAATTTTTCAAAACCCTTTCTTAGTGCACTCCTACACTATAAGAACAATCGCTCTGCAAAATTTCAGCCCTTTAGGTCCATCGGTTTGGCCTGTGCGTTATATGTCAGTCAGTTAGTTACGGAACTGTTTTATATATATAGATAATGCTATATTTCAAATACCATACGCAGCCAATGATCTATTTAGCAGTGGTTGGTGGACATATTATCATCATTAATTATCGTATAAGGTTCTATACAACATAAAATATACTTGCACACAAAGCCTTTCTTTAAAAAAATCATTTTTTCTCACAATCAGTTTAACTTTAGTTCTATTAATCAAGCGTCATAAATCGAATTTACGAATAACCTTTTGTTGCATTTCTATTTTTTCGAAAACAGCTGGTATAAACTAACCAAATTCCCTTAACTCTTCGGGTACCGGCATTTACCTGTATTTATCTAACCTATATCCAAGCCATCAGGAATATATTTATGACTTAATATAAGTTTATCAGTGAAATTATAGGAATTGAAAGACTAGTATAAAAGTGCAAAATTTTTTTATAGCACACGTTTAATTCTTTCTCACTGCTATAAAGGTTTTTAATTTAAATTTAATGAACTAACACGTAATTTATTTTATGCCAAAAACCTGCGTTGAAGTTCATATAAGGCTGATTAGTAAGATGAAAACAAAAATTTACAAAATTTAGTTTCTATTTATAAAAGTTTCTTATATCATGTTTTTCAAGAAACATTTTTCAAAGCAAGAACTGTTTTTAAAATATTGATGACTAATTCTTAACCTAAAAAAATAGAATATTTTCCACATAAGTAAAGTTTTAAAAACAATTCACTGGAAACAACCGCCCGTTTAAATTGTTTTCGGTAACTTTATCACTCAAAGCGCATTCTCGTAGAAAATTTATTTCAATAAAAAACAGAGAAGGGAGTAAACTCTTTGACAGGAGAAAAAAAAATCCTACATGCGCGTTTACGAATACAAAATAATTAACGAATCAGGAAAAGTTCAGAGTAGAAAAAATAACCCCAAAAAATCAAAATCCCCGAACGACAAACCAACCACCCAAAGAAAAATTCCCCACCGTCTTTAATGCAATTCAGAATGAACAAAGGGAAAATAATAATAAAAAACTCGAAGAACTTAACAAAGCTAGGCCACAAGGAGCTGGGAGTTTATAAAACTTTTTTTTTTATTTCCCTTTCACCCAGCAGTTAGCAGGCTTAGAATGTAACTTTATAGAGAGTAAAATCGTCAGAGAGAATCTAAAACTTTGGCACGTCTCCTGTTCTCTGGAACTTAACGAGAGAGCGACGGGAACTGATGTAACCAAAGCTGGGGTATGCTGGGAACAAGGGTGGGAGAGGGGGCTAGGAAATACGGGGACTAACAACCTTTCAATACAGGTGACGCTTGCGATGCGGCGCGTCTCGCATTACAAACGACCTTAGGAACGGGTACACATGTATGCAACGGCAAAATCCAGCAGAATTGCGTTTTCAGGATGTCTTGTTAGTCACTTTCGGAAAAAGAAAAGCTGAATAATGTCAGCAGTTTGGGAAGCAGATTAATTCATGTCAGGATCGGGATTCTGTCTGTCGAACAGCCCCCCCCCCCTCTCTTCCAGCCTCGATTAGATGATGAGAAATTTATTATCCCTCTATTTTAAACAGCAAAGGTCAATAATGACTTAAAAGAGCTTATGGTAGACGAGTAAAGGGTAATACATTAAAAAACTGGCTTTAACTACCTGCCGTAGATGCGTTTCGCATATTCTGAACCCTAGCATTTGCAGATAAGTGAATGTCAAATAAGGACATAAGTGGAAAAAATTAATAGCCATATTTGATTTACGAGTCGAATTGTATGTTCCTTTGATCGGCTGTTCTTAGTAAAACGATGTAGAATTGGAATATGGATAAATTATAATTCCCATGCTATGCAGTAAACCGTTCATTCTACGTATTTTGCAAAACTGAATTAATGTTTTGCCCCGCTCACTTCGGAGAGCAAGCAACATATAGTTGACCTTCACAAACCGATCCATTCCACGGCCAACGGTGGAATCTGGTATACGAAATTGATCAGAAGGTAGTGCTAAGAATACAACTTAAAGCCATGGCGAGAGATGAATATGGTGATTGAATGTCAAGGGAATGAGTCAACGGTAGAGGTGAGGACAATCCTCATGGCAATTTGGGTTTTCTACGCTGTCCTTGCGAGTAAATATGCAAAATATGGTCGCAAGTGTTTAGGATTGTAATGAGAGCAAACTAATAGCCTCAAGGAGATTAATTTAAGTCTCATAGATAGTTGTTTTATCGAAAAGTAATACTATCAACTTATAGGAAAATTTCATAGTGGGAATATATAGCTTCCACATTATAATCCACATTATATCCATGTTAACAAATAAAAGGCTGGGAACTATTTTCGAACTAATTAATAGTCTACACCAGGCTGAGTAGCATTAGGTGTAACTGTCTCCTTGGACAATTCACAAATGCAAGAATCATCTAACTATTCGATATTAATAGGGGAGACAACAGAAAATTGCAGAAGAACGTCGTGGGAGGCAGTAGCAGTCAAAAAAAGAAGGGTGAATATTGTATTACCACCGGCCCACACAAGGGATACGCCTGTTAACAAGGCCTATAAATAAAGCAGGCAGTTTGTAAGAAACGTACTATATTTGACGTATAGGTACTATATGGGCGACATATAGGTGAACCAACATTGCTTCCTATATGGGGGCAGTGCAAGGATGTCCATGCTTCAGATTCGAGCTTATTTTGAGGATATTTATTTTTGTCTTATATATCATCATGCATTCAATATTTTGGAAATTTTTCTGATCCATATCAGAAAATATATCCAACGCAGCCCTTTTACAAATATATTTATCCAATACTAATGTTCTATTTATTTCTCAAATTCTCTAAAATACTTAGATTTTGGAAAAGGGACCAAAAAATCTCTGTCTTGTGTTACGATTAAGAGGTAATCTGTGAGGTAAATGTTCAAGGACGTTCCACATTAAAATGGCACAATTTCAAAAGGGAGCTGTGCTTTGAATGAAAGAAATTAATAAAATTATACAGATTGGTTCTATGTTATTCTTTGGAAAATTCCCCCAAAAATCAATCAATAGTCATAAGATACGCCATCCATGAATTCATCTCAGGGATGTTAACCTCATGGTCGTAAATCGGCATTCGATATACAAGGCTTCTTTCGTCATTAATGACTAGAAGAATTAATAATAAAATATTGAATATATTAAATTAGATTCTTAATACAAATGTGAGAATTTATATATCTGATGCATACAAAAGCATTTGGCATAAGTGAAAGCAATGTTCTATAATTCATAACAAGTGATGTTTGTAATAAAAAAAACTTTCTTATTTAAGCATTAATATTAAGGCACACATATAATACTCTACGAGATATTTTTTAAAATTATATGCATACAGGGTATCCGGAATATAACATGCAAATTCTGCACAGTGATATTCTTATCTCTGAGTTGCTAAAATTTATCCCGATTGCGATACATTGAAAAGAAAACTTTTTAAACATTATAAATTTTACAGTCATCTGATGACGCTGGTATTGGGATGATGACAGGGTTGAAAGCGATGGACATCTTAGAATTAACACAGTGGAAAGACTTCAAGCCATGTCAAACACCAACACTTTTGAAAATACACTTTTTTCACTTAATTTTTATTTTAAAAAGATTTTTTCCTTACAATGTTCTGCTTAATAGAGCTTATATTCTTCTGAGATATCGTGGGATGGATCGTTTTTATTAATAGTATTGTATTCTTCATACTTATTTTTCTTTATTGAAAATGGTCAAAGAGGTATACACCTTGTGTTACTGAAATGACCATGGCTTCCTTAATGAACCAAATAGCATTAATTCTGAAACTCCTATGAAGAGTTCACGCAGCATTTACGGTAAGCCCTGTATATTATAATCTCAAAAATTATCTAATAAATTAATTAAAGTGAAGTAAAGTAAGTATTTGATATATTTGAAATTTTTTTTCTAGCATCCTATAAATAATCAAAAAATTGGCAAATTCTGCGAAACTTAATAACAAGAATATAGATTTTATCAGATGGAGGAATTATGTGCAGTATGCGAAAGTAATAAAACAAGGTATCAAACTAAACAAGAGGAAATGAAGGAAAAATCATATGCATATAACTACAATGATTTTTTCTCTCTGCTTATGTGACAAGGGAAAAAAATATTTCAGGTAGTCTCCTCTAACGAAACTACCGCGGGTTATTAACGTAGGATTACTTATCATTTGCTTACCTCTTTTTTTTACGCATTTTGGTACTTTACTGTTTAACTGTTTACTGCTACTGGGTTTGACGCGTTACCAAAATTATAACTCGCAACGCAGGACAATTTTTCTCTCTCCAAAGGACCGTTATTGAGGAACGTAATCCTACGTTAAAAAACAGTTTTCAAATTCTCAAACTCTGGAATGCAGATAACAGTCGATGATGAAAATGTGCCATTCAAAAGGATACTAAACAGGAAAACCAACGTAAACAAAGCATAAATAGCAGTAAGATGCAATTATTTTGCATACGGCCGTTTCGAAGCTACAAAGGATCTTCTTCATCAGTGCAACGAACTTAGTGAACGAAGACTAAGCCAAAAGTCTTCGGCTTAGTCTTCGGCTTTTTTGAGCTGCCACTAAGTTCGTTGCAGTGATTAAGAAGCTCCTTTGTTGCTTCGAAATGGCCGTAAGCAAAATAATTGCATCTTACTGCTATTTGTGCTTTGTTTACGTCGGTTTTCCTGTTTATTCCTCGAGCACAAAGGTTTTATCTTTTCTTTTCAAAAGGATACTGCTGAAGAATTTTTCTGTTGAATTTTTCTGAAATCAGTTTTCTACTAAACAAATTTAAAGAATTTAGAGACCTAGTCGTTTATTGTCTTTCGAACCCGAAATTAGATGAAATGAGAAAGTTTTTCAACAACATATCGAGAGTCAGGATTGTATTACGCTGATATGCAGCGATTCAAAGTGAGACACATACACCAAACGCTAATGCACTTACTCACAAAAGCAACTAAAATCTCTTGAAAAAGTGGTTTTCGGTATTTTTTAATAATCATAAGGCAGCTAATAACTTAGGGTAAATGACTAGTTATGGACACCCTACCAGTTATGAACACCCTTATGTATATACTATCAACAATAAGAACCAAGTAAACTTGAAACAGAGGATTTCTGTTTATTGTTGTTTCGTATTGTTGATCCAACCACACCCCTTTCTCCGCCTTCTTTACTTAACTAGTAATGGTGTCCGTAACTCATCAAGCTGAACAGCCATAAATTAAAAAATATCTAGAAAATAAAATAAAACATTTACTTTCTGGCTAGAGATAGACATTTTATAATTCTGTAAAGAAGGAATAACAAAAATATACCACCACATCATTTGAAAAATGATTAATAACTTATAAGGTGCTGACCAAAAAAAATTGTCACCTTAAGGGTGTCCATAACTGGTCATTTACCCTATTAACCGAAGGGTAATTAAATTGATAGGAATTTTCAAATAAGATCCTGATTTTAACTAAAAATATTTTTTTGGTAAACTGACAGTTTGATATCTAACATAAAAGAATTTATTTATATTTGATAAACCCTTTATAGGTTGTAACATGTTTCACGCTTTCGTTCAACCAGAATTTTGCTAAAGATAGATTAATATTCTTCCTTCTCTAACAAAGCAATCTTCAAGACATTTTTGATTGATATGCTATGTTTTCATATGGCGACTGATAAAACTAATGACTAAACTTGGAAAACTAATTTGACAATGATTTGAATTTCTTTTATCTGAGTTCAATCAATCTCCATGTTTTATAATACATGAAACCATTCTGTGAGTATGTTTCACATAAGTTTAGTTCAAATAGCCTCAGTTGTTTCGTAGAGATGTCAATAATTCCTAAACATTTATTTCTAGTAAAAACAGCCCTGGACACTCCCACATCAGTCCATAAACATAAAAAAGTACTTATAGTTTAGCAGTCTTTATAAATAAAAATAAAAGCACTGCGGAAAATATGTTTCTAAGGAAAATGAAGCAGAAAATAGTTTTTTTGAAACAGATGTTCACCAACCATTTTAACGCATGCTGGAGATTGTATTGTTCACTGTAGAATTTAAAACAACAAATATCATGTTGACAATCGTAATAATGAATCAGTGTCTTCCCCAAAAGTCTATCATTGACATAAAATTCGCGTGTGCATCAAGGTTCGTGTACGGAAGAATAAAATAAACTTCCTTCAAAATGAAGAAAATAAGGCATGTTGTGTTTCTAAATTTATAGTTTGAGCAGTTTTAGTCCTGGAACTGTCACTTTTTCGGTGATAGATGAGTTTATATCGCTATTTCTTTTCAACTGTTTTCATCATTTTCGTACCAGTGGGGTTGTAAAGCAACAATTCATCCGTTACGTCCGTAGCAGTTTTTCTTGAAACGCCGCAGCCTTTAAAGTCTCTCTCACTGAAATACTATTTCAGACTACCCATCTTCTTTACGAAAGATGTCCCGAAAATGGTTTTTTTAGTTTCGAATATTTCGCCAGATATGTCTTTTGAGAGAAACTCAACCTTGAATTCAAGACATTTAAAAAAAAAAGTATTAAGTTTTCCAATGTATGGTATACTTTGGGAAAAACACATATTTTGTAAAAATTCAGTAAAATCTTATAAAAGTTCATATGAACACTACCTATGCTTAAGGGAACGGTGAACCTTTATTTGAGCAAATCTCGTCATTGTAATACTGAATGTGCTATTGTAAGAAATATATATATTTCTTTAGATTATTAGTACCAAAATAATTTTTTTCAAGTAAAAAATCATTTATGAAGCTTCTACAAAGTAATTTATAATGGGTAAGTGTTGTAATAAATTTTAAATCTGTTTTTATCAAAACAGATTTTTCAAGGTTTTTAGATTTTTCAAATGCTCCATGCTACTTAATTCTTGTTCAAAATTCATGAAATTGATAAGGAAGAACCCTGATGCTGTTTAAAAAAATTGGGTCTGCATTTTACAATTCGACTTCATTAAGGTAGTTAAATTTGATTTATAATTTTTTAAAAGGCAAAATTTTGATGAAAATCGGGACGGAATTCAGAAAAAAATATCTCAAAAATTAACTATTCAAGGGGTTAAATAATTGATACCCAGATTTGTTTGGTATACAGTTTAAAGAGATTACAATGAAAAATCGAGGAAATTATCAAAAATTAAGTATCAAGGAGCATTTTAAAATTTTGTTTATAAATTTAAATTTTTTTAAAAAATCTTAAAATTATGATGAGATTGGAAATTTCTTTTAATACATTCTATTTATTTATAGTGAAATGTATGTATGTACAAAATTTCGTATCTCTATGATGAAAAGTAAAAAATATAAATTTTAATGTCCACCGTTCCCTTAATTGAGTATAAGCACTTGATAAAGACAGGGCCCGACTTAGCCTAATTGGGGCCCGAGGCAAAAACTTCTGTGGGGGCCCCCTCTGCTTCACTACTTCAGTAATGAAGAACCGAACTTAGTGGAGGTATTTAAATTTTTCACCTCATTATCGATATATAACAACGAAATTGACTAGAACCTAAAATAGCTATAAAGTCCCCCCATCCAATGGTCAGACGAAATATCGTTCTGTCCATTTCATTGATTTTCTGACAATTCTATGTCCATCATTAAAAGGGATATAGCACATCTGAAGAGCCAAAATTTGACGAAAATGCTATTTAAATTTATAATTAGAAAATGTAAAGACATTTTTAGCAATTTGAATTAGTTAACGAAAAATGCCATAGGCAAGTCCTATGCACTTAGAGAATAGGCTAAAAAGCTCTTTTCGATGCATGCCGCATCGATGTGAGGGCCCCCCCTCTGATGTGGGGGCCCGGGGCAACTGCCTCGTATGCCCCTGCCTTAGTCAGGCTCTGGATAAAGATGACTTAAAAAAGGGAAGAGGATTTGTGAAGTGACACAACATCATCTCTTTAAGGGGAGTCATCACCTTTATACAAGTTGAAAAGACAATTTTTGTTGTTTGCTCAAATTTCGATATTTATTTTTGTCTTTGTCCATTATATATGAAGTTTTCAGTATTGCTTCTCTAAACTTTATAAATTATGTTCCCTGAGTTAATTACAAGTAAATAAGAATTTTATTTATTAAGTAAGAAGTGACTGTATTTTCTGAAAATTTAAAATTTATACTCATACACTGCGAGCACGCTTACAACAACATTAATTAAGTTTCAATAACATTTTTTTTGCATTTTTGTGATGTTAAAATATTAGGTATATTTATACACCTATTTAAATTTTAAAACACAAAAAAATATTTATTCCAGGACAATTAGATTTAGAGAAAACTGAAAAATCCCATTAAAATTACAAATCAAATTTTATAAATTCATAGTAAAATAAATTTTTAAAGAAAAAATTAGGTGCATATGTTTGGTAGCATCATTATACACCTATCCTAAAAATATGAAAGCAATATCTGCAGTAGTTTATTTTATACAGTGCGCCCAAGCATGAAATTATCATTACGAGAAACGGCTTTAAAAGTTCCCACACTCGTAATGTTTCCATTGGAACTACTTATTTCATGTCATAGTTTTTAATGTTAAAGTTGGAATATTTTAACACGGTTTGTTTTAAATGATTCAGAAATGTTCAAATATTCTAAAAAGCGCACAAAAGTAAAATTCGATTTTTTGAAGATTCAAAAGTGATGACTCCTCATAAGAAAAGAGCACGATAGATGATCATACAACTGCTATCTAAAAACGTAATTTTCCATGGTAGTAAATGACGCCTATTGAACTTTTGATTTATGAAGTTGTAAAAGTTTCATGAAAAGTGATTTGAGACTTCCTTAATTAGAATTTCCAGAAAAGGATAAATTAATAAATAGTTTAGGTTATCAGAACGGTATAATTATCCAAGTTGTTAGTTAATTGCATGGATTTACACTGAAACTACTTTAAAGGGAGTTTGATAGCAAAAATACAATGCGTAAAAGTAAACTGATTCCGCAACAATAACATAAGTTTTTGAGAGAACAAAGCATGCTTTTAAAAAATAGAAAACGCTATAATTTATGATACGATATAAATAAATTACTGGGATTTCACTTCTAACGGAGTTATGTATGTAAATGTGAATTACATGGCTTTGCATTGAAACTCCAATAAAGCGATTTCAAATAACAGATATACCATTTGCAGAGATGAATAATTTATATTGTTTACTACAGCAATAATTCCCGTTGCAGTGAGGAAGAAATATGTTTGAAAAGGACAGTGAAAAGAAAGGATTACAGCTATTTAAACTTGATGTAAATAATTTACAGAGATTGCATTGTACGTGCATAATTTTGCTTTGACACAAGCATAATACATTATCAGATTTGCTAGGGTATAATACTGCATGTGTTTGACTCACTAAATATCTCAATTGTCTGCAAGCACACTATTGTGGAAACTAAACAGGTTGTAACCGTTCTGAATTAAATCTGCATATTTATATGCTTTTAGTACTTTTCTCTATCTCTTTACTTTTTTTAGTATTTTGAAATTCAGGTAAAATTTGGGACCTTTAATGAACACGAATAACATTAATACATTAATAATAATTAACAATAAATACATTAAGATAAATGATTGATTATTATTAATTACATATATGTAAATAATTAGATAAATCCTATATATAATAGCCGTTGTCTCTGTATGACACTTCCGGGCTGTACTCATCTTTCAATTGAAGCCCTCAGTAAACAAACCGCCGGTTAGGCTTAATTTCAATTTCAGATGTGGATCAGAATTTTTTCTTACCTAAAAACAAATATCTTCTCCATCAAATCACGTTTTTTAAGCCTACTTTTCTATAAAACATTCAGAACAAAAAAAAATTGGATGTTTTTAGCTGTATATTTAACAGTTTTTAAAAATCTGTTTACTTTTGCGATGAATTCTGAAAGTAAACAAACTTGAATGTGAATGAATCGCGTAGTGAACTGTAAAAAAATGGATGGCAGTCTAATACTCCAATCGCATGAAAAACTAACTAAATAAAAATAATGACAGGGTTTGCTTTTACAAGGTGTGGATTAAATGTAATATTGTTAGATAATTCGGGATATTTTTTAACTTTCATATACTTTTTCCATTATGACGTCATTTTTAGTATTATGACGTCAAAATGACGGGTTGGATGGCAGTCTACTACTCCAATCGCATGAAAAACTAAATAAATAAAAAATAATTAAAGGGTTTGCTTTTACAAGGTGTGGATTTAATGCAATATTTTAGATAATTAGGGATATTTTTTAACTTTCATATACTTTTTCCATTATGACGTCAAAATGACGGGTTACCTACTAGTTATAGGTAATATAGATAATATACTGAGATAGAATCGACAAATTATATTGCTTTGCTATGTGAAAAGGCCTTTTTAATTGCTTTCCTCGTAAGACTGCACCTTTTCTTTAATATAAACAGCATAGAAAGTTCTTCGCGTGTATTCAAAAAAATATTTATCATTTTTTCATCGTAAACATGTATCATATTTTATATATTTATCATGTTTCATTTTGAAAAGTCGAGAGCCACTACAGCCGTTGTCTGCCAGGCACATAAACATGGGATTTTCACATATCCAGTAGAGTGTTCAACCAATTAAGATACCCTGCTGACGTAAGAAAGTTTTGATCACCTTACTTGGTTAACTTTTTTTTTTTGTCTAGGGTAACGGCATAAAATATTGGCCTTACATATGATTTTAAAATTAATTTTGTTTTTAGTTTCTTCTCAATATTTTGTCGCTAACTTATATTTTGATTAACAATCCATCATAGTTCACGTTCATTTAGTTGGCACCAATATAACGATTTTCTGTCAGAGCCGGGCCTCAAAACTTGGAACTTCTTATTTAGAGAAGAACGCTCCATTAATTAAGCTCTCACAGTGACGTTAGAAAGTTTAATTTTTTATATCTTTTCTCGGAAAACTTCCTTTATTTTAGGCTAACAACATAAAATATTGGCCTTATATATTAATTTAAATTGATTTTTTATGCTTATCAATATGCTGTCGTGAAATTATATATTTCACAAAGATTATTGTTCCTTACCAATTAAAATCGCCAATATAATAATTTTATGCCAGGGCCGGGCATAAAACTTGGGGGTTTCCCATATTAAGAATGCTCTACTTATGAAACGACCCCAGTTTCACTTGAAAGTCTTATTTTTTATCTTGTTCCTCAGAAAACTTCCTAACAACATAAAATGTTGGCCTTATATAGTAATTTAAATGAATTTTTCATGATTATCAATATGTTGCCGTGGAATTATATATTTCACAAAGATTATTGTTCCTTACCAATTAAAATCGCCAATATAATAATTTTATGCCAGGGCCGGGCATAAAACTTGGAGGTTTCCTATATTAAGAATGCTCTACTTATGAAACGACCCCAGTGTCACTTGAAAGTCTTATTTTTTACATTGTTCCTCAGAAAACTTTTCTTTTAAATTACGACATAAATTGTAATTTCTTTAGACATAATTTTTATTTATTTTATTTTTTTAGGATTCTTAATATTTTGGCATTCCTAACGTATTTTGTATAATAATCCATCATTGTTCATGTTCATTTAGCGGGTTCTTTTATAATGATTTTTTGCAAAGGCTGAGCCCTAAAAGTGCGAGCTTGACATCTAGAGGAGAACGCTCTGCTAATTAAGCTACCACACTCACGCGAGTCTTATATTTGGTCAATTTCTTGTAATAAATTCATATTTTTAGGATAACGCGACATAAAGTATTAGCCATATATATTGTTTATTTTTATTTAATTTTTAGTTTTTTCTCAATATTTTGTTATGATCTTATATTTTAAGTAACCATATAGAGAATATCTCACTTCTACCAGCACTTGGGTGTATATAATTTAAAGTGGCACTCTAAATGAATTTGATACAAACACAGTTTATACATGAAACAATGTTTATTGAATTCGTTGCACATATAGAATTTGCTTTTACAGCAATAAGCATACGTGCTACTTGTACGGAATATATATTAGCATTCAATAAAACTATACTTTGCAATACTCACAACCTAGAGAGTCAAACCAGCAGTTCTGCCACGTAAACTTTGGGCCCCTAAGCACTAGCGCCGGCTAACACCTGGAGCTGCTTACCTCGTAGTTCCCTTAACTCGCTTATCTATCAACCTTAACAACCTTTTTTTAATCAAGCTGCATGGTATATATACCAAGCGCGTATGCCGAAATTAGCATATCTCAAGCAGCTTCTTTAATTCATTCACTCAAAAGTTCGATTCTTGTGAATCGAATCTTATGTATACCTTACCTTACTTATACCAACCAACGTTCATTTCGAATCAGTGTGTACTTATACAACGATTTTTTGCCGGAGGCGGGCTTTAAAATTTGTTGTCTCCCTTCAAGAGAGAAATGCTCTTTTGCTAATACAGAGGTGCAAGGAAGGCTTGTTTTTTATCACTTTCCTTGAATAACTT
>OU015501.1:130019108-130246608 GCA_907164885.2 Dolomedes plantarius
TTTATGATGTCCTGATTTTCAAAAACCTCTGACATGTGACGACGTCAAACGCAAAAGCAAACTTTTTTTTTAAGTATGTGAGTACAGTCTAAAAGTTTCTGCAGGGAGCTGAAGTTGAAATGATGTTGTATTCCCATGTGTTCAGAGCTAATGTGTTGTAACAGTTTATAGTGCCGCAATATACTGGACATTAGAGTAAATGTCAGAATTTACGTAGAAATGGACGATTACACCAGAAATAGAGAGGTGAAAGATACGAAACGAAATGTCAATGATCATTAGCAGAATGGAAACTACAAGTTTTTCTACCACTTTCAAATATTTTTAGAAATCCGAATTTTTTCTTACATGATTTTTTCAATAAATAAATAATAAACTATCTTAAATAATAAACTATCCTATTTTTTAATAAATAAATAACTAACTTACTTTTTAATAACTGATTAATTATCAAATAATATTACAATAATCTTACTTTTTATTAATATAATTTATTTCTTAAATTACAAAAATTATAAATAAGTAAGTTTGGATATTGTGTAGTAAAATTCTTTTATATTTACTAAAAATTTTTTTAAAGAATTTTTCTAAAGCCTAAGTTATTAAATGAGTAAATCACGAACCGACTTTTACAGGTATAAATAATCAAAAAGTAATACGCAAACAATAAATTGACGTAAAATTTAACTAACTCCCCAACTTAAGTAGATTATATTTTTAAAGAGGCAGTCGAGTTTACGAAATTATTATTGTAAAAATTTGTAGATAATTATGAGTAGATTTACTTCGATATCTATCCATGTATCAGTACAAGATTAGAAATAAAAGGTTTTAAGATTAGAATCAGAGAGAGAGTAAAGGTTATTTTGAAATAATGAGATTTTTAAAATAGAAGCTTATAGGAGTAATTTAACTCAAGGTTTTACCTTTCTCGCAAAAACAGATTTTAAAACTTTTTTTCTCAACTCCTAATTTAAGATGTACAGTTATTTTTAACTTCTAAATTTGATTACATTCTGCAATTTTCATCTTTCTTTCCTTGCCGTACTATTCAAATTTAAAATTAATATTTTTTTTGTCTGCATCGCGACTGATTTTTTTAATATAATGAACTGCAATTCTTTATTTTTTATTTTTATAATTATACTCCAGATTTCCAGACATTTTCAATTTTTTTTACTATATTTTAAAAAAAAAATTTCAATAGTTTTTTTCTTTACCAAGTGTAATATTCAGGTAGGCCTTCCTGTTAATCTAATTATTAATGAACTCTAACACTTCATATTCATGTTCATACATACAAAAATGAACGAAAAAGAGACAGAAATGCACGTACATGAATTTAAATCCCAAGTAGATCCTCTTCAGCACGATATACAATATGTTCATGGTATAAATGTATACATTTTACTGTTAGTTATAGATATCCTATTTAAAAGTACACTTGAAGCTTTTGAACAAAAGGCAATTGTAAATTTGGCCAGAAAATAACAATTCTAAGGAAGATTAGAAATATGGTAGCGTATATCAAAATTAGACAAAATTTTCTAAGAAATTTTTTTATTTTACCATAGCTGAACTCTAATCATGGAAGAACGTCGTTTCCATAGGAAAAATTACTTTTAATGGAATCGCAATGACTTTTTCAGTAACAAGTTCCCTTCAAATTACGAGTTTGTACGAAGCAACAATACTTTCACTAACAGCTCAAAATCTTTAAACTTAATTGCATACATAAAGCTATAATTATTTATAATTTATTAAGAAATTGACATCACATGTAATATCTGTTAAAGCAATTATAATATATCACTATAAAGCGATGGTAAGTGACGTAAAAATATAATCTATATAGAAAGACGCTTGATGTGCTTAAATATGATATTATTACAAAATGTTTAAACTTATGAGTCTGGTAAAAGGGGCTTCCAATATATATATATATATATATATATATATATATATACAGTTGGCTCTCTGTTTAACGACACTCTACTTAACGACGATCTATCACATAAAGACGATATTTCCCAGTCACGGCCCCCTCCGACGTTATGGGAAATGTTATTTCTTCCCAAATTCTGTTTAAGGGCGATCTCTACTTAAGGACGATTTTTCACGATCCCTTGAAAGTCGTTAAACAGAGAGCCAACTGTATATATATATATATATATATATATATATATATATATATATATATATATATGTTGATTCTCGATCGATCGTTTCCCGAATCATCGTTTTCCCGTATGTGTCGTTTATTTCACCCAGTTCCGACGATCATATTGCCTTTGTTACGTTCCCGCATCTATCGTTCAGTTCAGTCGGTCCCTTCAAAAACGATAGATCGAGATTTCACTATATATATATAACAAATCCCATATATTACAGAAAAAGGTAATATTTATAAATATATAAACTTCTAAAAATAAAGTTATTAATAATAAGCATTTACTGGAGAAAACGGAAAAACCTATGGTTTGAAGGTACTCATTTTTTTGCAAATGTGACTACTAGAAAATAGTGCTAAACTAGTTTTGGCATGAAATTATTGGGCTGTAACTAAATTCAGATTGCTTGCCATTGACATTTAACAATCAAAGCTGAAAAAAACTTCCTTTAAATATTTGAGAGGAATCCTTTTTACGCAAATAAACGTTTTTGCATTCGAAAACTATCTTGAGAGTTGTTTCGAAATCCTTCTTTGAAATTTACGTTGTCTGAAGTCTCAGAGAGATAAGAGTATGTAATATCAGAGTGCAAGTTTACACTGCCGGTGAACTTAGAGCTTGGTGACTCACAATATTGAATCCTGGTAATGTTTACTTCGGATCCAGTTTCGTTGCTTAAAGTATTTCGTCTGACTAAATTCTGTATAGCGTAGTTAGAAACCTAAATCTCGGTTTTGGGGAAGTTAAATAACATTTTTTTTTACATTGAATCTGAGGACAATGGCCTTTCATTCGACTCTTGACTGTCGAAAATTTTATCGTTCACAAGTTAGTCATGGGTAATAAAAAAGGAAAATCTTTTGAGTTTTACAAACTAGTAATTTAGCAACTGTGTATTTTGTAAACATATAGAAATTTACAGTTATTTAACTACCGAACATATCATGTTTTGTACCTGCACTGTATTGCACCTCTCTGTCACTCACTCCGCGTGTATCATGGACTACAATACTGATACATTAGTTTACAGTTATAAAACAAAGTGTAGTTGTATAATGCATTAATATACTTTTTTCCACTCAGTTAAATATGGTCAACAGTATGATAACTACAATATGTTTAGTATGATCTACAATATGGTATCAGATAAGATCGTCAGGTCTCTGGATACAGGAGTGGAGGCGTTAAGTTTTACAAACTAGCGCAATACTTAAACTTTTAAGGTTTATAAAAAACAATGGAGTATTTAGCAACTGTGTATTTTGTAAACATATAGTAATTTACCAATTTACGGTTATTTAAATATCGAAATATCACTTACTGTACTTGAAGTGTATTGCATCTTTCTATCACTCTATTTCAGTGCGTATCATAGACTTCAATAATGATACATTAATTTAAAGTTATAATGGAAGCGTAGTTTTATAATGCATTAATATATTTTTCCCTTTCAGTTAAAAATGATGAACAGTATGATGACTACAGTACGTTTAGTATGGTTAACAATGTGCTATCAGATGAGATCTTCAGGTCTCTGGTAGGAGGTGTTAAGATTAGTATGGTTTTCAAATCCAAGGAGCGAGGACTGTAATACAAAGGGGCTCTCGGTAAACCTAGAAGGCTGGTTAAAATCTTTACCACGCCAAAATATCCCCTCAGAGAGTTAAGCTTGGGAAGAAAATAGCGATATTCAGGTTTTTTACTTTCAGGAATTTTAAGCCCGTAAAGCCCCATGAACGGTAAGAGCAGACTGGACGAAAAAATTCTATTTTTTGAAACACACGAACACATTATAGAATACATCATATCTATATTTAAAAATCAATATTGAAACAGAACAAAGTAAATAAAAGAATAAAAGCCATTCCCAGATTATATCAATGAAACAAAACTGACAGCGGTAAAAAAATATTGCTACAAAATACTTTGTAGTACGGTAACGTCTTTTTGTGCTTTTAATATATTTGGCAGTTAATTTTGTTTCTAGACTACAAAACGGACTATACTGTGAGAAAATATTCTGCACATAGTATTTCTCAGTACTTAAAAAATAGTAGTCGCATTTTACTCAGACTGAAAAACAAATTAATACATGTTCTGCTACTCGAAAACAGTATTAATGTGCTACAACGAAGAGTTTGCACAAAAAAATTGTTAGAAGATACATATCACGAGGAATGCAAGAAATTAATGATAGTTATGCAGAAATATAATGATAGTTTCCATAATGATAGTTTACATAAAACGTTAAAGAACGTATAAAAAAGGGCTTTTTTTACAGAGGCTGAACCTTATTAAAACATGTTAATGAAAAAAAGTTTAAACTTAACAAGCTATTTTGATAATATTCCTAGAACAATACAACTTTCATTATGTTAGTTTTTTTCGTTCATAATGTATAAATATTTCATATCAATTGTTTACATTTAATTAATTTTAATGTTATTTAGATAAATAGGAATTTTTGAAAATTAAGTTATGTAGAGAAAGAATGATTAATAATTAAGATAGAAGAAACACACACATTAGAAATACGTATACTACCTAGAGAATATCATAAAAGCCTGTACAAATGACGTCTTAGGTAGTTTTTTAAGGTGGTATTTTACATACATGTTTATTACATTAAGCCATACGAATCGCAGCAATCGGGAAAACAATATTTTTTCTAATTTAAATTGAATATTCAAAAGCTTCTATTTCCATACCAAAATTATTACTCATTCCCAAGAGAATAGTGTAAATATCACATTTCAGGAGATTGGATAAGAAACGAATTTTAGATTTTTCGTATTGACAATGTTTGTATAACCATTGTATTGTAATTAAACAAATATACATGGTGAGTTTATTAAATCGTTTTAAATTATCATACCTTCCTTTTTTATCGCTTACAATTTATTTTAACGTAGGATTATGTTCATCCATAACGGTCCTCCAGAAAGCAAAATTTCAGATGTCCTGCGTCGCGAGTTATAATTTTGGCAGCGTGCCAAAGCCAGTCTGTAACGCTTGGGCAAGCAGTAAACAGTTAAACAGAAAAGTACCAAAATGCGTCAAAATTTTGACATATATATACATATATATATATATATATATATATATATATATATATATATATATACATACATACATACATACATACATACATACATATATATATATATATATATATATATATATATATATATATATATATATATATATATATATATATATATACGTACATGTATATAGATACATATATACATACAAAAGAGGTAAGCAACGATAAGTAATCCTACGTTGATAACCCGCGGTATTTCGTTAGAAGAGACTACCTGAATTTTTTTTGTAAAATAAATTTAAGACTTACCGTCTACAGATGTACCGTCTTCACTTTCTTCGAGATTTTCGCTGTTATCATGGTCACCCTCGGGTATACAGTTAGTGGTGTACTGATCATAGTACATATCAGTTGACATTACGATTGCTATATTTAGTAAGAACAGATAATGTAAACAAGAAAAAGGATAAAACGCACTTTGAAAATTTATCCGTCGTACTCTTTTATCAGACCACCCACACACTGTTAGTTCCTTTTGAATGATAGAAGTAAGATACAGAGAACCGAAACAACAAAATCTTGCAAGATGTTTGCAAGGGAACTCTAAACCCCAACTTAGCAGCAACCGCTTAACGATTCGTACTATCCACTTGGAGTAAAGAACGCAAAATGAGCGTTTGGTGTTTCAAGAGACGTACTCAGCGTCACTATCAGTTGTTTGCTCTTTATCTCTGATACGACTGCTTTTAGTAGACAATTGAAAATGGTCTCCGACGATTTCTGATATGTAAGGCGTACATTTCACAACAGTGATGTAAAGTTTTCTAGTCATTTATTTTATCGGGTTTTCAAGCAATTACAAAATTCTAAGCTCCCAAGTTACGTAAAAGTAAACGGATTGAAATCGTCGCACTTTTATAGATAAATATTACTTCGTGTAATCGCTACAAAAATGTGCATTTTTGTTTCTTTTACAGTAAATTATGTTATTTGTTTTCACATTAATGTCCTGACTTTAAATGCTATTAAATGTCACCTAAAATATTGAGAACAGTTATTTTTATTCGTCTTTTAATTGTGGTTATAACATAAAAAGCAAAGCGCAATTCGGTACAAGACTCTCCCAGGAAAATCCTGTGAAGTATTTCCAAAACTGTGTTGGGATAAAAAGTAGTTACTAATAATTTATTTCCCATCGCAAATAGTTTATTTTTTAGCTTTCTCAGTTCCAAAATATAAGCGACCAAATGATGCAAAATAACACACGAAACTAACATTATTCTAGCTTATAATAAAAACAGAAATGAAATGATAAATACCATAAAATTATGTATGTAAATAACATATGTTATATGTACATTTATTGGGTATACTATGAAATTATGTAATGCCATAAAATTATGTGCCTTAATTTGGTAAAAAACGTGTATGTAACCCAACTTCTGTTTGTAGTCTTTGTGTTCCATTTACCCGAACTTTCGAAACGGTGAGCCGGTAGACAGGAGGTGAAACCTAAAATTACTCTAGCTGATAATAAAAGCAGAAATAAAATGATAAATACCATAAAATTATGTATGTAAATAATATATGTAATATATACCTTTATTGGGTATGCTATACAATTATGCACGTAAATAATGCCATAAAATTGTATGCCTTAATTTGCTATAAATCGTGTATGTAACCCAACTTCTGTTTGGAATCTTTGTGTTCCATTTACCTGAAATTTGGGAGACTGTGAGCCGGCAGACAGGATCAGAAGTTATTATAGCAGGGGTCGCCAAGATAAATAGTGTAAGAGCCATTTCAGACTGTTTACACACTTAGAAGAGTCAAAAACAGAAAAAGGTTATATTGGATAATAAAGAAATTTTAAGGTTTGCTTTTTCTAACTTTTTTATTCTCCAATTGTTAGAATAATTAATATTTCTGAATTCATAAATAGTTTTAATAACCATCATAATTTTTTTATATCCTTTTTCCAAATTATTCAAATCTAGCATAGTGAGATGTCCGATCGAGACTGGAGAAAAAAATCTTCTTCGTTATTGGGTATTTGAAATAAAAATAACTATCAACAATTTTACAGTTTTTTGTCCTATCTAAAGATTAAGTGTGAAATAAGGAAATTTATTAAGAAAAAATCAGAGAGCATTTTATATAACACTAGCTATTTGCCCGGCGTTGCCCGGGTATTTATCTATCCCAATTTTATTTTTACACAGAAAAAGGAATGGATTCTACCTATAGTGTAAAATATAAGTAATTTAATTTACAGGTATTTAAAAGTAAGTACAGTATACAAATGATAAAGTAAAATTACAAATTCACTCTATTATTAGTTTGACTCAAAACTTGACTATAAACAACATTTTTAGCTTCCTATATTCCACTCAGTGACTCCAAAAACTATGGATTCGACACTAATCTCGGTCATTTTGGACTTTTTTTACCCCTTCTCCACAACCAATGGTGATGGGAGACTGTATTTGCACTTAAACTGTATCGGGAGGGCCCTATTCATGTCAGCGAAACAAAAACTATGGATTTGACACTACTCTCGGTAAGTTTGGACATTTTATTTCTCCCCCTTCTCCCCCTCCAATGGTGTTGGGAGGCTGAACTTGCATTTAAACGGTATCGGGAGTATCCCTATTCGTCGCAGCGAAGTCTAAAACTATGGATTCGACACTATTCTCGCTCATTTTCGACATTTTATATTCACACTTTCTTACCCCCCCCCTCACCCAACAATGCTGATGGGGGGCTGCGATCTCACTTAAATGGCATCGGTAGTGTCCCTATTCATCTCAGCGACATCGAAAAGTATGGATTCGACACTACTCTCGGTCATTATGGACATTTTATTTTTACCCCTTCTTCCACCCTCCACCCTAATGGTGGTAAGAGGCTGAACTTGCATTTAAACGTCATCGGGAGTGTCCCTATTCCTCGCACAGGACCAGAAAACTACGGATTCGACAGTGTTCTCGGACATTTTGGATATTTATATTCACCCTTTCTTCCCTCCCCCATCCTCCTATGCTAATGGAGGGGGCTGAACTTACACTTGAACGACATCAGAAATGTCACTATTTGTCTCAGCGACCCCTAAAACTATGGTTTTGACACTATTATCAGTCATTTTGGACATTTTATATTCACCCCTTCTTCTCCCTCCCCCACCCCCACCAGTACTGATAGGGGAGGTGAACTTGCACTTAAACGGCATCAGAAATGTCACTATTCTTCTCAGTAACCTCAAAAACTATGATTTTGGTACTATTCTCGGCATTTTGGACATTTTATATTCACCTCCTCTTCCATCCCCCTCCCCCAATGCTTATGGGGGAGGGCTGAACTTGCACTTAAGCGGCATCAGAAATGTCACTATTCGTCTCAGCGACCCCGAAAACTATGGTTTTGACACTGCTCTCGGTCATTTAGGACATTTTATATTCACCCCTTCTTCCTTCCTCTCTCTCCCCCATGCTAATGGGGGCTGAACTTGCACTTAAACGGCATCAGAAATGCTACTATTCACCTCAGCGACCCCGAAAACTATGGTTTTGATACTATTCCCAGTCATTTTGGACATTTTATATTCCCCCCCCCTTCCCCCCCCCCCCTCCCCCACCAATACTGATGGGGGGGGGCTGAACTTGTACTTAAACGGCATCAGAAATGTCACCATTCATCTCAGCGACACCGAAAACTATGGTTTCGACACTACTCTCGCTATTTTGAACATTTTATATTCAATCCTTCTTCCCCCTCCTCCCTCCCCCAATGCTGATGGGGGGCTGATCTTGCACATAGGCAGCATCTGGAGTGTCACGATTAATTTCAGCGACTCCGAAAACTATGGATTCGACACTAATATCAGTCATTTTTGATTATATTTACATGCACCCCTGCCCCTGTCTCCCCTATAGGTAATAGAGGTGTCTTACTGCCTCCCCCCCAGTGTTTCTTTCCAGATTGTAAGTGATATGAGTACCAAGTTTGGTTGAAATTGCTCCAGGCGTTCCAGAGTGATGCTGGAACATACACATATACTCACATACACACATACATCCATTTATATATATAGAGAGATTCTTGTGAAATTATTTGAAAAACTGATCATTGAATCATGAGCTACAAAATAGGAAAAGAGACGTAAAGAAAGTGAAGAAGCACCGCATGGTCACCTCTGGATTATAGTGACGACTATGAGACTGATTCCTCGGAAAAAGGGGTGGTGCAATTTCGCTGTATTGGAAATAAAAAACATTACCACCAACTTTACAATTTTTTGTTCTACCTAAAGAAAAATTGTGAAATAAGGAAATTTAAGAAAAAAAAAAGAGAAATATATATGACATTCTTATAAATTTATTTGAATATTTATCATTGAACCATAAGCTACAAAAAAAGTGGAAAGAGACGTAAAGAAAGTGATGAAGCACTACATGGTCAACTCTGGATTAAAGTGACGACTATGTATGAGACTGACTCCTCGGAAAAAGGGCTGGTGGAATTTCGCTGTATTGGAAGAAAAAAATCTACCAATCTTACAGGTTTTCTTCTACCCAAAGAAAAAGTATGAAATAAGAATATTTAAGAAAAAAAGAGAGAAATACTATATATAACATTCTTGTAAAATTATTTTAAAAATTTATCATTGAACCATGAGCTACAAAAACGGGAGAAGAGACATAAAGAAAGTGATGAGGCACCGCATGGTCACCTATGGATTATAGTGACGACAATGTATGAGACTGACTCCTCGAAAAAAGGGGTGGTGAAATTTCGCTGTATTGGAAATAAAAAAATTACCACCAACTTTACAATTTTTTGTTCTACCTAAAGAAAAATTGTGAAATAAGTAAATTTAAGAAAAAAAAAGAGAAATATATATGACATTCTTATAAATTTATTTGAATATTTATCATTGAACCATGAGCTACAAAAAAAGTGGAAAGAAACGTAAAGAAAGTGATGAAGCACTACATGGTCACCTCTGGATTAAAGTGACGACTATGTATGAGACTGACTCCTCGGAAAAAGGGCTGGTGGAATTTCGCTGTATTGGAAGAAAAAAATCTACCAATCTTACAGGTTTTCTTCTACCCAAAGAAAAAGTATGAAATAAGAATATTTAAGAAAAAAAAGAGAGAAATACTATATATAACATTCTTGTAAAATTATTTTAAAAATTTATCATTGAACCATGAGCTACAAAAAAGTGGAAAGAGACGTAAAGAAAGTGATGAAGCACTACATGGTCACCTCTGGATTAAAGTGACGACTATGTATGAGACTGACTCCTCGGAAAAAGGGCTGGTGGAATTTCGCTGTATTGGAAGAAAAAAATCTACCAATCTTACAGGTTTTCTTCTACCCAAAGAAAAAGTATGAAATAAGAATATTTAAGAAAAAAAGAGAGAAATACTATATATAACATTCTTGTAAAATTATTTTAAAAATTTATCATTGAACCATGAGCTACAAAAACGGGAGAAGAGACATAAAGAAAGTGATGAGGCACCGCATGGTCACCTATGGATTATAGTGACGACAATGTATGAGACTGACTCCTCGAAAAAAGGGGTGGTGCAATTTCGCTGTATTGGAAATAAAAAAATTACCACCAACTTTACAATTTTTTGTTCTACCTAAAGAAAAATTGTGAAATAAGGAAATTTAAGAAAAAAAAAAGAGAAATATATATGACATTCTTATAAATTTATTTGAATATTTATCATTGAACCATAAGCTACAAAAAAAGTGGAAAGAGACGTAAAGAAAGTGATGAAGCACTACATGGTCAACTCTGGATTAAAGTGACGACTATGTATGAGACTGACTCCTCGGAAAAAGGGCTGGTGGAATTTCGCTGTATTGGAAGAAAAAAATCTACCAATCTTACAGGTTTTCTTCTACCCAAAGAAAAAGTATGAAATAAGAATATTTAAGAAAAAAAGAGAGAAATACTATATATAACATTCTTGTAAAATTATTTTAAAAATTTATCATTGAACCATGAGCTACAAAAACGGGAGAAGAGACATAAAGAAAGTGATGAGGCACCGCATGGTCACCTATGGATTATAGTGACGACAATGTATGAGACTGACTCCTCGAAAAAAGGGGTGGTGAAATTTCGCTGTATTGGAAATAAAAAAATTACCACCAACTTTACAATTTTTTGTTCTACCTAAAGAAAAATTGTGAAATAAGTAAATTTAAGAAAAAAAAAGAGAAATATATATGACATTCTTATAAATTATTTGAATATTTATCATTGAACCATGAGCTACAAAAAAAAGTGGAAAGAGACGTAAAGAAAGTGATGAAGCACTACATGGTCACCTCTGGATTAAAGTGACGACTATGTATGAGACTGACTCCTCGGAAAAAGGGCTGGTGGAATTTCGCTGTATTGGAAGAATAAAATCTACCAATCTTACAGGTTTTCTTCTACCCAAAGAAAAAGTATGAAATAAGAATATTTAAGAAAAAAAGAGAGAAATACTATATATAACATTCTTGTAAAATTATTTTAAAAATTTATCATTGAACCATGAGCTACAAAAAAAGTGGAAAGAGACGTAAAGAAAGTGATGAAGCACTACATGGTCAACTCTGGATTAAAGTGACGACTATGTATGAGACTGACTCCTCGGAAAAAGGGCTGGTGGAATTTCGCTGTATTGGAAGAAAAAAATCTACCAATCTTACAGGTTTTCTTCTACCCAAAGAAAAAGTATGAAATAAGAATATTTAAGAAAAAAAGAGAGAAATACTATATATAACATTCTTGTAAAATTATTTTAAAAATTTATCATTGAACCATGAGCTACAAAAACGGGAGAAGAGACATAAAGAAAGTGATGAGGCACCGCATGGTCACCTATGGATTATAGTGACGACAATGTATGAGACTGACTCCTCGAAAAAAGGGGTGGTGAAATTTCGCTGTATTGGAAATAAAAAAATTACCACCAACTTTACAATTTTTTGTTCTACCTAAAGAAAAATTGTGAAATAAGTAAATTTAAGAAAAAAAAAGAGAAATATATATGACATTCTTATAAATTTATTTGAATATTTATCATTGAACCATGAGCTACAAAAAAAGTGGAAAGAAACGTAAAGAAAGTGATGAAGCACTACATGGTCACCTCTGGATTAAAGTGACGACTATGTATGAGACTGACTCCTCGGAAAAAGGGCTGGTGGAATTTCGCTGTATTGGAAGAAAAAAAATCTACCAATCTTACAGGTTTTCTTCTACCCAAAGAAAAAGTATGAAATAAGAATATTTAAGAAAAAAAAGAGAGAAATACTATATATAACATTCTTGTAAAATTATTTTAAAAATTTATCATTGAACCATGAGCTACAAAAACGGGAGAAGAGACATAAAGAAAGTGATGAGGCACCGCATGGTCACCTATGGATTATAGTGACGACAATGTATGAGACTGACTCCTCGAAAAAAGGGGTGGTGCAATTTCGCTGTATTGGAAATAAAAAAATTACCACCAACTTTACAATTTTTTGTTCTACCTAAAGAAAAATTGTGAAATAAGGAAATTTAAGAAAAAAAAAAGAGAAATATATATGACATTCTTATAAATTTATTTGAATATTTATCATTGAACCATAAGCTACAAAAAAAGTGGAAAGAGACGTAAAGAAAGTGATGAAGCACTACATGGTCAACTCTGGATTAAAGTGACGACTATGTATGAGACTGACTCCTCGGAAAAAGGGCTGGTGGAATTTCGCTGTATTGGAAGAAAAAAATCTACCAATCTTACAGGTTTTCTTCTACCCAAAGAAAAAGTATGAAATAAGAATATTTAAGAAAAAAAAGAGAGAAATACTATATATAACATTCTTGTAAAATTATTTTAAAAATTTATCATTGAACCATGAGCTACAAAACGGGAGAAGAGACATAAAGAAAGTGATGAGGCACCGCATGGTCACCTATGGATTATAGTGACGACAATGTATGAGACTGACTCCTCGAAAAAAGGGGTGGTGCAATTTCGCTGTATTGGAAATAAAAAAATTACCACCAACTTTACAATTTTTTGTTCTACCTAAAGAAAAATTGTGAAATAAGGAAATTTAAGAAAAAAAAAGAGAAATATATATGACATTCTTATAAATTTATTTGAATATTTATCATTGAACCATAAGCTACAAAAAAAGTGGAAAGAGACGTAAAGAAAGTGATGAAGCACTACATGGTCAACTCTGGATTAAAGTGACGACTATGTATGAGACTGACTCCTCGGAAAAAGGGCTGGTGGAATTTCGCTGTATTGGAAGAAAAAAATCTACCAATCTTACAGGTTTTCTTCTACCGAAAGAAAAAGTATGAAATAAGAATATTTAAGAAAAAAAGAGAGAAATACTATATATAACATTCTTGTAAAATTATTTTAAAAATTTATCATTGAACCATGAGCTACAAAAACGGGAGAAGAGACATAAAGAAAGTGATGAGGCACCGCATGGTCACCTATGGATTATAGTGACGACAATGTATGAGACTGACTCCTCGAAAAAAGGGGTGGTGAAATTTCGCTGTATTGGAAATAAAAAAATTACCACCAACTTTACAATTTTTTGTTCTACCTAAAGAAAAATTGTGAAATAAGTAAATTTAAGAAAAAAAAAGAGAAATATATATGACATTCTTATAAATTTATTTGAATATTTATCATTGAACCATGAGCTACAAAAAAAGTGGAAAGAGACGTAAAGAAAGTGATGAAGCACTACATGGTCACCTCTGGATTAAAGTGACGACTATGTATGAGACTGACTCCTCGGAAAAAGGGCTGGTGGAATTTCGCTGTATTGGAAGAATAAAATCTACCAATCTTACAGGTTTTCTTCTACCCAAAGAAAAAGTATGAAATAAGAATATTTAAGAAAAAAAAGAGAGAAATACTATATATAACATTCTTGTAAAATTATTTTAAAAATTTATCATTGAACCATGAGCTACAAAAAAAGTGGAAAGAGACGTAAAGAAAGTGATGAAGCACTACATGGTCACCTCTGGATTAAAGTGACGACTATGTATGAGACTGACTCCTCGGAAAAAGGGCTGGTGGAATTTCGCTGTATTGGAAGAAAAAAATCTACCAATCTTACAGGTTTTCTTCTACCCAAAGAAAAAGTATGAAATAAGAATATTTAAGAAAAAAAAGAGAGAAATACTATATATAACATTCTTGTAAAATTATTTTAAAAATTTATCATTGAACCATGAGCTACAAAAACGGGAGAAGAGACATAAAGAAAGTGATGAGGCACCGCATGGTCACCTATGGATTATAGTGACGACAATGTATGAGACTGACTCCTCGAAAAAAGGGGTGGTGCAATTTCGCTGTATTGGAAATAAAAAAATTACCACCAACTTTACAATTTTTTGTTCTACCTAAAGAAAAATTGTGAAATAAGGAAATTTAAGAAAAAAAAAAAGAGAAATATATATGACATTCTTATAAATTTATTTGAATATTTATCATTGAACCATAAGCTACAAAAAAAGTGGAAAGAGACGTAAAGAAAGTGATGAAGCACTACATGGTCAACTCTGGATTAAAGTGACGACTATGTATGAGACTGACTCCTCGGAAAAAGGGCTGGTGGAATTTCGCTGTATTGGAAGAAAAAATCTACCAATCTTACAGGTTTTCTTCTACCCAAAGAAAAAGTATGAAATAAGAATATTTAAGAAAAAAAGAGAGAAATACTATATATAACATTCTTGTAAAATTATTTTAAAAATTTATCATTGAACCATGAGCTACAAAAACGGGAGAAGAGACATAAAGAAAGTGATGAGGCACCGCATGGTCACCTATGGATTATAGTGACGACAATGTATGAGACTGACTCCTCGAAAAAAGGGGTGGTGAAATTTCGCTGTATTGGAAATAAAAAAATTACCACCAACTTTACAATTTTTTGTTCTACCTAAAGAAAAATTGTGAAATAAGGAAATTTAAGAAAAAAAAAGAGAAATATATATGACATTCTTATAAATTTATTTGAATATTTATCATTGAACCATGAGCTACAAAAAAAGTGGAAAGAGACGTAAAGAAAGTGATGAAGCACTACATGGTCACCTCTGGATTAAAGTGACGACTATGTATGAGACTGACTCCTCGGAAAAAGGGCTGGTGGAATTTCGCTGTATTGGAAGAAAAAAATCTACCAATCTTACAGGTTTTCTTCTACCCAAAGAAAAAGTATGAAATAAGAATATTTAAGAAAAAAAAGAGAGAAATACTATATATAACATTCTTGTAAAATTATTTTAAAAATTTATCATTGAACCATGAGCTACAAAAACGGGAGAAGAGACATAAAGAAAGTGATGAGGCACCGCATGGTCACCTATGGATTATAGTGACGACTATGTATGAGACTGACTCCTCGGAAAAAGGGCTGGTAGAATTTCGCTGTATTGGAAATAAAAATTTTACCACAAATTTTACAGTTTTTTGTTCTACCTAAAGAAAATTGGGAAATAAGAAAATTTAAGAAAAAAAAGAGAGAAATACTATATATTTTAATATAATACTATGTATTGTATTCTTGTAAAATTATTTGAAATATTGATCGTTGAACTATGAGCTACTAAAACGGGAAAAGAGACGTCAAGAATGCGATGGAATGCAGCATGATTACCCCTAAATCATAGTGACGACTATGTATGAGACTGAATCCTCGGAAAAAAGGGTGGCGGAAGGTACTGAAGATAAGAGTGTTGGAGAGAGATGATCAGGGTTGTACACACCATCGTGGCCTGAACTCATCAGTTCGGAAAGTTTGAAATGTCTAGACATTAATCGCTTCCAAACATACCTTGAAAGCTATTTTTGCTTTTGTCGTCAAAGCGAAAATCCTCTTGTGATTTCTAACGGTTAGCGCAATTAGACATTGATGTAGATCTTTCGTAAAAGCGAAAAGGCGTGAAGTGAACTTCCCTGAAGAAAGAATACCTGTTCTTCCTGTCATCTTTTGTTCGAAGATTAAATAAAAGGTCCCGATAGAAGTACTCTTAAAATGGTAAAATAAAAAAGGAATATAAATCTTTGGAAATAATTTATCGTGTCGAAAAAATTCTAGAATATTTAAGTGTTCTGAAGCTGTAGAAAATAAAAAAATCAAAAAAAAAAAAAAAAAAAAAAAAACCAACAACTTGAGACAACTAAGCTTTAAGAAGTTATAATGAAAGCTTTATTCATTGAAGGTAAGCATTTATTAAATAATGTACTTTAAACTCCACCATTTTGAGTGTCAGTTATCAATGGATTATTTTTTTTCTTTCCTGCAGATCATTACGTATTCAGGGTATATCGAAGAAAAATTTCCTTTTTTGCCGTGAGGCTAGTTTTCAATTTTTTTCCTATATCCCGTGAATTTGTCCCAACCCTATTTTAAATTCCAGTTTTTCAATGCAGATTTTTCCAAAGACTGATATTTTTTCATCATTCTATTTT
The DNA here is from genome assembly GCA_907164885.2 of Dolomedes plantarius. Classification (NCBI taxonomy): domain Eukaryota; kingdom Metazoa; phylum Arthropoda; class Arachnida; order Araneae; family Dolomedidae; genus Dolomedes; species Dolomedes plantarius. The sequence goes on from OU015501.1 coordinate 130,035,857, forward strand.
ACTTTGCCGCAGACACGCTGCTAGGTTAGCACAAAAAGAAAGGAGACATTAAAAAAAAAGCTAAATAAATACATCACAAAATGTTTCAGGAGAGGTTGCAAGGGGGGGGGGTGATCAGGAAGAAAGGGAGGCTTGTCACAGAAGAGATAAAGTTTCCATTCATGTATTTGTACTTTACAACGTGGACGGAATAAACACAAATTCCTTAAAATGTTAGAAGAGTAGCTTTTTCCCGCTAACTAATTCATTTGCATGTGCCAAATACAATAAAATATTCATCCGTAAAGCTACTGCTGCTGAAGTTTTGAATAATTGAAAAGCTCTTTGAAAAACATCGAAAAGATCTCTCAAATATTCTCCCCATCTCTTCTCAGCATTGTTATCCTTCTCTTTTGTACTGAATGTTATCCCGAAGCGTCACGTGATCCTTTTCGCACCCCCGCCGAATTTAATTAGGAACAACCATTGCTCGATGTACATTAATCATATCATCATGTGTTGCATATCAGGCCCAAATGTTGGGTTTCGTTTTATATGAGAGGAGGAAAAGAGGGGGGGGGGCGACTCGATGGTGGTCTCGCTAAAGTAGACGCGCGTTTTTATGCATTGAGGGATTCTATTTAAAACTGAAGTAAATCATCAATGAATCGCGCGATGGGTTTTATTCCTTTTATGTGTTTAGATTCGCGGATTTGTGATGGGGAAAGACAGTTAAATGCCAGTTTCCGGAGGGTTCAGTACATTTGATTAGTTTCTATAGCAGCTGTTTTCGAAAGAATGGAAATGTAACAAAAAGGCTTTAAAGCCAACAAAAAGGTTTTTTTGTAATTCGATTTATGACGCTAGATGAATGATAAATAGAATTAAAACGGAATTGAGAACGAGAAAAAGGATTTTCTTAAAAGAAAGGATACATGAGCAAGTATATTAAATATACTGAAGAGCTGCATTGATCTCTGACAGCTATTCTTAAAAAAATATTTTAAAAAACCCGGAAAAACAACTCATAATAAGCATATATTTTTTTCCTATAATGAATTTACTATGCTAATTCTTACAGAGTTTTTCTAAAATTTTCTTCTGAAAGTCAACAAACAAGCAAAAAATTCAGCATAAATTTCTTTATTAAACTAAAGTATTATTTTAGCTAAAGTCTAGAAAAAATTGGGAAAGGCATAACTTTTAATAGCACATATTGATTTATGGAAATTTATCCTTGAAACTTGAGGGTTATTTTCCGTAATCCAAAATTAAGTATATCAAACAGTCATTAATGGAGCACAGTAATTCTTATAATAACAGCCATTACTTTTGCAATCGCAGAAAAATCTTATAATGTATATCGCTTTATGTAATAAAACACGTTTATTCAGTCTAGAACTGTACAGATCTTGTACTGGCAAAATATCGGACTTATGAATAACTTTTCTTTCTGTAATTCACTCACTCTGTGTATTATGATGATAACAAATGCTATTTGATGCTAATAATGTCCTACCAAACCGATGTGCATAAATTAATAGAAAACTTTATGCCTCAACCGAAAGATATTTTTACACGAGGAATAAGTTTAAATTACTTAAAAAGGAGTGAAAATGCTTATTTAATCTAAAGTGCCTTTATATTCAGAAGCATCTCCCCCCAAAGGTGGCATATATAGATTCATAACCTAATAATTTCAATCCTTTGATTCGTTTTGGGACTTTCCCCTATTAATCTTCTTTGGAAATGACATTTTCCTGGTAATGAGTTTAATGGCAGTCCGTTTGATTCCATATTCTCACATGTACGTTAAATTGGAAATTTTGGAAAGTTTTTCAAAACCAATTTTAATGATATGAAAACTGAAAAGTTATTGATAAAATAAAATGGATCACTCATTACTATTTTATCCAATAAAACTAAAATTTAAAGTCTGTACCTAAGGGTAATATTTTACATGGTAAAGTGAATTATATTGAAAAGTGTCTTATAATCGTTAAGAAAATTTATCGAACCGATAATAGACTTCTGAATCAGGTATTCTAAAAGAATTTCTGCAAACTATATAGAAATCAAATGTTAAAAATATACATCTCTTTATAGTCGAACCCCGTTATAGCGAACCCAGTATATAACGAACTCACGGATATAACGAGCGAAAATGGTTCCGCCATTTTTCTATTGTACGTAATTTAATTAGTATTGTGTCAGTTTAATGTAATCGATTTTAGTCGATTTAATTCATTAATGATCATTTTTAATAGATTTTATCCTTTTTTAATACATCATTATTGAATACACATTGCAACTAATGTGTTATACAGTTTGTGAACTCTAGCATTTTTCTTAACAGTTCGGATATAGCGATCCACCGGATAAAGCGAACAAAACATTTGGTCCCTTGAAGTTCGTTATAACGGGGTTCGACTGTAGTACCAGGATGCCTTGTACTTAGGTTTCACTCTTGTTATACACTTCTCAACAAGGCATCGCCGATGAGTTCACTGGAAGGAAAGGAATTCCAAATACGCAATTCTTCTAAATTTTTATTGTCGACTGTCAAATTGCAGTCAACCAGACCTATTCGGAATGAAGCATCGTCTATTATGAATTGTGGTATGAAATTTAGAGCGGAAAAGTATGATAAATTGCATAGTGCTCCGCCTGATTAAAAAAAAAAAAGACATTTTTCGCAGTTGGTTCCACCCAGCAAAGCATGTGGTATGCAGTTAGTTATATAGAAATCGCCATAAAACACATATTTCCAGTAATTATTAGAGAAACATTTTTTATATCTAAAAAAATATGTGGTTTTATGAACGTTAGTTATATAGAAATCGCCGTGCGTAGTTATATAGAATGGCGTAGTTATATAGAAATCACCATAAAACACTTATTTCCATTAATTATCAGAGAGATATTTTTTATATCTAACAAAATATGAAGTTTTAAGAACGTGCGGAAAAATGTAATTTGTTCTTTTCTATAATTTAATAAAAGAAAAAAAGATAAACTTTTTCTTATATGCAGTTTAGTTTACTTTTTATCGATTCTGAATATGTAATGCACAAAAAAGAGCATCGTATATGAAATTTTTAACACTAAGTAAAATGCATTCCTAGATGGATAACGAAATAGTGATAGTAATCAGTGCCTCGCGTAGCAATTATGCTGTACTTTGACACACGACATTTTATGAAGTGATAAGAATTTTTGTTTGCCCTTTGAGCTTTGCTTGACTACTTATTTACTTTCTTCTAAAAATATACTGAGTATCAGCTAAGGGAAGGGATGAAATCATTTACGATTATGGCCTCAGACAATCTGGACGAATGAAATCTCCACAGATGTGTCAAGGAATAAGTTCGCTCCATTGCAGATGCATGTTTAAAAATGTTTTCCCAGTGTATCTAAAACCACAGGTTTTATAACACTGCACAAGGAACTCGGAAGACTATTACTAAAGAAAAGCACCGACAAGAATGGTACGTTCATACAAAGCTGAGTTGTTGATGTGCTTTTGCGTGAAAAGCGTATAATAGAAGGTCGCTAATCCATAAAACTGCAACCTATATACATGTAGTTGATACAGAGAATGTTTTTTTGTTATAAATCTCCTCTTAGATCATATACCGCAAATAGATATACAGTACATTTAAATAATCCAACAGAGATAGATAAAAATAATACGAATATAGACGAAAAACAAACAGAAATCAAGCACTCTGGGCATCCACGCACTAACGGCAAGATTCTGTATAAGTGCCGGAACTGAACCATAAAACAACAGAGGTAACCGACAGGTCTCGTCATCAGGGAGCCTAACCATATCAGTTACCTCAAGGGGAACTTTCTGAATAGGATGCAGGTAAGCCCAAAAGACATCCCAAGGCCCCGAGTCCACCAAGGAAGCAATAAGTCAAAAAGAAAATGAAAAGACAAACACAACTTACAGTATGGGCTCAACGCACCTTACATAAAAGACTGATACACATGAAAAGCTGAATCAAAATAGTCGTAATTGTTAATGTTTGGTCCTGTAAAAGTGATGAAAAAATATTGCAATGCTAGTAGGGAATTAATGAATAACAATTTCATTAAATAATATTATTAATTAGTAGTGGACTGATGAGCGTCACTTACGGATATCTTGAGTTATGTTTCCCATGATATAGCAAAATAGAGCCAATTTAGAGAATTATACAAATGAAGAAAACTTACTTTCAGCTCTTGATACGGTATAAATTGTATTGGAAACTGGTAATGGCTGTCTGCTAACTCCGAAGTTCCTAAACTCTGGACCGGAATTTAACCATCTAAAACACCACGACGATGCAAGGAAATCCCAACTATGAAAGCTTTTTTCTCACGGGCTTCACGATTAAATGATAGTATACGGAAAATAAAGAAATTTCTAATGGTTTTTGTAATTATGATATAAAGGATGAGAACCAATAAATATCAATGAAATTCTATACCCAACTTCCTCAGCTGTAGTAAAAGTAACTTTAAAATAAATATTTCATAATACAATTATTTTAATTTTTGAATAACCTCATATGATAGCAAAGAAACATTTTAAAAGCCTGGTGTGTTAATTCTTAACATGTGTTTATAGACATAAATACGCGCACTTCGTGTGAAGTGTATTAAAAAAATTACGCCAAGAACTGAATTGGGTGGTTATTTGTAATAGACCTAACTCTCAAAACAAAGTCGAATTAATATAGCTCTTAAATAATCTTTCCTTTCTTAGCTGCCTTCATTATTACAATTTAACTGAGCTTTATACGTCAAGACAATTTATCAGAACATAATTTTTATGAAAATAGGACATCTTTAATATTTACTAAAGTTTCATGGAAATTCATACATAGCGTAATTTGTAAAGTTTTCGCTATCCTTAGTGCAAAGCCCATAATGTATATTACAAAATATTTTTCGGTTGGCAATACTTCAATCACTTAAATAGACTTGAGTAAACTTCTTTTATTTGTAGCTACTGGATTTTGCCATGTGTTACATACCATTTTACTTCAAAGTCTGTCTAACTAATATAAATAGGAAATTTGTGCCACAGAAATGCATAGTTTAAGCATTATAAGTTTTTGAGCTCTATGGAAATTGTTTCTATAATTTAATAAACTATGGAAATATCCCTAAAGCCAGATATTATTTGCACTAAACGCGTGCCGCATTTCTCAAAATATAACAAATAATTTGATGAAACTTGGCAGATATATGTAGTTTTCTATCTGGAATAACTTAATATTTGGTAAAATTGAATGATATTTCATAAATTTGCATTTTGTAACATTAATTTTAAAAAATAGTACATTTTTAGAATATCAATTTCTCTGACATAAACTTTTAAATTGCTTTTCAGTTGAGGTTTAAAAGTCAGTATTTCTGTATAATCATTGTCACTTTCAACTTTCTTCCTTAAGACAAAAATTAATCACAGGCTAGTAGCTAGCAAAATGAGAGATTTAAAAATTTAACAAAATTATACATTTTTAATTGCAAAATGAAAGTGAGTTTAGCTGTAAAATTAAACGATTATAATACTGACACCATAAATTGTTAGATTAAAATGACATGATTGCATAGAAAAGAGAGAGACTAAACAATAAATTTATGAAACAGATAAGAAAAGTAAGATAGTTTTTATCCCCTCTTTTCAGTTAAAATTTTTTTAACGATGCCACTAGCTTAAAAGCACATGTGTTCAGAGATTTATCCTTAAAAGTCACAAAATGCATATCTTAGAGGATAAAAAATATATTTATAAATGTATCAGGTTCCTTATAACTTATCTAACTATAGTCTTGTACGATTTTAGAGCCATACTACGTTTACTGAATGTTTAATCCTGAATATTTTGATGTGTAAAAAATGTTAAATATAATGTTAAATATATTTTTATATATGACCATTGGCCAATTGATCAATTACATTAAGAATTGTATTCCTACATGATAAAATTAAATCACTTAAGGGAATTTACAAGAATCCTCTTCAAAAGGTTACAAGAGACGTGTATCATGTGATTATTAAGAAAATAAATAAGTCCCGGCATAATAGAAAATAAATGTCTATGCACGGTTATGTGACATTAGAGATATAACTTTCCTATTTGACTCATTTTATTATTATGAGAAATTATTACCTTAAGTAAACTTTTATATAATTCGAAAGAGGATTTTCTACGAAACCGATATGCTACCAATTACTGTTATCTTATAGATGTTGAAACTTCTATAAACTGAAAGCAAAATCGGAAAAGATCTCATTTGCTCCCCATATATAACTTTAGAGCTAAAACTATATTCAGATATAGCAGTCATTGTGTTCCATAAATCACGGTATATACAGAACTCGGACTGATGTTCACGACAGCTTAGAAATTGAAATTGCACCAAATTAAGCTGTCGCTTGAGTGACAGGTAATATAACCCAAGGGCTCGAAGTCGAAAATTACTAGCAGATCACTTTCATGGGGTATTGAATTTTAAACGGTCTGCGATACCCATGCATTCTCGCCAATTCCTTTATATAAGAATACTTTGATATATCTGCCCTTACATAAAAATATGGTACAAGATAAGCCGCGTTTAGAGTTTAGTTTTTACTGACGTAATGAAATTTAGAAATATATAAATGACTGCGGAGCATACTAGATTTGCATTGTAGAGAGCAAAGTTTGCTAATTTTTATTGAGAAAATAAAACTATCGTTTTTATTTAACTTTCATAAAGTTTAGATATTATTTTCATTTTGTTACATTTAAGTGTTTTAAACATAACTTCAACAAACGAAAGTCGTCACATAAATTGCTTTTATATTTCACATTCTTTTCTTGATTTATTAATCTGTCCTTAAATCAATATAAAAAGTAAATTTAAGAAAAAAGTAAATATAAAATGACTGCGGAACATACTTGGTTTTCCTTGTAAAGAGTAAAGTTTGCTAATATTTATTGAGAAAATAAAACTATAGTTTTTATTTAATTTTCATAAAGTTTAGAAATTATTTTCATTTTGTCACATTTAAATGTTTTAGACACAATTTTAACGAACGGAAGTCGTCACATAAATTGCGTTCATATTTCATATTTTTTTTAATTAGTAATCTGTCCTTAAATCAATATAAAAAGTAAATATAAAATGACTGCGGAATATACTTGGTTTGCATTGTAAAGAGCAAAGTATGCTATTATAATTCATATTCTTTTCTTGATTTATCAATCCGCCCTTAAATTAATATAAAAATTAAATTTAAGAATAAAGTATTTTTTAAATTTATCAGTGGAAAATTAGAATTATTTTTAAGAATAACAATGGGGCGTATTTTATGATTTCAGTCATTTGTGAAAATGTATGTTTTAAAGTCGACAACACTTTCCTGAATTACATTTAGAAAAGTATGCCCGGATACTGAAGTGAGGTAAAGGTGTAAATAGAAAAGCTTGATCATACTATTCTAGAAGTATAATAATCAAGCTGTAAAATTAAATGTGCATGAAAATTAATAACCATATAATAAATATCGCATCTTAAAGTAAGAGCCACGTGTATTTACGATATTAATAGTTTTCTTAGTGGACCATTAATACAGAAAGATAATTATAAACAAACATTATAATAAAAACTAAGGAAAATTTTTTTTCTGATAAAATAAAAGTGGAACTAAAATGGAAATATTTATTCTAATTCCCCCCCCCCCTATCTCAACTGGATTTGAGTCCTTTTATACATTTTAACTGCGCACTGAATATATTTATTTAAAATGAAAATTTCACATCCCACAGTGTTATAAAACATAACATAATTATTGTTTACACCATTGACATTTACTGTACATTTTAAAATCACCCCCAAAATGACTTAATTATTGTATTAATATTACCTGGACTTGAAAAGTTCATTGAAGATGTTAAATCATCTTCGATTCTCTTAAATCTTACGAATAGAAACATTAATATATATTTTAAATTTTAAATTAATTTCTAATTAACCTTATATTATTTGTTTGTTATTATCGATCATCGAAAACGTTTATAAATAAAAACTTAAACCTTTTTGGTCCCAAACTATCGTTAAATTCTTTATAAATATTAAATGAGCACCATTAATATTTATTGCAAATTTTAAGTAAGATTTTGAAAATTTTAATTTAAAGTCCCCCAATAAATCTCATATGTCACATAAGAATTAACTGAAAACGCAAATATTTATTGTGAATTTTAAAAGTGTTCGCAATGTTTTTTTTCAGATCTTAAATAAGTATTCATTGAGTCCTGTTAATATTTATTGTATATATTAAAACTATTCCCAATTAATCTTAAGTGAGTAATAATAAAGCACCTTATTTATGTATTTGATTTGAGTCTACAAGACCCAAATTTTTGATAAGTAATTAAAATATAGAGTTAATAATACTCAAAGGGCAATATAGCATTTAAATTTTTGGAAAATTTAATAGTATTTAAAAAACCGTAACCTGTGATTCATTTAAAAAAAAAAAAGTAATTGAAAATTTTCTCATTTTAAAGGTATTACAGTATTTATTAAAAAACAGCATGTAATAGCATTTTAAAAGCATTTTAAAATGCAATAACATGAAGGATCAAAAATGAACGTTGAATGTACTCGCAAGCATAAATTAACTTTATTTTAACGTTCGTAACCATCGGTTAATAATCTTGAACAAACCGCTACGTATAGCCATATCATGACGTTTCTCGTCTTTTTAGTATAATTAATTGCATAGAGAAGTTTCAAAGTGAAAGGTCAAATTCGTTTTCCACAATGACAAAACTTTATGCACAGATCCTGTACTGTGCGCTTCCGATCAATTTCATTATATTTAGAATTTAGTCAGAATTTTGCGACTGTTTAGAAATCTAAATCGTTGAGAATTAAGCTGTCGTATGACTGACATGTACCCACCCCTAAGGCGGAAGAGAAATTTACGAGCGTTTCCCTTTCGAATGCGCCGTGATTGACTAAGGAATAATTCTCCCGTAATATATTTCCCTGCGGTACAGCTCTAGAAAGGAGTTATGAAGTTAAAAATATAACAGTTACATTTTCAGTAAGGCGGCACCGAAACGTGTATGGAAGAAAAATAGTTGCCTTCGTATGCGAATTTAAAAAAAAAAAATCGACAAAATATATGAATAAATGATCACTGAATATGTTAGACGATTTAAATGTGAATTTAAAAGCGCAAAGAAGTCTAATGGAAATTTAATCTCACGGGAAAATAATAAACACAGAGAGGGACAGGGATTTACTATTTTTGTTTTATTCGTTTTTACGTCATGCAAATTGGTGATATCGATTCCGCTACGCTTTAGATGTATTTGTGTAATTTATGTAAAATATGTACATCTCCGTTATCAGTAATTATGCCTCATGAAACCCAAGAAAAAGAAATGCACTTCTTAGCTTACAACAAGGAAAAACTGAAACAGAGTGAAGTAAATGGGAACTATTTATAAACTTAAAGTAAAATGGCAAAATATCTCATTTTTTCCTCCAACAACAACTTAAGAACTAAACTACATTCTGATGTAGCAGTCACTGTGATCCATTAATCACGGTATATTCATATGGACGGATACGTTGGATGTTTCCTGTCATGTGACAGAGTACACGACAATACAAATACAACTATGACGTCACACCAGTCACCCACTTTATTTTCGGGACTCGGCAACGTCAGGCTTTCTTCAGCGCTCATGAGTTAATAAAACCCAAACTAATAGTTAAGTTTAGGCAATTGATGAATTTTGTGTCTCTTTTTGAATCACTAAAGCCATTTACAAAGTGACAGCATCATTCATCTGCTCTAGAAACATTCGACGTATGCTATTACTTGACATAATTGTGAGTTAACTGTTTGTTTTCGTTCTTGTATGCTAGTGTAACAGTTTTACTATCGGTCTATAAGGTACGATATTCATCAATTGGTAGCTGTCTTAAAGATTTTACGATGTCTTCATGTCATGTTAGTTAAGCTTTTCAGCTAGAAGTAGTCATGGGCTGTTTACATTTGTAATGTTTGTTTGTTGGGGGTGTAAAGTAACAGACCTCCTCGTGGTGCACCCTGGATAATGTTAAATCTGTTACAGCTTTCCGCCGAGTTCTCCAAACCTTTTTTTAACCATGCGATTAAATTCCATAAATAAACGTCCTTTTAAGGATTTGAATATTCTGCATTTTGTAATGTTAACTGCATTTGCATTAATTCTGCATTTATCAAATGAATTTAAATAACATATGAACAAAACCTTGTACTTTTATTATCAACAGCTTAGAAATTGACAGCACCCTAAATTGACGGGAACATTTCTACGTTATAATAAAGAAAACGCGTTAAAATGAAACATTTTGGTAGATTCTCTGTATATTACTTAATTAGGTGTTATTATAAATATTTAAGTCTTGCTAATAGAAAGTAAAAATTTTAAATTCACAAAACTGAAGGTGATATAAAACCCATTGTTAGTCTTCATACTGCTTTTGAGTTGCTTTTTTTTAAAAAACTATTTTCTCTTAAATTTGTTGCTTACCAGATAGCTTAAGTGTCTGAATACTGTTTGATTATCTAGCTGAATTTTAAGAAGTTGGATATACATAAGGATTCAAGAACATTTCCGATCTTCTCTGGTTTCATCGCACAAGTTAACAGTGTGTAGTAATTAACAAAAGCATAAATTAATTTATAAAAAATTATATTTTTATATAATTGCTCTAGCAAAAGCAATTATAGAATAAACGGGCTTTGTCTAGCACTATGAATTGAAGTTCGTCAAATACTCAATATACTTCCACGCTTTTTAAGTGATTTTACTGGTTATTGTAAATATTTAAGTTGTGCTTATAGAAAGTAAAAATTTTAAATTTATAAAACTGAAGGTGGTATAAAACCCATTGTTAGTCCTCATACTGCTTTTGAGTTGCTTTTTTTTAAAAAACAATTTTCTTTTAAATCTATTGCTTACCAGATAGCTTAATTGTCTGAATTCTGTTTGATTATGTAGCTGAATTTCAAGCAGTTGGATATACATAAAGATTCATGAACATTTCCGATCTTCTCTGGTTTCATTACGCAAGTTAACAGTGTGTAGTAATTAACAAAAGCATCAATTAATTTAAAAATATTTTTATATAATTGCTGTAGCAAAAGCAATTATAGAAAATACAGGTTTTGTCTAGCACTATGCATTGAGGTTCGTGAAATACCTATAAACTTCCACGCTTTTTAAGTGATTGTACAGTAAACTGTTTCCTGAATGTTGAAAAGTAAAGGAGGAAAATATATTTTATAAGCTTTAAAACAATAAATAATTCATCTTCCAATAATACATGTATGTGCATTGTACTGTAGATAAACGAGATGCCCGGTATTAATATGTAAATTATTCATCACTATAAATTAATATCAATATGCTATTTTTATTTTCCCATTTCGAAATGCTAATGTTTTATACAAAAACATCGAGCTGTATTGGCTAGTTAAAGCTAGTGCAAAAAAAAGAGTTTTATTAGGGTAAAATTACTTATTAAAGATATTTAGCAATAATATTGCTATGTTAAGGGTTTCATATAAAAAAAGACCCAGCATATTTTGATAATGGGTTTATGGATCAAATATATAGCTGCTTAAGAGCAGATAAGATTATTTATAAAAGAGTTATCCCCAAAACTATTAACTACTTCTACGGTTTCCTTAGTACTTACTTTTTGAATGATGCTAAGTCTTTATGATCTTATGCTTATCTTACGATGACTAAGATTTATGTCTTCGGATTAATCGCAAAACATTGATACAGATATGAAGAGACATTTATCTGAACATTAGATCTTATATATGGGATTAGAAGCTTAGTACAGATAAAGCCAAGAACGCATATAATACTTACAAAAGAATACTTCCAACATACCGGCAAAATAATTTTTGTAGAAAGATGGATTCTTGTAACAAACAAGAGGAAAAACGTATTGAAAATGAGCACAGATCATATGATTTATAGAAACTGCTATGTTAGAGAATTAAGAGCTTTATTAAAGAACGGCTTAACAGTTCAATGAAAAAATTACTAATTTGCTTAGAGCAATTAATCCGGAGCCTTAATTGTTTTTCCTTTGCATGTTTCAAACTTTACGAAACCCTATATTTTTATTTTTAGCATAGCAGAATAAAATTAAAACCAAATAATGAAGGGCTTACAAATAGAATTTCTTTCATTATGAGATGGTTGCTTATTTCGTTCATTTAAACCAGCAACCATCCACAAGCAACCGTCCTCTCTTACTATAGAATGGAGAAACAGACAAGGATCTATACTTTAAAGCAGTTTCTGAACAACTACAAATATCCATATACGCTTACACGGATAATTTTCATTAAATAGATTAAACAGTGCATAATATTCGAGGAGTATCAATTAAGCGTTTTGTAATGCAATAATCAATGGTATACTTTTTGAACAAAGCTCAAATGAACGAAATTTGAAGAATCACAAGATTAGATTGAATTTATAGACACGATTTAGCATTGAACTAGTTGTGTTGTAAAGAACTTGATCACTCGGAATATTTTAAATACGATTACGAACATAATGATATTCACGAAGAAAGGCAATAAATATCACTAAAACTTAAAATCGTCGTATAGAAGATGTTTCTGTCGAAACGGTAGGAAATGTTGAAAGAATCTGTCGAAAGATTTGGTGCTTGTGGTCTGCTCTTTCTGGGACGGGTAATACTACTTACCAACGCAGAGCACGGGAGTAATTGAAGTATAAAATTGGAAATGCAGATTTACGAGAATTATTACAATTGAAAGCCACATACTGTTAATGATCTCAGAAATGATATCGTTACTGTGATATACGTTATACTAAATGATTATAAATCATAATTATAATTCAGAGAGGAAAAAATAAGCAATATATATATATATATATATATATATATATATACATTGCATTGTCAGTCAGTTCCGTAACTGACTGACTGACAGATAACGCTCGGACCAAACCGCTGAACCTAAAGGGTTGCATGGCGATTCTTCTTATAGTATAGGGGTGCACTAAGAAATATTTCTGAAAAATTATTCTTAGATTTTTTTAAGTTAAATTTTTAAGCTGCTTTTATAAAATTCTTTAAAGTTTTAATTTAAAATAATAATTTGAGGGTTATAAAGTTTATATCACAATAAAGATCATAAAAATTTCTTTAAAATGAAATCTTTTTCGAATCTTTACCTACATTTTCCGATTTTTGGTGAATTTTTAAAGATTAATTTTTAGAATTTAATTTATTAAATGCTGATCACGTGGTTTCATTTCCATTTGTGATACTTCAAATTAATTTTACGTCACGTGCATAACAACGAAATAAATTGACAGAAAAAATATTAAAATACGGTATCAGATAAAATTTAACCAATATTCTAATTGAGATGGAAGTTTTTTAAGAATTTAATACAAATTAGAGTGATCTATGAAAATTAAACTTAAAAATTAATTGCATACATTGAACGTTTTATTTAATTTGAATATTTTCTTCGACATTATTTTGCCTATAAAAATATCCGAGATGATTTTATATATATATATATATATATATATATAGTCATTAATTGCATACATTGACCGTTGCATTTAGTTTGAATGTACTCCGTAACGAAGCACGGGTGTTCAGCTAGTGTATATATATATATATATATATATATATATATATATATATATATATATATATATATATATATACATTTAATAAATAATACTTAATAAATACAATATATTTAGTAAATGCCAAATATATTGTTTTATAAATGGTATGTCCCGCAACACAAATTATAAAGTTCATAAATACTCACAAATATGCTAACACAGTAAGTACTAATCTTCAGATCAGTATATGATATTACTCTGTTCCCTGTTCATACGTTATTCCTTCTCCTTGCTAATTTTTCGATGGTTATAGCTTTGTTGCAGTAATAAAATTTTACAAGTAACTGCAGAAAGACGTATAGATCACATAATTTTAAAGGTATTGTCTGTAATTCATTGCATTAAAATTATTTCCTTTGTCCACGCTTTAAACAATTAGATAAGGATAAATTTTAGCGATATTATTTGTAGCTCATCATAAAAAATAATTCCATCAGTCTGTTCATTATGTTGAGGCATATAAACACTTTAATATACCTCTCCTTAGGAGGAGAGAAATTTCCCCATATAGCTAAAGTTCCTAAATGAGCTATTTTGGGCTTGTTTGTAACTTATCATAAAAAATAATTTCATCGGTCTGTACTTTATGTTGAGGCATATGAACACTTTACTATACTTCACCTTAAGAGGAGAGAAATTTCTCCATAAAGCTAAAGTTCCTAAATGGGCTATTTTGGGCTTGTTTGTAACTCATCATAAAAAATAATTTCATCGGTCCGTACTTTATGTTGAGGCATATGAACACTTTACTATACCTCACCTTAAGAGGAGAGAAATTTCCCATAAAGCTAAAGTTCCTAAATGAGCTATTTTGGTCTTGTTTGTAACTCCTCAGAAAAAATAATTTCATCGGTTTGTACTTTATGTTGAGTCATATAAACAGTTTACTATACCTCACCTTAAGAGGAGAGAAATTTCCCATAAAGCTAAAGTTCCTAAATGAGCTATTTTGGTCTTGTTTGTAACTCCTCAGAAAAAATAATTTCATCGGTCTGTACTTTATGTTGAGTCATATAAACAGTTTACTATACCTCACCTTAAGAGGAGAGAAATTTCCCCATAAAGCTAAAGTTTCTAAATGGGCTATTCTGGGCTTGTTTGTAACTCCTCATAAAAAATAATTTCATCGGTCTGTACTTTATGTTGAGGCATATGAAGACTTTACTATACCTCACCTTAAGAGGAGAGAAATTTCCCATAAAGCTAAAGTTCCTAAATGAGCTATTTTGGTCTTGTTTGTAACTCCTCATAAAAAATAATTTCATCGGTTTGTACTTTATGTTGAGTCATATAAACAGTTTACTATACCTCACCTTAAGAGGAGAGAAATTTCCCATAAAGCTAAAGTTCCTAAATGAGCTATTTTGGTCTTGTTTGTAACTCCTCAGAAAAAATAATTTCATCGGTCTGTACTTTATGTTGAGTCATATAAACAGTTTACTATACCTCACCTTAAGAGGAGAGAAATTTCCCCATAAAGCTAAAGTTTCTAAATGGGCTATTCTGGGCTTGTTTGTAACTCCTCATAAAAAATAATTTCATCGGTCTGTACTTTATGTTGAGGCATATGAAGACTTTACTATACCTCACCTTAAGAGGAGAGAAATTTCCCATAAAGCTAAAGTTCCTAAATGAGCTATTTTGGTCTTGTTTGTAACTCCTCGTAAAAAATAATTTCATCGGTCTGTACTTTATGTTGAGGCATATGAACACTTTACTATACCTCACCTTAAGAGGAGAGAAATTTCCCCATAAAGCTAAAGTTTCTAAATGGGCTATTCATAAAGCTAAAGTTTCTAATGGATTATTTTAGTTACAAATAAGATAAAGATTTATAAATATAGAACAGATTCCGATATTAGAGCACAAATAAGAAAATTAGTCTCTCAAATAGAATAATCTGAAAATCTTCTAAAAAGACAATTTCACCATAAAGATTATAGCAATGTAAGAAAAATTGAATTTGAAGAAAATGAATAAAACCGGATTAAAATGCAATATTTATTCGAATATAATTCCAGTTTCATATTACAGCAAGAGGACGCCAAATATTTATGAGAAGATACTTCTTGAAATAGCGAAAAGAGAAAGGTCCCAGAATAAACAACACATTATGATATTCAACAGAGCGAAATATATTACTTTTGCCAGCCGCATCTTTTAATTACAAAAACAATCCAATAAGACTCCTGTCAAAAAGCCAAGAAAATACTCGAATACCTTAACCCAAGAAATGCATTAAAATAAAATATTTTCAAAGGAATGGGTTCTGATTACCTTCTGGCGTCATAACGTGCTCACATTTGCAGGCAGAGAAGATAAATTCATATTTCATTGATTCCTCAATGCAATGCGTTATTAATTCTTGAAATCGCATTGGGCCCCCAACCTGAGGACAACCACCGCGCGGCGATTAATTACATTTATCGCCATAAATGCGCCAATCATCTCTCAAACGCCATTTTTATTGAGGGCTAAATTCGAAAGACTGAGGTGCTGCCATTCGACCATCTTTGGAACACACCAGATTTTGAAATTAGTAGAAATAGCATTTTAATGCTTAAAAGTAATTCGCTTACAATTGCTTTTCCAATAAGGCTGCTAGTGTTTTTCAGAAGAAGCAATTTCTTATTACTTACTTAACGTCTCGAAACATTTCAGTTAATTGCAATTTAAAACTGCCAAACTGCTGCGAAAAATGGACTATTTGACTTTAACAACATTAGAAACTAATAAAGTATTGAATATATATATATATATATATATATATATATATATATATATATATATATATATATATATATATATATATGTATATATATATACATATATATAATAAAAAATGCTTCTTTTACGTTTTGGGAGAAACTTCAAAGGCCGGGCGGGGGGCCTAAATATATTTTAATTTCAAAAAAAAATTTTCAAAAACAAAGGCTCTTGCTATGCAACGATTCCCACTACAGGCGGTTAAAATTTTTGGTACTAAAAAATTTTAAAAATAAATAAAAAATGCTTTTTTTAAAATTTTTGGAAAAACTTCAAGGGCCGGGCGGGGGGCCTAAATATATTTTAATTAAAAAAATTTTTTTTACAAACATTTGATAGCAATACACAGCTTTTCTCACGACAGGCGATTTCGGAATTAAAATTTTGGGAATTAAAATTTTGAAGCAGTCGGGTCGAATCGGTTATTTAGAGCGATAAAAAGTGCGTCCATCCATATCAGATGCTCGGAAGCGAAGTGTATATCACCTTTAAACCTTACGCGTGAGACGCTAGGTACATGTGGCTGTTATTTTTGAAAGGTCAGCGAAAATCGGGTCTCGCGATGTGAACCCACGCCTTTCTCCAGAAGTATACACGTGTAGAAATGCAATGTAGGCGATTTTATGGGAAGTTCTGTTGCTATGGGTTTCTAAGCGTTAAAGTAATGTTACTGGGGATTGGATTTAGGAAAGGGAATTTAAATGCTAGAATGGGGGGCATAATATTTAATTTATTACACACACACACACATATAAATATATATATACCGGGTGGCCATAATTAAGCTGACAGTGCTCACAGTGTTCTGTAGCGTGATCTATTTGCGAGAATGACGCCACATTTTGTAGGAAGATTAAACAAGACGGGGGACGAAGGATTCCGCAAAAAAATAAATTAGTTCCAAAAGTCACCGCTAGGGGAATATTTGGCGCTGTGTAATAGAAAATAGAGTGTTAACAAATGCAAATCAATACGGAAATTACCTTTTATTTTGCATTCAAATGAGGTTCAATGTAGCTGCCGTTGTTGTGGACCACATATTGCATTCTGTGCACAGTATGCACAACAGCAGAAAGTAACATGTCTGCAGGAATCTCCCGTACAGTCCGTGATATGTTATCCTTCAACGTAGCCAGGTCCTGGACCACTCCTTGATAGACCTTGGACTTAAGGTAACCCCATAGCCAGAAGTCGCATGGGGTAAGATCAGGCGACCGAGGTGGCCATGCAGTTGGAAAGTAGCGGCTAATGACTCTGTCTACTGTGAATTTCTGTCGTAACAGCTGTCGCACCCGTACAGCAACGTGTGGAGGGGCTCCATCTTGCATGAAAATGATTTCCCCCAGGCATTGTCTTTGCTGAAGTGCTGGAATGACAAAGCTGTTCAACATGTGGCGATATTTCTCTCCGGTAACAGAACAGGTTTCCGGTCCTGTCGGGGTAATGTTCTCATAGAAGAATGGACCTACGATAAATTCCGCTGTGAACCCACACCAAACAGTTACCTTTGGGGAATGTAAGGGAATTTCTGTGACTGCATGTGGTGATTTGTCATCCCAAATTCGGCAGTTCTGGGTATTCACAGTTCCATGCAGGTAAAAGTGGGCCTCGTGTCCCCATAAGATTTTCCACGGCCAAGCATCATCCACCTCCATTCTGGCAAGAAAGGTGAGAGCAAAAGTCAATCGCTTATCATGGTCGGGGTACAGTAACTCCTGTACACGGCTGATCTTGTACGGATAGAAGTTGATAATCTTTCGTAAGATTTTCCATACCGTACTGTAAGGCATATCCATATTCCGAGCTAATCCACGAGCGCTAGAGGTGGCAGCAATATTGTCTGGTCCTCTGTCGACAATCGCCGTGGCAACTGCTTCGATTGTATCCTGTGGTACAGGTTTTCGTCCTCTGCCTGACTGAACCTTCAGAGAACCTGTTTTCTCAAACGTCGCAACCATTGCTTTTAGCCCATTAACTGACACAGGACCGTTACCTTTACACATCTTTTTGTGCGTTCTAAAAGCACGAAGAGCGGCTGACGCGTTGCACTGGTTGAGGTAAAAGAATTTGACCAGTAACGTACGCTCGACTAAAGAAAGAGACATTGCACATAAACTTTCAATCCGATTGATTCGAAACGTAACACATTGCCTTTTAAAACCCAAGAAGCTGGCACTGTGCCAATGGATGTAACGTGAAATTTGAATAACGAACTTCTTCTTCTGCTCAGCGTACGTGATATTGCAGATCACGAGACTTTATCGGTGTTTATGTAGATTTTACGCTTTTTTAAAAGTGTTGGCACATTGCACTTGAACTAAATAAGAAAATGTGCATAATAAAAGGTAATTTTATTCCGTATTAATTTGCATTTGTTAACACTCTATTTTCTATTACACAGCGCCAAATATTCACCTAGCGGTGACTTTTGGGACTAATTTATTTTTTCGCGGAATCCTTCGTCTCCCGTCTTGTTGAATCTTCCTACAAAATGTGGCGTCATTCTCGCAAATAGATCGCGCTACAGAACACTGTGAGCACTGTCAGTTTAACTATGGCCACGCGGTATATATATATATATATATATATATATATATATATATATATATATATATATATATATATATATATATATATATATATATATATATATATATATATATAATAATTTTAAAACATTTTGAAATTGTACTCACATTTTACGAAATAAATAAAACAAAAGAGCACGTGATATGCATTTTACTAAAATGTTTATAAAAACCACAGATTTAATTAAACTTAGCATAACTGGATGGAAGCATAGAAGATAGGAATTGAATTTTTTAAACCTCTCTATTGTTAGGTATTAAAATTTTTTTAGAGTACTAAACCAATTTTTAGAACGAGCCTCAAAGGTATTTTTAACGTGTAATAAGCGAAAAATATGTATTTAGCAAACAGAGACTGAAAAATTACGTCTACCATTTTAATTTGATTTTATCTTTCGTAATATAAATATATCAAGAATATTTACATAAAATATTATTTTCTCTATAACCGAATTTGAATTTACCTAATAAAATTGAATTTACCTAATGTCTTAACAAAAACCAGTAGAACCATCATAAACAACTTTAACAGCTGAAATCAATCTAAACGATGATTCGATTAGTCAGTATTGCATTGTTTTAATTTAAACTTTCCTATTCCTACAGCAATTCATCTCACAGACACTGGTTTTAATTAATAAATACGCCTGAAGGATAATACTGAATATTACTGATGAGTACAGTGGTAGAATTTGTAATGTGCTACATGAATTTTATTGCTATGCTAAGTCTGAAATGGGTTAAGCATAACTTTTCTTTCTTTGTTTCCTTTCTCATTGCGTTTTCTTAATATTGGCTCGAACTTTAGAATTATACTGCTACTTTCTTTTTATTGAATTTCAATAACTAATGAAAGTTTCATTGAAATAGCTCCAATGGTTTAACGAATCACCGATCAGAAGATAAAAGAAACAATTAAAATGAATGTTATTGGTCTAGCTGTTAACACTTTTGCTTCATTTCACATAACACGTAAAACTATTTGGTCACGATTTCGCGATGAAAGATTCAGTGTTGTGTGTAATTTATTTCACTGGTTTTAGAAAATCGTGGGAGGAATGTATGCCTACGCAGGAAAGGGGAAATTCCCTGGAGGAATCCCGAATGGGGAATGAACCAAACCATAACGAGCTCCCGTTAATCATGAGAAAATTTGAAAATCACATTCATCTTTAATGAAGTACGGCCAACCTTTAAAGCATTTGAGAAAGAGTTTTTGGTGGATTATTTTATCCTCTAGTTTGGTAGTCAAAAGGCGTATAAAACAAACCGTCGCAAACGCTTTTCGGTCTGAAAATGAGTAACAGAAAATTCCATCTCAAATGATTAAGGGATAAAGTTAAGACTCTGTTCAATCGAAAGAAACCCATTTATCAAGTCTGGATAGTATCACCAGAGATAAGCAATCCTTAGTGTAAACATCAGCGACTTATAATGAACCTTTAACCTTACATATAAACAATTTGTTTCCGATGTTGTCTCTGAGAAACCCGTTGCACCTCATTCAACGTATATTATTTTTTTTTGTCATTAATTGTATCGTTAATAACTATAACACCATTTCGCCTTCGTTTGTTGAATCCATATTAAAAGTGGTCGTGAATCTAATTTGTGTGCATATGTTGCTTAAAAGTAATGTTAAAAGCTTGGTTTTAATCATGATGGGTAGTTTTTAAGTAAATAAGCACTTACAATCTGGAGCTAAAGATCAAGTTAGTTTCAGTATCAGCCTT
Organism: Dolomedes plantarius; assembly: GCA_907164885.2. Classification (NCBI taxonomy): domain Eukaryota; kingdom Metazoa; phylum Arthropoda; class Arachnida; order Araneae; family Dolomedidae; genus Dolomedes; species Dolomedes plantarius. The sequence continues at coordinate 130,056,676 of OU015501.1, forward strand.
TTTAAATAGGAGCAATATGTTAAAGGAAAACCTAATTGAGCTCCCACGGTCAAACTAACAACTAAGGGAAGAAACCCGCGTAGATGTGTCTTTCGTATGGTCAGCCATAACCAACAACCTAATTGTACTCTGTGGGGCCCATGTTGGGAATTCTCTAAAACCTCTATTAAGCCACAAAAATACGAGGAACGCGAAACACTACACGTAAATACAAGTCGTCAGACAAAGTAGGGTAGCAAATTTGGTATGTAGAGAAATGAGTGAAATTCTCTGCAGGTCAATCAGAGTAGAGTAGTTATCGCTCATGAAGGATGGCTGGCTCCTTTTTCATTAGTCGAGGAGAAAATGTTTTCTATTTCCGGGACTTTTGAAACTAAAGAGCTGTGTGTATTTTTGGCTCTTATCACATGCACATGTGAATTTTTCCCCAACGAAAATTGCGCAAATTTGCATGACGGGTTATCTACTGGGGTAAATTGCACGAAGCTTGATGTTGCATGATAAAGGTTTAAGGCTGTTTGAAAGTACCAAGGTCAACTTTTGTTACACAAGTACTAATTATACCTAAGCGTACACTATAACCGATTCCGAACGGCTACGAACATCCATGCCAGCTGTGGAACTCTAACCCCAGGCTTTTGGACTGAATGCCAGCACTCTAGCCATTCGGCCATCGACCTGGAAGAAAACGCCCTACACCGAAGTGGAGGCAGGCAGTCTTTTCTCAGTGTTCAAGTTCAAGGAAAACCAATTTACCAAAAAAGTCGAGTGGTTAGCGATATTAATAAAGACAATTTGGAAATACATTGGATTTTATTTTTTTCTCTTAAAAGTTAATCTGTTAATCACTTAAAAGTTTTCATTTCCAAAATGTAGGGTGCCTTACCCCAAGGGAACTAACAAATTTTTTACTGGACTGAAAATTTGTAATATTTATAAAATGTCTCTTATATTCTCTGCAATTAAAAATGTTTTCTTATAGCAATAAATATTTACATTAACTCGAATATTTCATGAAATACTTGTAGTTTTGTGTCTCTAGGATGATTGTTTAAATTTTGTTCATATTTTCTTACTAGAGCAGTCATAATTTATGGAATTACAAATGAGTATTCCTTATATCATAGGGGTTTATTAAAATTAAATAAATTTAGTTTTAGGGAATTTATAGGAATGTATTATAATAAAAATTATTTCAAATATATATCTGCATCCTCCTCTCAATTAAAAAAAATGAACAAATAATTTTGTGACAAACATTAAAGTCTAACAATATGATAATGTCTAACAACATGATATACTCCGCGTGATTACCACCGAAGTTTACTATTTGATGTCGAACAAAGAAATATCTATAAAAATATAGTGAATGATAATCGAAAGATAGTTATTTTCCATTCATTGTTTTATACAAATTTTCTCCTCCTGTACAAATGCGAGGCAGGTTGTCCAAATATTTACAAATCTCTTGTTTCCGATAGATGGTTTACACAATATTTGTTTCTATGGAGCAGTGTCTTTTATTCTAATTTCCTATCAATGCAACCGTAGTAGAAAATATTGTTTTCATTGTTGCTATTAGCTAATGAAGAATAAAATAGTGACAATGCCACCATTTTACTCTTCATGATTGGGAAAGAAGAAATAGCATGTAAAAGAATAGTAACTTTCAATAGCAATATAAAGGATATTCAGTTGAACAACATACGGATAATACATGATATACATACAAAGAGCCTCACATAGCCTAGCAGGTACTCAGGCAATTGACATATCAGGAGGTTCACTTTAATGATTATGAAAAATTTCAAAAATATATTAAAATATTTCTGTTTATTTATATTTAACGAAATATAAGAAGCAGGGCTAGATTTGAGGCGGAACGCACCGAAACGGCGTTCCGGTACCTCTCTTTATCAATAATTTGGAATCCCCCCCCCCACACACACACACCCGGAAGGTTACCGTTCCGGCACCTCTATTTCTAGAAATCTAGCACTGATAAGAAGTAACCAAAATTCAATCTCAACTTTAAAAAATGTTTGTCACATATTCGAAAAAATAGTGTGTCCTCTTATATTAGAAAAAAAAATGAGTATATTCATAATTTTATTAGATATACTTTACGATTTTTTAATCTTTTAAATTCTGCAGTTCATTCTGGGAAGTTAATTTCTCGTGCATTTTTGAAATTGACTTTTGAAATTGGCATTTTTGAAAGTTACTGCAGTCTATTCGGTATTCTTTGATGTATGGCGAAACTAAGGTATTTGTTTTATCTAAAGCTCTAAAAAGACTCTCCGTTGATGCAATGTTAGTAGGTAAGTTAAAAAATAATCTAAGAAATTTAAACAAACTTGAAAATAATTCAATTTTACTCCAAAATTCTGTGATACAAATTTGTCGTGACTCGATATTCATTAAAAATTCGTCTTTAATCTTGATAAAATGTTAACTCAAACTTCTTAAAAAAGTAATCATCATTTTTTTTTCACCAGTTTTTAATCTCAATTTCTTAATTTCCTCTTTGTTTAAGGCTCCAAGTTTCAAAGAATCGGTATACTCAATGATTCGAAGCGTTTATATATATATATATGGCCCCCTCAAGTCCGAATTCGGGATGAACCGCTCTTTTGCCTTGAGTACGCATATCCTATAGGAATCTTTCGTTGCCACATTAGATGTTTCTACGTTCATTCTTGACATTTTATCCTCCATATAATTTTATTAAATATTATAATTATCCCCTTTCAAACATTATATTTAGATTTTAAAATATACACCGAGATTTGCAATTTAACTAAATTACGCGAGTTTACTTACCTTCCGTTTGGGAAATATACATGTATTATCATAGGCATGTCAGATAACAGGCCTAAATTTGTGTTTAATTCTTGGGCTTGATGATATACATTCATCTAAGTCCATGAATTAACAAACACTAAGCCTAGTGTATGACACTAAGATAACGGACTGATGTTCAACTTTTCATTGGAATTCGGAAGCAACTTAAGCTACCGAATAAAGGTGGATAATTTCAGGTTAGGCATGAATATGCGTTGAGATGACCTACATATAAAAGTCACTATTTGACTCCAATTTTTATTTCATATTACTCATTGGTTATATGACTTCTGCAGTGGTCACAGACATATTCCTGTTTCTTCCCTACATTTATTAAAGCAAGGTATACCACAAATAATAAAGGCTAGGATGCGTAATACTTTTCATCATTAGACATCGATGACTACTATTCTTCATATTTTGTATACTACATATATTGAAGATCTCATTAGCTATACTAGTTTCTATATACATCATAAAAATTACAGGTTACTAAAATAATGACAAATTTCTCGTTAAACGAAGTATTTAAGTATTAATATACTCATAATAGGACTTGTTTCAGCTACATAAGGAAAATTTTCGTTTACTGTTATAAGAATCCCCTGCTAAATCATAAATCTATTGCTTATTTGTTCTACAAAATGCTATTTCATTTATTAAAACAATAACAACTTTTCCAGTTTAGTTTTCAACCAAAATAACAATTTAGTTTTGTTTTGAACAGCGGAAACCTTAAAGTTTATTCATAATAAGTTGAATATCGGATTCATTTTTGTTTAGCCCAGTAGTAAAAACCTCTTGACTAAAGTTTTCTGTCAACAAAACATTTCTGTCCTGAACAACTAAATATTAAATAAAAATATCTTGTATGTGTATATATTTCTTATTGAAAGGAAAAAGTAATAAATAGGAACAAACTACAACTGTTTTGAAAACAAATCAAATATGTTTGCTTTTAATACTATTTCTTTATAAAAGTACAATACAGTTAAAGAAAGATGAAAGTGGTCGAAAGAATAAACTACAAACACTATAAAAATATGCAATAGAAAGCATAAATGTCAGTCGTGAAAAGCGAAATATATATCATATTACTGATGTATGTGACCATAAATGAAAGATTATGTGGGCTTTACACAATACTACCAAACTTATCACAAAACGCATCGAAATTATTGCAATGTCCTTCTATGCATTCCAACCACTTAATCCTCCATTTATATTAAGATCTTCCCAAGGGTAACATACTTAGGTGAATAATGATTATAGATCGTATTCGCATTAAAAGAAATGTGACCCTGCAGAAAATTTAATATGTTATCTTACTTTCCTTTAAGGAATCTTCTTTGTGGTTAAGCAGATTTTTAAGCTGCCTTTATAATAAAGAATGATTCCCTAAAAATCCAATTAGAAAGATTAAAGCTTCGATAATGCATTTTTATTTTATTTGCATAGTTATGTTTGGTGATTAAAACAGAGATTTTTATTGAAGTTTTTATGAGAAACGGATAAACGTAAAGCGTAAAGAAGGAAGTGTAATGAAAGAATTGCCTTAACTTCATAAAAGATTTGGAAAACGGATAATTTTTTATATTAGTGATTATATAAACCCGTAGAATTGCATTCGTGAGTTAAAGCTAATTTAGTTATCATAAGCACGATCATAGGTCTGTATTTAATTAAGAAATATATGAACTAAGGTTAATGAAACAAGTACTCGTAAAAACTATAATTAAGATGCATGACTTACGAAAAAAAGTTCCTTATAATTCTATCAACATCGTTGTATCATCTCTTCTCTCATATTTTTCAATAAGAGTGTTGGTATGATAAAGAGCTGATAATATAGTATGGATAATAGTTTTGGCATATTAGATTGGTATAATAGTTATTACGAACAGTAATTATAATTTCTCTAAATATATGAAATAGATATGATTCGGTTCATATAACTAGTCAATGTTTGCTTGAAATTTTAAACCTGTAATTTAACAAACAAGAATCGATAGATTAAGAGGAATTAAATATTCGATAAGAATATAAATTTACTTTATATTATACACATTTATTTATGTGAACTTTATCATTAAAATACGCATAATAGTCAGAGTGAATAGTATAAGAGTGTAATAAACTTATTAAGGTTAAGCATTTAGAATAAAATAATGAAACACTTTTATGATATCATAGATTTGCATAAATTAAAGATAAAAAATATTTCATGAATACATAGCGTTGGGATGAGTATCATTTGTGCTGCATCTACTGAAGTATGTAGGCATATAGTATTTCTCCAAATGTCAGCATAAAAATGCTACTAAAAATTTCTAAACACAATTATATTATCCATTTTTCCCCTGAATAAAGAAGACAATCATCTTGAAGTCCTAACTGATCCTTAATAATTTATTATGAAACTTGGATTAACGATATTATTTAATTTCATAGTTCAAAACCCATGCCCGTAGTTATTTTATTGTTGATCTATCACCTGTTGTGACTAACACAAGTCTTCTGTTGAGCAACGTTCCTAGATGTTTTTACATTCTGCGCGTTTCAAATCGTATCAAATATTTACGCATGGTTTTCTTTAACCGACGACAGATGATGTCTTATCAAGCAGTCACTTTCAGAAAAAAGTGCATTGTAAAGGAACTCTGACAGACACCACGACATTGTATTGTCACAGGGGATTCCAGCAGTTATATTAACGACATTTGGCAGAGTTAGAGCATACCGTTTAAATAGCTGAATTTTGGCAATGGTGAGAAACACTCATTGTGTGAAAGGGAACTCCTAACTTTCGTCTGCGAATAGCAATAGACACTACTTTCATCTAATTGTATCCAATTAACTCGTAGAGCCTGGCACCTTCCCAACCTTCTTCCGGCTTCAATTACGTTTTGAAGTATGGGATAAGGTGACAGAGAATTTACGGTTATTGGCCTAAGAAGGGAATTTAGGTTCATTAAGTAGCTTTGTACGGAGACACTCAATACATTTAGTACTATACTTAGAGTTGGGAATTCTCAGAAACAAAATAAAAATTTATTTATATTATCGTAGCTAGCAGCTTCAAAAGATAAGGCATTTAATATCTTTTCACAAAGCCAGAAATACTACGATAACGAATAATATAAATTTTAAAAGAAAGACTAATTAAAAACTCAAAATCACAGCGCATTAACAAAAAGTAGTGCTCATTTCGCAAAGAGTTATCGATAACAGACAACGTTCAACTGATTTAGCTAAAAAAGTAGCGAATATTACAACTCTACAAACAATCTATTTAAGTACGGAATTACATTTTTAACATTCCTCTTATTTCTGCTTTATTTCCCAATACCTTATGGCTAAAAAGCATAAAAAATGGCTATTTAATCCCTCAGAAATTTCTATAATAATCGAGATGGTAATATTTGTAAAGGTACATATATATTTCCGGAACATTTACAACTATCGTTTTTTTATTTATTTGTAGGACATTCTAGCGCTTTCAAGGGCTCCCTAGGATGCACCAAGTGTTCTGAGGTCTTCGATTTAGAGCCTTCATAAGCATTTTAAAGCACCCTTACATTTTCTAGAGATCTGTAAAATTTTTATAACCCCCTAAATCTTTTAAAAACGTTTGAAACAGAACACCTGATAGCTGCTAAAAGTCTCTGTATCTTTACAGTAGTGCAAATAAAGAAGAACCCAGTCGCCCAAATAAAGGATTCAAAAGTCTTTGAAGTTTGAATTCGTGATGCTGAAATTGATACTGGAAGGAAAACACGGGAGTATAGCATTAGAGGAGCCAGGCAAACGCTTTCACTAGGACGGACTGTAATTTTCTTGCCGCACAGTTACAGTAAAAGACCGCTTCCTGCTTCTCTCTTCTAAAATTTTTGTGGTCAGCCTTTTGCTTCATTGACACATATTTGTTGACACTGATAAAGATATTCGTTTCGGTTAACACGTGGTGTCTAATGACTTTAAGGGAACTATAATAGAACAAATTCCAGTTTCTCATCGAACATAGGTGTGTTTGCAGACACGACCTCTGAGCGTATAAGCATTGTTTGACGGGAATATATACATTTTCCTCTACTTGAGGAAAGGTATATATTCCCGTCAAGCCTTTTGCTTCATTGACACATATTTGTTGACACTGATAAAGATATTCGTTTCGGATAACACGTGGTGTCTAATGACTTTAAGGGAACTATAATAGAACAAATTCCAGTTTCTCATCGAACATAGGTGTGTTTGCAGACACGACCTCTGAGCGTACAAGCATTGTTTGACGGGAATATATACATTTTCCTCTACTTGAGGAAATGTATATATTCCCGTCAAGCCTTTTGCTTCATTGACACATATTTGTTGACACTGATAAAGATATTTGTTTCGGATAACACGTGGTGTCTAATGACTTTAAGGGAACTATAATAGAACAAATTCCAGTTTCTCATCGAACATAGGTGTGTTTGCAGACACGACCTCTGAGCGTATAAGCATTGTTTGACGGGAATATATACATTTTCCTCTACTTGAGGAAATGTTTATATTCCCGTCAAGCCTTTTGCTTCATTGACACATATTTGTTGACACTGATAAAGATATTCGTTTCGGATAACACGTGGTGTCTAATGACTTTAAGGGAACTATAATAGAACAAATTCCAGTTTCTCATCGAACATAGGTGTGTTTGCAGACACGACCTCTGAGCGTATAAGCATTGTTTGACGGGAATATATACATTTTCCTCTACTTGAGGAAATGTATATATTCCCGTCAAGCCTTTTGCTTCATTGACACATATTTGTTGACACTGAAAAAGATATTCGTTTCGGATAACACGTGGTGTCTAATGACTTTAAGGGAACTATAATAGAACAAATTCCAGTTTCTCATCGAACATAGGTGTGTTTGCAGACACGACCTCTGAACGTATAAGCATTGTTTGACGGGAATATATACATTTTCCTCTACTTGAGGAAATGTATATATTCCCGTCAAGCCTTTTGCTTCATTGACACATATTTGTTGACACTGATAAAGATATTCGTTTCGGATAACACGTGGTGTCTAATGACTTTAAGGGAACTATAATAGAACAAATTCCAGTTTCTCATCGAACATAGGTGTGTTTGCAGACACGACCTCTGAATGTATAAGCATTGTTTGACGGGAATATATACCTTTCCTCAAGTAGAGGAAAATGTATATATTCCCGTCAAGCCTTTTGCTTCATTGACACATATTTGTTGACACTGATAAAGATATTCGTTTCGGATAACACGTGGTGTCTAATGACTTTAAGGGAACTATAATAGAACAAATTCCAGTTTCTCATCGAACATAGGTGTGTTTGCAGACACGACCTCTGAGCGTATAAGCATTGTTTGACGGGAATATATACATTTTCCTCTACTTGAGGTTTAAGAAAGTCAAAATGACTATTTCCGCATAGAAATAAAGAAATAAAGAAAATTAGTAGCATGGCGCTATCGTTATTTACGTGTCACATGCTATATACATATTAAATATAACTGATTGACAAAAGAAACAGTACATCCACGACCAAATTGATTCGGCTTATATGATAAAATTAATATTATTCCAGATTTAATAGAAACAGAATAATTCTATTATGTCAATATTCAAGAAATTTATTCACTTATAGTTTCCATAAGAAATTTAGTCTACTGTAATATAATGTTGAGTATTCTTATTAGTTTAAACGAATCTTGGACCAAATTAGCTCTTTCTATAACTATAAATTTAGGCACGTATTGTCTACTCCAATATTTTATTGATTGATCCATCTGTCAGTTTTTTGTTGTTCTTGGAACTATGAAGCAGGGCCAAGATATAACACCTGGGTGTCATTACAGGACTGAAAAGGGATAATAATCCTTGATTAGTTGAAAGACAAAAAAATGTTAGATCTACTTTAAGACAGCACAAATTTCCGTAGAAATATTCAAGAAGAGCTTATAGATATAAGTGGTTACGTTCACGATATGTAATACCCATAGAGAGAGATATGACCGAAGTAATAGAAATCTTATATATTCTCATTATTTGTATTACATTTCTTTACTTGCTACTAGGTTGGGGTAGATTGCATTGGAATATAAATTGATATCATATTTTGATACAAATTACCATTACAATCGCTGTGATTAACTATATCCGAAATTAACTGGAAGCCTTCCAGACATAGAAATAGTTGTTTGTATGATAATATTTTGTCGCTCGTATTATATGGTGGGTAGCGACACCACCACTGCCTCGACCTGGGTTCGAACCCAGCCCAAGGCATGAAATTTCGTCCGCTATCCCCTAAAAGGGAGCAACATTGCCTCAAAAATCGGGAGCTCCTAATATAAAATGGCCAATAACACGCGTGGAGTATATGAGTGAATGCCCAAGGATCAGTACCAGCCGCATTTTGAAAAAATATTTTGTAACGACCGTCTGATAGAAGCTGGGATCAAACCCAATCCTTAAAAATTTTTCGGGACCACAAATTTCTTCTGGTAGTGCAAGGATATCTCATTGTTTTAAGTCTAACACATAAAATGTTGGAACTTTACTACAAGAACCCACGGTGTTGGCCACACAGAATTAGTTCTTGGGATATTTTCCAGAAGAGTCTGATTCTCTCTTTTTTTTTACCATGATGAATGTTGCCCATCTTGCGGACAAAAGGAAATTTTATTTGTGATTTCCATCACTACAATTGAGCAAAACATTTTTACAAAGTACATTTAAAGAGCCCAAGGCAAGCTTGGGGTAAGAAAGTCGACTTTCGGCACCCAGGGAGCTTGGTTTGTATACCGACAAGCTCCACTGAATACCTTCATGTGTACGCCGAGTATGGCATGCTAAATCTATAGGAAGGGAAGTCCATCCGCATGGTGGTAGATGTTTGGAGGAGGGTACGAGACCACCAGATATCGATCCTGGGGGTGCTTAGTCAAAACTGTAGTGGCATTTGGCTAAATCAGACTCCGACCCTTGTGCCATAAAACCGGAACCGCACCTTAGCCCTGAAAGCCGTCTATGGACCATAAGAATCAACAACATCATTTACAGGGCGTACAAAAATTAATTTTTAAAATGTATTCAGTGATTATAGTAATGAACGAAAATGAAAATGTCATTATATATATTATATGACTATCATGCTATATTATTCAATGGCTATTGCTTAGATGTATGCCATAATATTGAGTTGCATATTGGAGTTTATTAAAGTTTCAAATGAAAATAGCCATCGCACAATATACACAAGCATCAATTGTAAAGTTAATAACCGTAACGATTAAAATTATACACGTTCTCTGTCTAGGTGTAGCATTATGATTAAGGTAATCGCAATCACTTATAATCCAAACTATCGTGGGTGAACTAATAGCTATCTAGCAGTGGGGAGTCAAAGCGGTGAAGTTAAAAATGCATGTTCATTTAAATAACTATAGGTTTACAAGTTTAACGCTTGAGCAACGACTTGCATTGATAAAATAAGTTAATAGGAATGTTTACAAAGTTAAAAGCCTAAAACGATCACGTGTGCATCTTGTTAGTTGGAGTTAAAATAGAAAAAGCTATTGCATTAAGGGTAGATGCTAAAAAAGATAACGTTTTAAATTAGAAGATTAGTCTAATATACTAAAGCTGACCTAATGTACATAAATGATTATAGTATATGAACAACATGGATGGGCAAGGAGGTATAATTAACTATAAAATGTTGGTATTTTAGAAACACTGTACATTTAGATCAATAACAAATAACTTTTTAGGTAATCAGTCATAGTATGTAAAGTGGATTTTCAATTTTAAAGATTTAATTTTTAACATGTGATACAATATATATTTTACTCCTTTAAAGAAGAGAGAATAAGAAATACAATGCATATTTCCAAATGAAAAACTACCTCTGTTAACTGTATTTAACCTGGTTGTGAAAAATATTGAGAGATTTTATTGTTAAATTTATTTTATAATTTCTTACATATGGAAAATTACACGTAACTATCAACTGATCCAACAGCTGTTGACTGTTGTAATCATTTACGATAATCTTAAATTTGTGTATGACTTTCGTTCAGCTTTGATGTGCCTCCACATGAAGTTTGAGCAGGCAGCAGGAATATTTTTCATTTCCAATACAGCAGGCACATAGACATTATCCTTGGACAAAAACACTGTACAGAATGCATAATAAAAAGCCCAAAATTAAACACAAAATTAAATACAAGCAGGTAAAAGTTCTCTAGCCTCCCAATAACGGGTAAAAACGAAAGAACTATGAACCGCCGGACACTTAAGAAGGTGGTCAGCAATCGTCAGTTCTTCGCTGCTGCAGAGGGGGCACATGGGGCTATTCAGTATGTTGATTCGATGAAGACGAGACAGTCATGCCTCGTCGTCAATCTAAAAGCTTTGACAGCCCAATCTCTTGGCAGCAAGAATATATCTAGAGAATTTCCCAATGCAAAATTTATTATGGATATTTATTTGTTTTAGATAGTATCATAAACTTTTGGACCAATTATGCAAAACAACGTTTGGAGAATCACCTATAATCACGAAATATATAAAGAGTATGGCGAAACCGACATCTTAAAGGTGGCAAAAGCATCTCGCATTAGGTGGCTAGGCCACATATTCAGATATGATGACACGTTTCCCACAAAAACAGTCACCTTTTCAAATTTGGAGGTTAAGGCGACGAAGAGGAAGATCCCCAGATGGTTGGATACAATGACTGTTGGAGACCCCAGGTGGTTGGATTGTTAACCAGATGGTTGGATGAGGTAGAAAAGGACCTAAGAACAATTGGAGTGAACCGATGGAGAGTCATTGCACCGAATCGAGCTAGGTGGAGAAAAATTGGCGAGACAGCCTTGGCCTGTAATAGGCTGTAGTGCTAGCGAAGAAGAAGAAGTAGTATCATAAAAAGTTGTGATCGATTTGCCACATATTAGAAATTAGCAGTGATGGTGGTGGATATAAGATATTTCATAACATCTGTAGCATGTCACATAGATATGTGAGTCTTCCCTTGGATTGATGGAACATACTACAGGTCAAGTACGTTGTCTTTATATGAATCATGTTGAATAAAATACATCCAGCCTTCATTGAATGTGCATCTGACGTTTTTAAGCATCTCTCATTGCTTATCTATATTATATAAAACAGTTCCGTAACTGACTCACTGACATACAACGCACATACCAAACCGCTGGACCTAAAGGGCTGAAATTTTGCATGGCGATTCTTCATATGGTGTAGGGGTGCACTAAGAAAGATTTTTGAAAAATTCTTCTTAGATTTTATTAAATTAAATTTTTAAGCTGTATTTTTTAACTTTTTTTACGTTTGCATTTAAAATAATAATTTGAATGTTATAAAATTTATATCACGAGAAAAATCATAAAAATTCCTTTAAAATGAAGTCTTTTTCGTATCTTTACCGCAATTTTCAGATTTTTGGTGAATTTTTAAATAATTTTTAGAATTTAATTTATTAAATGCCGATCACGTGATTTCTTTTTCTGGTACTTTATGTAAATTTATCGTCACATGCGTAACAACTAAATAGACAAAAAAATATTTTTTTCTTGCTAATGCGGCAGACTATTGGACATTATCCAAAAAAATATTAAAATACAGTAAAAGATATTATGTTCCTCAAACTGTACTATATTAACTGTACTATATTCTTTACTATGTCCTATTACATTTAATTTGAATATTTTCTTCTACATTATTTTGTCCATAAGAATATCCCTTACGATTTTTTTATAAATATATTTTTTTGCTTGTTTTTACATCAATTTTATACATTGATCATCGTATTCATTATATATATATATATATATACAGTGGAATCTCAATCTATCGTTTTTCAAGGGACAGATTTAAATTAACAATAAATGCGGGAAAACGATAGATACGGAAACATAACAAAGCAATATGATCGTTGGGACTGGATAAAATGAACGACACATACGGAAAAACGATGGATTCGAAAACGATCGATCGAGATTCCACTGTATATATATATATATATATATATGGATGGTTTCAGTTTCAGCGTAAATAACAAAGAATGTGATTTTATTTCAAACGATTAGGAGCATGTTATATAATATTCTAGCTATAAAAGTGAATTAAAAATGGTTAAAATACTGCTGATATTTACCAATCTACTCTCTTCCTCCGATGGTGTATTAGACTATTTTGTTTGCATATTTACTTAACAGGGACTACAAAACGTTTTCAGTTATTTCTTTAATTTTTCTTTTCAGTCGACGCACGCTCTCCGCGATTTTCCCCAGAGTTCTAAAGCTACAAAATTTTCCTTTTTAATTACTGATGGAAAACTCTCGAATACTCTAATAAACTAAACATAAACAAATCACTAAATAAACGGGTAAAGCAAATAATCAAATAATACAAACATATCATCAAGTCCGGGATCAACTTTTTACAAATAAAATCAGAGCTGCTATACAGTAGTAAATACAGCTACGTAAAATCTTTCATTAATATTAAAAAGTAAAGCAATAAAAAATGGATTCAAGAAAGTGTTTTCCTAATTGTGAAAATATATTCTGAATTGCAAAAATTTTTAATTGACATAATCATTTCATCATTAGAAATGTGAATTTATGTGAATAATGGGAAATGAAATTTATTCCGTCATCTTATTTAATTAAAATGTTATTATTTAATTTCGTGATTTAATTATTTCATTCCCTGTAAGAGTTATAAAAAAGTATTTAAACGGATGTAAATGTCAGGTACATCAGGTAGATTGTAATTCTAAAATATTAGACCGTAAAATATAACTTTCACAAATAAAATTTATAATTCACAATTATTTTTCCAATTAAAATTTATCTACCTTAAAGATATCACGGTAGTGCTAAAAACTTATTTTAATTATCACCATTGTAATTTAAAAATCATTTTAAATTTAAAACAAACAAATCATGGGAACTAAAAAAATCTGTACTCGAAATTTATAGATATAAATAAATAAATAATGCATTTGTTGCTGTATGTATTGGGAAATGCTGTAGTTACCTAAACAAGGATTAAAATTTTGCTAAAAAGGTGAAACATTCTGTAGGAACAGATTGAAATGGTACTTAGATGATTAATGAATGTAAACATGTTACATTTTTTACCATAAAGACCGAATAAGTTAAACCTTTCAAATATTTTGATATATTTTACTTATAAAAGGTATCATGAGTCCCCTTTCAAGAATGCTTTAATAATTTTCTTAAGGATTGGGGAGTTTAATTAAGATAAAGGAATATTACTCTCACTAACGCAAACAAGCAAACTGAATTCCCAGCATTTAAATAATATTAAACTTTAACCGCTCTTGAACATGAATATAAATATCAAAATCGCGAACACGGTTATATATAAAAAAAATAGGACTCCTTAATAATATTCAAAGTAACCAACCAGTAATGAACGTAAAGAATTTGATAGAAAAGAAGACAACTGGCATATTAAAAGGAGGAAATAGTTGAGCTTTTTTTTACAATTATTAAAAATTTGCAGTGATAGGAGACAATTAAGAGCATGAAGACATAGCACATATTTGATACCAATTCCTGTCTCCAAACAGTGTCTACACAAAAAAATACGTGCAGGAAAAGGCAGAGGAGGGTTGAGAAATCCCTGTCTCATCAACAGAAGCTCATTTAATTGAAATTTTCGCATATAATTACAAAGAGAAAATGAATAAAATGCATTATAGGCAGAGTCAATAAAGGCGCATACCAGGAAAGGAACCACCATCCGGGTATTTTATTGTTAATAAGCATATTTTAATTAAATTTCCCGACCTTTAAGCAATTGCTTCCTTTCTTCAACATACCGGGTGAAAGAGGTCATAAGGAATGCGAGCCTAATGAAATGCAAATTTTGTATCTTGGACTCTTCATCACCTCAAGATATCTCGTGATGGAATTCTGGGAATTACAACAATTAACTTCTAGAGGAACTTGAAGGGAAGTCCGAAAAAGTTCCACGCCGCAACAGAATGACGCAGTAAAGCTTTTATCTCACAGCCTTCCCTTTGAGCAATTTAAAGCTTTAAAAATATAAAAGATGAGCGCGAATGTAAATTTGTAATAATTATTTTACCTCTGGGTTCACGTATTCTTTGAGATCAGTTGCAGAAAATGCTTTGTTCTATCTCTGTTTCTAGTTAACCCATCGTAATTTAAAATAAGACAAGCATGTGCTGTGTTGAAATATCTCAGAAATAAATTAAACTTCGCACTTTTCTACCAGTTTAAATGGTTGCATAACAAAAGTGGTTGTTTTTTGGAAGTTTCTACACCTTTTCAGTAGCTTAGTTATTACGATTAGAAAATAATATGTTAATGGAGTGAGATAGCAGAAATTCAGAAAAATGTATGCGGTAAGGGAAAACAGCAAACATAGGGTTTAAATTGGGTTAAAGCTCAGTGCCGGTAAAATATATATAATGAAGAGAAGGTATCTGACATTTGTCTTATTTTCTGGATAATTTAGTCCGATAAAGAACGGAAACAAATTTTTGAAGACAATTTTTAGAGACCCTCTTATAGTAATGGGGATCAATCCCAAATCCTTTAAACTCATTGTCAGCAATTTCTGAACAAAGTCATCATGGTTATAGGAAAGGTGAATTTTTAATGATTTTTATCACATCTTTCCATGTTTCACTTTGAGGCTATAGACACAATTTTTGGGCCTTATATATTCAATTTTATTTCAGTTACTGTTTCTCTAGGTGGGAAATTTCATCGTCTGTTTTCTGATGGCACATATCACTCTTTCTGACAGTCAGACGTCACATAAATGACATCTGGCAAAGCCAAGGATAAGCCCGTGTCGCCCAACTTCGATACCGGTGCTTTTCCTTCTGTGCTATCTCAATGATGAGTATTCTCATTACCAATTTGTTTATTTCCAAACGTAAAAGTACAATAAATTATATTTAGAATTATTTTAAACTTATATGTTATTTAGAATGATTTGGATGTGGGAATGTTCAAATATTTCCCTATACAAATTAATTATAATCGTTTTTTGGGCCTTATATATTCTATTTTATATCAGTTAATCTTTTTCTAGGTGAGAAATTTCATCGTGTGTTACTGATGGTACATATCCCTGTTTCTGACAGTCAGACGTCACAGAAATGACATCTGGCAAAGCCAGGGACAAGCCCGTGTCTCCTACCTTCACAACCGGTGCTTTTCCTACTGTGCTATGTCAGTGGTGAGTATTCTCATTACCAATTTGTTTATTACCAAACGTAAAAGTACAATTAATTATATTTAGAATTATTTTAAACTTATATGTTATTTAGAATGATTTGGATGTGGGAAGGTTCAAATATTTCCCTATACAAATTAATTATAATCGTTTTTTGGGCCTTATATATTCTATTTTATATCAGTTAATCTTTTTCTAGGTGAGAAATTTCATCGTGTGTTACTGATGGTACATATCCCTCTTTCTCACAGTCAGACGTCACAGAAATGACATCTGGCAAAGCCAGGGACAAGCCCGTGTCTCCTACCTTCACAACCGGTGCTTTTCCTACTGTGCTATGTCAGTGGTGAGTATTCTCATTACCAATTTGTTTATTACCAAACGTAAAAGTACAATTAATTATATTTAGAATTATTTTAAACTTATATGTTATTTAGAATGATTTGGATGTGGGAAGGTTCAAATATTTCCCTATACAAATTAATTATAATCGTTTTTTGGGCCTTATATATTCTATTTTATATCAGTTAATCTTTTTCTAGGTGAGAAATTTCATCGTGTGTTACTAATGGTACATATCCCTCTTTCTCACAGTCAGACGTCACAGAAATGACATCTGGCAAAGCCAGGGACAAGCCCGTGTCTCCTAACTTCACAACCGGTGCTTTTCCTACTGTGCTATGTCAGTGGTGAGTATTCTCATTACCAATTTGTTTATTACCAAACGTAAAAGTACAATTAATTATATTTAGAATTATTTTAAACTTATATGTTATTTAGAATGATTTGGATGT
The DNA here is from genome assembly GCA_907164885.2 of Dolomedes plantarius. NCBI lineage: Eukaryota > Metazoa > Arthropoda > Arachnida > Araneae > Dolomedidae > Dolomedes > Dolomedes plantarius. Next base: position 130,073,613 of record OU015501.1, read on the forward strand.
GGGAAGGTTCAAATATTTCCCTATACAAATTAATTATAATCGTTTTTTGGGCCTTATATATTCTATTTTATATCAGTTAATCTTTTTCTAGGTGAGAAATTTCATCGTGTGTTACTGATGGTACATATCCCTCTTTCTCACAGTCAGACGTCACAGAAATGACATCTGGCAAAGCCAGGGACAAGCCCGTGTCTCCTAACTTCACAACCGGTGCTTTTCCTACTGTGCCATGTCAGTGGTGAGTATTCTCATTATCAATTTGTTTATTCCCAAACGTAAAAGTACAATTAATTATATTTAGAATTATTTTAAATTTTATATGTTATTTAGAATGATTTGGATGTGGGATTGCTCAAATATTTCCCTATACAAATTAATTATAATCGTTTTTTGGGCCTTATATATTCTATTTTATATCAGTTAATCTTTTTCTAGGTGAGAAATTTCATCGTGTGTTACTGATGGTACATATCCCGCTTTCTCACAGTCAGACGTCACAGAAATGACATCTGGCAAAGCCAGGGACAAGCCCGTGTCTCCTAACTTCACAACCGGTGCTTTTCCTACTGTGCCATGTCAGTGGTGAGTATTCTCATTATCAATTTGTTTATTCCCAAACGTAAAAGTACAATTAATTATATTTAGAATTATTTTAAATTTTATATGTTATTTAGAATGATTTGGATGTGGGATTGCTCAAATATTTCCCTATACAAATTAATTATAATCGTTTTTTGGGCCTTATATATTCTATTTTATATCAGTTAATCTTTTTCTAGGTGAGAAATTTCATCGTGTGTTACTGATGGTACATATCCCTCTTTCTCACAGTCAGACGTCACAGAAATGACATCTGGCAAAGCCAGGGACAAGCCCGTGTCTCCTAACTTCACAACCGGTGCTTTTCCTACTGTGCCATGTCAGTGGTGAGTATTCTCATTATCAATTTGTTTATTCCCAAACGTAAAAGTACAATTAATTATATTTAGAATTATTTTAAATTTTATATGTTATTTAGAATGATTTGGATGTGGGAATGCTCAAATATTTTCCTATATAAATTAATTATAATCATTTTTTGGCTTTACGCCATTTCGGTTTATGGACAGGAATATTCACTTCCAAACAGCGGGGTAAGCTTCATTCGCATTTGCTAAATACGCTTAAAATTAATAACCTCCGAATCCACCAGCTCTTAAATTGATTGTATAAAACTTAATTACCACGCTAGGATATCTGAATTCATTAATACCTGACAACGAACTGTAAGTAATGAATGATGAAAACTAACACTGACTGTGAAAGCAAGACTAACAAATAAATCAATAAGAAGAATCGAAAGAGAATGTTAATGAAGCAAAAATTCATATTAAATAAAAACACAAGCGCAAAGATATGGAATATTAAAATGAAAAAAGTGTCAGTATTCTGAATATGTTAGCAGATGATAGGAGTTAAATACGAATAATGACGAGAGTAAACGTTTACATTTCTTATTAAATGCACTGGGAAGGTATCGATAAAAGTGATTCTCGCCGTAATGTAAATTGAAGGAGTAGAGGTAAATCTGACAGTCTTAGTAACTGTGAGTTTAAAAGAATAAATGATAAATAGGAAGCTCAAATAAACTATCCTTCGAGGAGGTCACGTGAATACTAAGCAAGCTAAAATTTTAATTAATAAGTGACCCTATTGTATTTCGATGGATAAAGTAGAGGTAAGGAATAAATTCCATAATATTACACAAAATAACTTATACTTACAGTTCCTATAAAATAACAACAAAAACAAAGTTTTAATAACGTTAGTATGAAAAAGATGAATGTAAGTTTTAAAAGAAGGCACACATTCAGAAAGACATTGAATATTATACAATTAAATTCTATACAATTATGTTTCATTAACAATTATGTTTTATTACTCAATGAATAATTATGAATAATTATGTTTAAAATAATTATGTTTTATTACTCAATGAATAATTATAAATAATTATGTTTAAAATAATTATGTTTTATTACAATTATGTTTTATTACTCAATGAATAATTATGAATAATTATGTTTATTACAATTATGTTTTATTACTCAATGAATAATTATGAATAATTATGTTTAAAATAATTATGTTTTATTACAATTATGTTTTATTACTCAATAAATATTTCTTTTATGTCCAGGACAGATTTTAAAAAAATTATTTATTGAGTTAAAATTTTAAATTCTTTTGTGATGGTTAACCATATAAATTGTAAACAAAATTACATCATAAGACTTCTCAAACAGTTTTTAAAAAATTTTAAAATTTTAAAAAGTGGGGTAATTTAAAATCGCTATAACTCGAAATATTATTCGTCAAATTTCAAATTTTTTTCTTTAATTAAGCAGAAATATATGTTTTAATTTTGATTCAACATTTTTTTAAATATTAATTTTTCGAAAATTAAAAATATTTAGATTAAAAATTTTAAAAAAATATGTAACTTATTTTTAAAAAATCATACTTTCAAAAATAATTTTTTTTTTCAAATTTGCTGAAAAATTAAAGTAAAATAGTTGAAAAAGACATGTTCCAAGTTTGAATCATTCATCTTTAACGGTTCTTGACTTATAAGAATTTAAAGGCGAGAAATGGGGAAAAAACCCATCATGCAGAAAAACGCCCTTATTGGTTTAAACAACGATTGGCTGCTATTACAATGTTGCAAAAAAAAAATTAATTAAATTAATTTCTCTTGTTCTAATTAAGATAGAAAAATGATTTAAACGTCATTTTAAGCGGAAAAGAACACAGAAATTTTTAATGCAATAATTTTTTTTCGAAAATTTGAAGAACTTTGTATCCTGGACCCCCTTAAATGTTTTACTTTGCTATAGCGCCCCAACTTCACTTGAGCCCCAATGTAAGAGAGACATATTATTCCCTTTAAAAATTTAGTTATATTAAACTCATTGAAAAAATATACTTAAGTGGCAATTATCTTGAGTCTGAAAATCACCATTTTAAAAATAAGAAGGAGAGGAAACCAGAGATGTTAAAGATGATTTTGAAATTTCAAATTTGAAAAGACTTCAAACATGATTTTAAAAAATGTTCACATGTTTCGCATTGCATAACAGTTCTACACTGTAAAAAATCGCAATTCACTAAAAGACTGCAAGATAAAGCTTTTCAAAAACAGAAAGAATCGTTACAAAAGTCAAATTTTTATTCAAAGAAAACCTACAAAGATATTATCTTTCGTAATGCAAGGATTAGTTTGCATGTAAATTTTGTTAAAAGTCAAGGTTCAGCAAGATTTAGCGAAATATAGTTACTCATTATACAAGATTTAGAATTTAGAATTTTCATCATATTACATAATTTAGCTCTATAAATAGTAAAATACTTAAATAGTAATGAAAGTGGGCTTCTAGGGAGCGTAGAGGATTAAAATTAGTTTTTTCCATTGCGGCACAATCGCTGAACCCTAAAAACACTCATCGTGGTTTTTATTGGTTACTTCATTATGGAAGTTCTGAGTATATGAATGTACATTACTCTAAGTCAGTGGTTCCTAACCTTATTCAGCTCCCACCTTTCCATATCGGAATACCTCCACGGTCCATCGGTCCATGGTGGAGTAAAAAACCTTATTTGTATCGTATCCCATTCTTATGTATATATAATTTAAAATCAAATATTGAAAAATAAATGAATATATATATATATATATATATATAAATAATCCAACAGAAATAGATAAAAATAATACGAATATAGACAAAAAACAAACAGAAATTAAGCACTCTGGGCATCCACGCACCAACGGCAAGATTCTGTATAAGTGCCGGAACTGAACCATAAAACAACATAGAGGTAACCGACAGGTCTCTATATTGACTATCTATCTATCTATATATATATATATATAAATAATCCAACAGAGATAGATAAAAATAATACGAATATAGACAAAAAACAAACAGAAATCAAGCACTCTGGGCATCCACGCACCAACGGCAAGATTCTGTATAAGTGCCGGAACTGAACCATAAAATAACATAGAGGTAACCGACAGGTCTCTATGTTGACTATCTATCTATCTATCTATCTATCTATCTATCTATCTATATATATATATGTATATATATATATATATATATATATATATATATATATATATATATATATGTATATATATGCTTTTTTGGAGATACAGAATGATTATTGATAAACAATTTGTGTTCTGATTTGAAAATGGTTGACAAAATATAAGCACTTTGTAGCAAAACAGTTATTTATTTAACAATAGATATACGTTTGCAATATGTGCAACAAGTGCTTTCATACTCACTAACAAGTGTTCCTAGGTGCAGATAAAAACTACAGTTATAAAAGTACACAAAGACCATTTTAAAAGTTTTAGGATCGAGTCGCGACCTACTAATAGGTCGCGACCCATCGGTTGTGAACCGCTGCTCTAAGTGAAGGGACAATATAGGATCATGCATGTCTTACCCGGGACTAAAATCCCTTTAGCGATACATCACTGTTAATAATATGGTAATGATAAATAGATATTTAAATATAGTGAATCATGAATTAACATCCGATCAAAGCGCAAAGCTAAAATGGAGAAAAACCTGTTGGATTACGTGTTCATCAAGTGTGGCACATTGCGAGCAAATAACAATTGCAAAAGCAGTATTCGACTGCTCTGAGAACACTCTAGTGATTTACAAAAATCTTTGCTCAATATTCTTAGCTCAATATGCCATTTTTATTTAATACTGATTAATGTCATTGCCTTTTCAATAAAATGATTTAATTTTACTTATTTTCTGATTAAACCACGCAAATGACATGTTAATCCAATCACACGATCATTCATATACTGTTTACAATTACCCCGCCTGAACCTAAATCACATCAGGTTTAACGGTTTACGTTAAGGACACAGACGTAAAATCAGTGCATTGTTACATTTCTTAAAATAGTTCAGTGTTCTATCTTGTTTGCTATGGAGCATTTTGGGAATAGTTCTACGGAAATTCAGTAACGTTCAGTTATTTTCTTAATAAAATAGTTAACTTCTGTTGAAATATAATATGAAATTTTTTTCACAATGTTGGTCAATTTTATAATAAATCTGATATCAATATGAATTCTGCCGAAATTACTTTTATTATGTAATTACAGTTTTCAGAATCAAAATATATAATGCAGTTTGGATATAACTAATTTCTTGATCGAAAAAAAAAGATGATATTTTATCATTTAAAGTGTTGAAAGTGTTAACGTTAAACCTATGTCGAGCATTACACATTACTTCTGGAATTCAAATAAGAAACTTAGGAAGTTCTATAAATGTTAAAAGAAGTAGTTAAAAACTGTGACTGGCTCTAGATAGTTCATCCATCATTCTAAGCTAGAACAGCAATTATTCAAATTATAATTCACGAGAACTATTTCAGGTTATCATTTACGATAAGTGCATGAAAAGATTTTTTTCCTTGAGGTTTAAAACAATGCTCTTTCTAAACTTAGGGCATACTTTAACTATATTTATGCGATATTATCGGAAATATTTCATAACTAAATACTAGTTTTAAAATAATATTTCCGAGTTAGGTGCAGTTTCGAAGAAATATTAGTTTGATAGGAATAGTATAACCTTAAAACCCATTTCTTCGATTCACATGTTAAATGAGTATGCGTGTTTCTATTTTTCTTCTTTTATATATATATATATATATATATATATATATATATATATATATATATATATATATATAATATCAAGAACAGGAAAAAATTATAGATGATACTAAGGTATACTAGCAAATTAAGGTCAGGTAGAACATCTAGTGAAATTTACCTGAAGATCTTTTGCAAATTCATAGAAGCGGTATAGAAACGTATCAAGCAGACGGAAGTCCAAACATTGAGCTAGCAAGCTTCTTCAAGGCAAATAACTGCCTTTGGAAGAAACTAATGCAAAACTAACATTTTTATGGATATAAGTTTTATAAGAAGCTGTTTAAGTGTGTGATAAAAAGGGGAAATATAATAAGCTATTTATAAATTAATAAGCCAGAGGAGTGTAAAATTAGTTCCAAAATTATGTGAGCAATTCAGCACTAGAGTTTAGAAGGAAATATTATACGATAAAGATAAAACTAAAAGACCTCACAAGAAAAAATGTATGGATAAATCTATTGGCACTGTGCAGTCATCAACTGAACCAACAATACTTGGTAGCTTGTAATATCATATCAACTCTTGTTTTATTTTCTCTTTAAATTGCCATTACTTTGACAAAATTTTTATGTTTATTCTTATATAGAATGTTAAGAATACTTTCTAGACAAGACAGTTCAACAACAAAAATTTTGAGCATTAAATTGTTATTGCTATTGAATAGGATACAACGCTGATAGGTTTATTTATAGTTAGTTCCTTTCCTTTATCAAATAATTCCTTTTTCTAAAAATTTTGATTTTCTAGGAAAAATAGGGAAAAAAAGGTATAGGAATCAAAAGGGAGTATAATTACATTAAAGGCAACCACAACAAACAGCAGAGGGCTAAGAACGTAAATTACTTAGAATTATTTTCAGTCAAAAGTTTAAATGTCTTCGAAACACAAAAGAAGGCATACAAAACAATATTTTGGCGTAATTAGTTCACCTACGGTGTCTAGATGTATTTGCAGGAAATCACTTAGAAACCAGCTTTTGCACACACTAGCAGAAATTTAATCCTTCAGAGATGAGATTTAAGTTTTCGCTGTAGTAACTGCATCGCTGCTTAGAATGGAAAGCCCGGCACACCATTATATTTAGACCGCACTAGGATAAAATTACACTTAAGTTTATGAATTTTCACTGTTGTAAATGTCTGTGTATATGAGAAGGGAAAACACTTACAAAAGCTATTATACCGCGAAATCATCGCATGTGCTGGTAAGTCAAAATGATTTTATTCATAATATAAAATAGGATGTTTTTGCATTATTTTGCAGCCAGTTTTGAGGCATTTTAAATTTTAATTTGTAATTAAAGAATAGACAATGAGGCATATTTTGCGAATTTGGGGGAGTAATTTTCATCATTAGTAATATGATACTTATTTATGATATAAATTCGCAATAAATAAGTTATATTTGAAATTATGCAGTGAGATGTAGATATAAAAGTTGCATGCAACATTCGAATCGTTTCGTTGCAGAAATTAGGATAAAGGCAATTTATAAACTTGAATCAACTATGCATGTTATGTCCGTTTTATGTGTCAAAAAATAAAACAAATAAAACAAATAATAAATAAATAAATAAATAAATAAATAAATAAATAAATATATATATATATATATATATATATATATATATATATATATATATATATAATCGTAGTGAGATTGCCACATATTTTCAGTCACTAGGATTTGGTCACCTTAAAATAAAAAGATTGCAGCATCAGGAATTGGATTAGCACCATGTGCTTTCCGTACAAGCTAGAGAATCATGCAACCATTATATTCCTCAGAGAGCTTGTATTATAATTATGTGATACGTAATTTTTAATTCTCCTGATAAATCTTCTTTCTAATTCTTTTTCCTTTGGGTAAAAGTTTTTCAATTAAATATCTCTGCCTTTTTAATTTTCCTCCCGTCATTGCGGCATTTTTTTATTCGTATAATACCTTATCTTTATTTCAAACTGAAATTTTCAAAGTACTGCGTTTTATTTTTGAAACTTGGTTTCGACCAAAGAGATTTCACAGACACGGTTATACCTCTTGTGACAAAATCCCATGTGTATGTATTATTAAAATATCACAAGTCCTTAGCAGACATAGCATTAGTTTCTAACCTAACTGAAACCTCTGATTCACAGACAAAACATAAAATCAAAGACCTTCTTTATAGATTCTCCACTCACAAAGCTGTGATCTGTAATCTGATATTCGAGGAACAGTTTTTACTCGCTGAACGAGTTAGTTGGCTTTAAGATCTTACTTCAAATGAGTGTGGGGGTTGTTCAAAAGCGCTACTGCCATATTTTAAGCTTTAAATCAGGCGTACTATGCTAAGGGTAAGTTTGAAAAGGCTATGTTTGGGTATTCTAAGGGAAAGTTTGTTTTTGGTTTCGTAATGATGACTAAATGACTTGATGAATAAAAAATAAATCTCGGTTAAATTAAATTAAAGCTTGAAGTTTATTATTAAAATTTTAATCAGATGCTTGCACACACACACACACATACACTTTAAATTTTGATTTATTACATATATCTACCTATCTATCTTAATTATATATATATATATATATATATATATATATATATATATATATATATATATATATATATATATCAGACAAAGTTGTAAGTGAAAAACCAGTATAAGCCATAAACCACTACAGCCAGGAACCAAAAACATGAAAAGATAAGTGAAAAATAGGTTTTTGACAGCATCTTTTCATCAGCGGTGCCGATACTGTCTAAAAACCAATGGATTGTTTCTAATAAGTATGATCTGAGTAATAAACATACTTAAACACCGTACAATCCATAAGAAACAGAAGAAGTGAATAATCAGTGGCTTTATCATAGAACACCAAACTCGGCGCCAGACAAAGTGAAAGTTAAGTTAAGGAGACCGCAAGAAGATTGACGTCACAAACATATATATATATATATATATATATATATATATATAATATCCCGCTTTTAAGACTTTGCTATTTATATTGTGTTCCAGGTTTTTTTTCTCTGTTTTTGTACTCTGTATATGATTGCACTCGAGTAGTTAGTCACTTAGAAATAACTTGATTTTGTTTATTTCTTTAAGGATTCCTTGGACATCCAATGTTGTCTCATAAAAGGATTCTCAGCATGTATCTGAAGGCTAATCACATTACCACTAACATGTTCTGTGTCACTGTCTAATTCGCCAAATATATGTTTCTCCCTTACAAAAATGATAGAGTATGAGTAGTAGAACAAGTTACATTTAAAATTATGTTTTAACATGAAAAACATGATAGCATGATAGAAAACATATAATTTGATGGAAACATTTTTGTTTCACAGTACGCCTACAAAAGATAATTGCTTACATATTTCTTACAAGTAACATTTGGAGAACAATAAAACAGTAAATGACAGCTTCTAATTACGCTTTATTGACCAAAACATAGGCTTTGGTCAATAACCAGTCTGTTTCGTTTATGATGTCTCGAAAACACATTTGCACCAAATCGAATTTCCTAAACAACTTCTTTTTCCTATATGTTGCTCATTTCTTTTACTCCTTGATGTCCCAAATTTTATTTTTTACCATATTTTGTTTTCTTTGTTTACGCAACATCATGTACGTCTGTAAGGGGTTTTGGAACCATAGATTTTCTCTCTCCTCGATCTTCAGACAGAATTCTGACTTTCCCCCACCAATGCTTACGCATATGAAGTTCTTTATACATACGTTTACACATACATAAATATATATATATATATATATCAGGGCCACCCAGAGACTTTACGGGGCCTGGGGCAAACTTCTGTTGGGGGCCCCAAGAAATCTGATTAATCGAATATTTTTTTTTGGAGGGGGGCCCTTTTTTCAGGAGATTATTTTGAATTTTGAAGTACGGTACAAGTTTCAGAATTTCCTTTCGGAGGAACTCTAATAAATTATTTTAAAAAAATTTGGGGGCCCACTCCGGCAGTTGGGGGCCTGGGGCAAAGTGCCCCAGTTGCCCCCCCCCCTCTGGGCGGCCCTTATATATATATATATATATATATATATATATATATCTATATATATATATATAATAAATTAAATATTAGGCCCTCCATTTTAGCATTTAAATTCCCTTTCCTAAATCCAATCCTCAGTAATCTTAATTTATCGCTAAAAAGCCCTTAACAACAGAACTTCCCATTAATAGCAAGCGTTGCATTCCTACACGTGTATACGTCTGGAGAAAGGAGTGGGTTCGCATCGCCAGCCCCAATATTCTAATGACCGTACAAAATAACAGTCACATGTTTTTCGCCTATCGCTTTTAAGGTTGAAAGGTGGTATCTTCGCTTCCGAGTATCTGGCATGGATGGACGTACTTTTTATCGCTCTAATAAAACGATTCGATCCGACTGCTTCCAAATTTGATTTAATTCCTTTCGGGCTCAGTCTAGCTCCAGCCATGTAATTATGAGCTAGTTTTCCTTTTCAGGTTGCATTTTAAGGAAGAATGTAATGGATAAATTACACACACACGTATATATACATACATATATATATATATACAGTGGAATCTCGATCGATCGTTTTCGGATCCATCGTTTTTCCGCATGTATCGTTCACTTTATCCAGTCCCAACGATCATATTGCTTTGTTATGTTTCCGCATCTATCGTTTTCCCGCATTTATCGTTCATTTCAGTCGGTCCCTTGAAAAACGATAGGTCGAGATTCCACTATATATATATATATATATATATATATATATATATATATATATATATATATATATGCAGATATTTATTTATTTATTTAATTACATGACAAGATATAGGTGATTAAAATTTGACAAGGAAGAAGGATTTTTAAATTAAAGTTGATAATACTACGAAAGATTTAAGTTAGAAGTTCACTTCAAAAGTACAAGATGTCTAATCGTCTGGAACAAGCAAACAGTAGGTGTTGTTTACATCATGACTTTTAACAGAGGGATCATTAAATCAAAGTGCATTTTTTAGGAGGTAGCTAATTCAAGGATTACCCAAGGAGAAAATAAGCTGCCCTGAAAAGCATCTTTTATTTGTCATGATACATGTGAGAGGGATAAATTCGGTTTAACTTGCATGTTTTCCTGCTCAAAAATTAACTGGTTTGAATGACTCTGGAAAGCAGACCCTTTATTAGAGAGGTATTTAGAAATAACATTTGCTGATCAAATTCCGTTTCTTAAGCCTGTAAAAAGCATCTGTCAGGACAATTTGGTAAAAATAAATTGTAAGGGTTGAAATTACTGCGCTTGTATTGAAAGGTCGTGTATTGCCCAAATTAATTCAGTAATAGACAAACTGAGTGAAGATATTTATCTAAAAAGATATAATTAATTACAAAAGTTAATAAATGAAAATTTAGAAATATACGAAAAATTCTCAACACATTCCTATATACTAAAGAAGAAGTGAATGTGAGAAAGATCAATTAGTTCCTTGGGGCAGATAAGTGGGATTCATTGTAGTTTTTGAATCTCTTAAAACACTCGTGGAGAGTCTCTTTTATTTTATATTACATATTACTCAAATTGTCATTGATTTAAAAAAAATAAATCCCTGTAGCTTAGACTCAGCAATTATGAACTGTTTTAATACGACGAAAAATGATCAGTCTTATGAAGCTCCCTTGTGAGTAATTTTTGGAGTGAATTAAGCCCTCGATGCACAGTTATTTTTTAAAGTACTTTTGATTATACATGTGTTATACAGTCACTCTTGGATCTGAGAGTAATGTGTACAGCAAATTATAGTAGCAAAACACTTGAGAGAGGTTTCTTTGTTTAAGTTGTGTGGATAACTCTGCTATGCTTGGTATAGAGAAAGAGGAGACTTTTGATCTCGGAAGTGGAAAAGTTTTTGCTTAAAGTGAGCGAGGTCATGTCATAAGATGCGTAGAAGTACTTCAGATAAGCTTACTTACTGAAGTACTTCTATGTACTTCACTTGAACATATGTCATGACATATATATTCAAAAAAGTGGTGGTACTTTATCTCACAGTCTGAATTTCAATTTTTTTTTGTTGTCATTTTGCAGGGACAGTAGAATATATGAAAAGGGATTAATTATCTGCTTGCATCAAATGCGATTGATTTTTTCTCTAACACAACAGGCAACCATATTACTTTCTTTGCATCTCTATTTACTTTTAATTAGTTTTCGCTTAAAATAACAGCTTTAATGTAATAAATTATATGAAAAGGAAGAAAAAACGTATTTCCCTCTATGCATATTGAGAAGCACACACATAAGTATATATTTATATCTACGGTGCCTGGTATGAAGGGCTTAAGTAAAAAAAATAAGTGATTTTTAGATATTTGTTAGTATTGATATAAAACAATATCGTTTCACTTGTATAAAAGTCTCAAGTCTATCAATTTTGTATATAAAAGCACATTTATATGTACAAAAGACTGAAGTCAAAATTATATTTCTGCGATCGGTATAAAAGCCAATAACTTGGTATATTTAAATCACTGTTTTTCACTTGAGCCCTTTATAGCGGGCACCCCACATATATATATATATATATATATCTGTGTTCAGATTTATCTGTTTGTAGCGGAGTCTGTTATCGTCCATATTAGGATCCAGGTACGAAAAGTACATAGCTGAAACGCCCCACCGTTTTGGGAAAAGAGCTCTTCAGTCATGGGCAGTTTATTTGGTCTTATATGGCAACTCACGACAGGTTGTTGTAGTGCTCGTCTCTCAGTGAATTAACAGAGAGTTGGTGAACGAGATATATGCGAGGCTGTGTATTGTAGAAGCTTGATACATCATCTCGTTCGTATATTCTACAGAGCGGGCTTCTTTGGGTTGAACGACAACCGCCTATTTTAAATTTGAGAACTCGTTTTCGTTGCGCTACTAACGTAATATCTCTGGAGATTCGGAAAATGCTTTTGCTTTTTATCATCAATGCAGCGTAACCCCTTTTCTTTATAAATAACATATTTATAAAGAAAAGTAAATTTTAATACGTTAATCAAACACCTAAAATTTGACTAAAAAAAACGCGCCGTATTTCAGAATAACTTTTGCAATTCCTTTACATGTCCAACCGAATGGAGTTAAATGAAAGAGCATTAAACAAATTTATGCATAAAAAGAATTAAACACAGAATTTAAAAACGAAGCTTACGTATTATAATAAACAAGAATGTGAGACGTGAAAACTTTATACATATGAATGAAGTTATACATAAATATTAATCATTTCCCCCCAAACTTTCCTTTATGTTACTTTATAATCATCACTTAATATTTTATCAAAATCCGAACCATTATTTTGAAAATAGTTGATAATGTGATTATCATAAAGAAAAATCAAGTTCTTAGTTGAGAATGGAAGGGTTTCTTTAAAACTATGAAGGGCTTTTAAGTTTTCAGAAAACTAATCCGCCAGCCTGTTTCATAATTCACAATAATTCATTTATTAATATGATATAAACCTTTACTTTGGATAAAACATAAGTTCTTTTTTGAAGAAAGTCATTAAGATTTTTAAATGCACTCTCCTGAAAGTCAGAATAAATTAGCGAAGAAGGTATAAGTAAATTTAATCGCAAACGAAGCTTGGCTTAGAATACATATCCCTCCTTTAAATATTTAAAAGGAATCCGAAACAACGTATTTATAGAAGCACAAACAACCTTGAAAGTAAGAAAGGCTGAGAGAAAACAATCTCACAGAAGAAACTTAAGCATCCTTCTAAAAAACAAATATATTTCGTTACAATCTTATTGTACAGGAATAGACGTACAAGACTGTTACGCTTTGCTTTTCTAACAGAGTTTCCATTGCACCTGTAAAGTTAAATCAGATATTTGCTTTCCAGCAAGGGAAAGCCTTTTTTTTTCTTGCAATTGCTTCTAATCCCAGGCTCTGGTTTTACTTCTTTTCTTCTTTTTTCTTGCCTTACAAGGATTAAGTTGGATGAACAAAGTTCAAGTTTATTTGAAAGCTCTTCTTAAAGTGCACAGGAGATGCCAGCGAGAGCTTAAAATATAAGAATTACTGTTCCGCTGCGAAATTAAAAAATGGAACTTTTTTTATAAAAATGCTTTACTCTTCATAATCATTTCAAGTTTATATTGGAACAGAAAGATACTTAAGAATCAAGAGTTATTATTTTACTTAAAGACTTTTTTGCAAAAAAAAAATATTTCAAGGAGCTACAGATTCAAATTAAATTATCTTTTCAAAATATATTTTTACACCCCACTTATTTCAGATCTGCATGCTTGAAAGAAATGAAGCCCACTTTTTTTTAGAAAAATATTTCTGAGATACGGTATTAATTCATTAATTCTTTTATTTATTACGATATTAAGCCAAATAAATCTGTTTTTTTATTAATCCGTAAAATATGCAGGATTTTAGTCCTTTTTATTTGAGAAGTTAGCGTCTTTACATCATCAAACGTTAATAACTTAATATTTAATATTTATATTAGAAATCTATGTTTTTTTCAGCATTTGAACGTATTTTATCTATACATGTGAAATTAAAGTTGAATGCAGTTGTAATCAAATTTGAATAAAAAAAAGTTTTTGGTTCATTCGAGGGAAATTTATAAAGCATGAAGAATGTAAAATTTAAATAAAATTTTAGAAAATTTATAACAAATTTAATTAGAAAAATAATGTATTTAAATGAATGCTTAGATTTCTATGGCTATTTTGCATGTATATATTAAACAACTTTAGGAAATGACTTTCCTTTGTTTTAGATATTTTTATTTTATTATTAAATTCTAAAAATGATGAAAACTATAACTCAATAAAATTTTATATTTATTCTGATTCTAGAATAACGTCTAATTTTCAGGTTGAAATAGATATATAAGCATATATGTCTATATTAATAAACGTATTTTTCCTAGTATACTTAACACGATCAGAAGTAGTCGCTCTTTCAAACAAAACTTAATGTAACATTATAAACTGTCAATTTTCTGCTTAAAATAGTTGAATTTCGAATTTCCTATTGCATTAGGGTTTTCCCATTTTATGGAATAAAATATTACTTACAAACCGGAATGCTAAGATGTATAATAATTCACTATAAGCTTTTAATGCAAAAATATCTCACTAATTTATAAAGCGTGTCTTCCGCATTACAAATTTACCGAAATATTCCAAAGAATTACGTGAAATATTTTAATTCCTAATTTGTATGAATGCCAAAGTAAAATATATAATACAGCTTAAACTATTTTCGGGATGCCTTTCAGAAATGCATACTAAATATGTATTTAGAGATATGTACAGAGGAATTGATTTAATGAATAAGAAAATAACAAAAGTCAGATTAAAAATTGAAACATTCCAATGAGAATGTAATAAGGATTTTGTACTTATTATAGAAATTGTAGCAACTCGGGGATCAAAGGTTAGGAATTTGAAATGCATATTTAACGATATATTTCAGAATTATGTCCATGCACAAAATTTCAATTTTTAAATATTCTCTTCCTATAATTAATGAAAATGGATCAAACATATATGTTACCCATGGGACATAAGAATTGGTAATTTTATTTGGTGCATTCTCAGAATTTTCAAGCATTATTTCAACTCGTAAAATTCAAATTTTTGAAGTAGATATCAGCTCAATAGATGACATTATTGAAGAGTAATATTTTATATCTTTCAACTAATAGCAATTTTAAAGTGATTTTGATACATTTTAGTTGCTATATCTGGAAAAACGTATAATTGTAGGGGTGGAGCTTCGCTTATACAAAAATCCAATATCCGATCAGCTCCTAACTCCGACCCTCTCTACATTCGTGATGTTACTAATGGAAGCTTTCTACACTTGGCGTACACGCTGATATGGGGTTTTGACATCAATTGATGCCAGCTTCTTGTCAACTTTGTCAACGCCAGACTTATATGTAATATTCAATGTAATTTTTTCATTGTTCTACAGTGTTTGAAAAAATATACCGAGAAAGAAATCTCAATTAGGACTGAAGATATCTGTATGAATTACGAGACGCGATATTTCTATTGATTAGAAAATAAATTCTTTAAAGGTACTTGATAGCAGTGTTACAAAATATAACATGGTTATGCGAGACAAGCAATGATTTTTCACATGCATGGGATTAAGACATCTACGGCTTCTCAGATAGTTCAATGTACCTCGCAGTATAAACATAAAATTAACAAAATAAAAACTTTACACAAAATTCTGTGAAAGTCAGAATTAAGATCTGCAAGTTGTACTCTCGAAACATGCCATGCTTAGGGGTGCTCTTGGGTGATCTAGGCCATCACTTTTCTTACTAAATTAGAGGAATCCTAATAATTGAGAGTTCTGCTGTTAATCATTGAAACAATTCGATATACAGAGGCTGTTCACACATTTTTTAGACGATGTATATTGTATTCACAAAACTAAATTACATAAAATTCTTGTGTTTTAAATGTTCTATTTGACATCCCTTATTCTGAACTATCATTCGACACCGCAATTTCCAGGATAATAATGCCTTTTGAAGTGTCAGAAGAGGTATTCTATCCCATTCCTCCTGAACAGCTTTCCAGAGTCCTGTAAGGGTTTTGGGACGACGTTTGGATAATGCAGATTTTAAAAGTCCGAAAGCACAAAAATCCATAGGTGATACATCGGGAGATTTAGTAGGGATATCAGTGAAGGGTATGGCCTTGATACCAGTTTTTTGTTCCATTTCTTTTAGGAAATTTACAGTGTATTTTGATGTGTGACTGCTAGCTTTGTCCTGATGGAGTCTCACAGATTGATGGCACTGTGGGTAAAGCGATGGTATTTCATTCAGAAAAATTGGCGATAAAATATGTTCCTGATAGTATTTGGAGTTAATCTTGACATTTTTTTCCACTCTCTTTATTTTTAACTTGCCATTATAAGAAAAACCAGAAACAATCATGAATCCATTAGAAAAACATTCTTTCGATTCTTTGAACCATGTACTTAAATTTTTTTCTCCCCTTTCATGATAATAAATGGCTCTTTTTTTGTTGCAATCATTTAAATACACCCATGATTCATCTATTGTGACAGTTGTTTTCCATTTTTCTTTGGATAAGTGTTTCTCATATAGAATTCTGTAGCGTGTCCTGCGTTCAGCGATATGATTTGGAAGAAGACGATGCACATTGCGTTTTTTCGCTTTCTTAAGATTTAAATCAACGTTTATCATTTTGTTTACAGTGGACACGGAACATTTTAATGATTTTGCAACTGTCCTTTGACTAGGGGGATTTTCTTTTAACATTAAACAACGTACCTTTGCAATAGTCGAAGATGTCTGTTTTTTCCTTGGATACTTGTTTGGAATTTTTGTCCCACTTGAGGCTCCAATTTGACGTTTTTTCCCTTTCTTGTTGACGATATTACCTATCGACGCTTTAGATATCTCTAAACCATGACTCTCACTTCGTTTTTGGATAACGGAGTATGCATATTTCTCTTCGGAAAGAGGATAAATGTAGCCTTCGAACCACTGCTTTGTTAAAAACGCCATTTTGAATAAAACCAAAACTTTCAAGCAGGAGACGATAATTTTGACTTTTAAAAACATAGTACAATTGCAATTATTTTTTTTTCAGCAAACGAATTTTTTTTACCGCTTACCAAAATCGTCTAAAAAATGTGCGAACAGACTCTGTATTTCAGGCTATACACAATATTTTACTATATTTTAAGATGCTAAAATAACTGTCAATATCCACCCAACAATACTCTGAAGTAGTGACAGTTTACGGGAATGTTGAATATTCTCTTGTTCCATCAATTTTTCCATTATGAATGATATATATATATATATATATATATATATATATATATATATATATATGTATACACACACAGAGATATGGATACAAATTAAATCAAGTTTTGAAAATTGATGTTATGTGCTATTTGTAAACATTTCCTCTTAAAATTAATTGGAATTACTTAACTTCTTGGATTACCTCGAATGTTTTCTTTTCTAGTTTACTGAGAATCAGTAAATTGTTTTTGTCCTGAAAAAAGCATTTACAGGGAAATACAAAATATAAAGGGAATATTTTTTAGTTAGAAAATATTATTAGATGCCCTTATTATAAAACAGAAATTATTCTTAAATCTTGGAATATCTTTAATTATCTTACTACTCCATCGGTCAATATACAGGTAATAAAGAGCATAATTTATTAGTTCAAGTTACACAGCCCGTAGTATAAAAATACCATTTTAAATTTTCAAAGAGTTTACAAAAAATAATTTTTCGTATATTTCTTCATTATTGGAATGTAATACGCACGTGTTTTATCGACATATTTCTACCTTTTATTCGTGAAGTCTTATTCTTAAAGTCTTAAAAATTCACCTTAACAGGAAAACGGATAAAATATTGTTTGACGTCTTCTGATCTGTTTACAGCAAAAACAACGGTAGTTTTTTAAGAGTAGGTAAGGTGGTGCTAGAGTTTTTAGAATTTAAAGACATACCTACAGAGATTTATAAAAGAAAAGTAGTGATCGAGTTTTCAAACTTTATATACATGTTAACGCACATTTATACGATACTAGCTGAAAACCCGCACTTCGCTACGGAGTACATTCAAATTAAATACAACGGTCAGTGTATACAATTAATGCGTATATATATATATATATATATATATATATATATATATATATATATATATATATATATATAATAAATACGACAATCAATATATACAATTGATGTAGAAAACAAAATATATTTTTTAAAAATCGTAAGGGATATTTTTATAGACAAAATAATGTCCAATCGTCTGCCGCATTAGCAAGAAAAAAAATATTTTTTTGTCTATTTAGTTGTTATGCACGTGACGATAAATTTATTTAAAGTACCAGAAAAAGAAATCACGTGATCAGCATTTAATAAATTAAATTCTAAAAATTAATCTTTAAAAATTCACCAAAAATCAGGAAATGGAGGTAAAAATTCGAAAAAAATTTCATTTTGAAGGAATATTTATGATCTTTCTCGTGATATAAATTTTATAACCCTCAATGTATTATTTTAAATGCAAACGTAAAAAAAGTTTAAAAAACAGCTTAAAAATTTATTATTTTAAATGTAAACGTAAAAAAAGTTTAAAAAACAGCTAAAAAATTTAATTTAAAAAAATCTAAGAAGAATTTTTGAAAAATCTTTCTTAGTGCACCCCTACACTATTAGAAGATTCGCCATGCAAAATTTCAGCCCTTTAGGTCCAGCGGTTTGGTCTGTGCGTTGTATGTCAGTCAGTCAGTCAGTCAGTGAATGAATGAGTCAGTTACGGAACTGTTTTATATATATAGATTATCAAAGTTTAAAAAATGAAAGTCTGTAGTGAGACACGAATTACGAAATGATTCACATTAACATAAAATTTATAGCATCATTCATGCTTTTTAATAAAATTATTTACAGCGTATTTGAAAAAGTCACGGATCAACAATATTTCAGGTATCAAATTTAAAAATCAATTACTGACACAATGAATTATTGATCGATTACTTAAGGAGGAGAATTTTCTTCATTTACTTAATTACTTTATTTACTTTATTTGAGCTAACACACCTGCACCATTTTAATTACGCCTTCAAACTACCTTATAAATTATAGAAAAGGTACAAATGAGAGAGAGAGAGAGAGAGAGTTCTTTATTTACCTATCCCAGGTATTTACAGACTCCCGAAGAATAAAAGACACTAATCGTTGACTTCAAGCTTTTCTTTTCGATTTCCTATATAAATCTAAGAATGTGGGCTTTTTAGATAATGCATTAAAATTTTTAATTTCAAGAACATTTTCTAAATTTTTCTTATCGTATTAAATTTACAGTGGTTTATAAATGGTTTTAACATCGCAAAATCCTCGAAAATGTCTATTAATAGATTTATATATTCATATAAAAACTAATTACCATTATATTCATATAATTCATATAGAACTCATTTTTCATATAAAACTAATTTTTAAAAATCAAGTAAACGTAATAAAAATTAGTTCTAGTAGGTGGTTGATTTAAATCATTAAACCTACAAATTTAACTAAAAATTGAACTCGCTGTATGTTTTTGGAAGGTTGTTCTATTTAGAAATTGAACTACAAGAATGGCCTACGAAATTTTAAAATTTTCTAAGAAGATTAAAGAACTAAACAACAAAATTTAGTGAAATTATGGTGCCACCTCAAAATTAATGTAAAATATGCAATAAGACAAACTGAACATGAATGTAACTATGAGCCGGTCACTAAGTCCATCGAAGTCAGAATATCATCAGCAATTGCTACTTTTCACGTTGATTCATAACAAGGATTTGACAGGTGTTACCTGTAGATAGCTTTCATGGCAATCGACAGTTCATAGATATTCCAGTCTCAAGTGTCCATTATTAATGGGCAAGTTAACACGAAGCAAGGAACCCCCATTCTCCTCGTTGCAAGTAATATGATTTAGCAATTGCCACTCTCAGGACTCCATCCTTGAAAAATCTCCCACACTCATGGCTACCATTCTTTGCAGGATTAAGGCTGCTATGTACTAAGAGAAAAAATCGTATTTCCCTTTTCCATTTCTTGCAGACTCTTGTGGTGGGAGGAGTCCAGTTGACAGTTCGAGAATTCCACCCCCCTTAGGATTGACATTTTGAGGGATTGTAATGGCTCTATAAGGGGGTAATTTTCAATTTTTAACTCTATATACCAAATGATAATAATTAATATTCTTTTTTATTACATTGAAGACTATCAGAATTGCTAAATAAGTATTTTGTGACCAAATAAGGTAATTTTATAAAAGATTTTTAGCTTTATGCTAACATTTTTCAAAATGCTCCCACCGCATTCCATGTCATTTAAAAACCTCAATTTTTTTTATGAATTTACCATATCTATATATAAACATAACTGTGCATTGAAATTTATTTGTATGAATTAAAACCCATAAAAAAAATAATAATTAAATATGCCTTTTAATTTTTAAGTTTTCGCATGCTTTTACTTCATTTCATGGTCTATAAATTTAGCAAATGTTTGTCGATTCAAAGAATTACAAACACTTCAATTGACTGTCCTGAGAAATTTGGAAGAAATCAGAAGAAATTTAATTCGCATGGAACATTTCGAAACAATTCATCACAATGCCCTTTAAATGCCACGCCCACTTTTTAAAAATGTAAATAAAATGCTTAAAAATCATTTGATTGAGAAAATTTCACTTTGTGATCAAAGCTTACGCCCACCTAGATTTTTTGTGGACAAAAAAAATTCGTGAATTCAGTCGAATTTTGCTATTTCGAAAGTCCCTTGTACCCTTAAAATATAATTTTGTCAACAATTTACAGGTACATAAATGCTGATAATCAAATAAAATTGGTATTGTCAGATAGCCTGAACTTTTCTGCAAAGCGCTACAGGATTCATTTTATAAATTTCGTCCACCGAATGAATTTATGAGCGTTTAAAACACACTATACCAGATTTTCCCCGAATAATTTAAAATTTAAAATATTAATTGCATTTAAAAAAAAAGCGAAAAATGTACACAAATGTAAAATTTCTTTCTCTATTACGGAGTACAATTAAAAAAAATTTTTTTTTGAATCCAAGTCGGCAATCCGTGGACAAATTTTCTCCATAGGTTAACACTGAGGTGAGTGAATCCAGTAGGTTAGTACATAGCAGCCTTAACTAGTCATGCACTGAAAAAATCTCCGACACATTTCACTCGTCAATAGTAA
This sequence comes from Dolomedes plantarius, assembly GCA_907164885.2. Taxonomy (NCBI): domain Eukaryota; kingdom Metazoa; phylum Arthropoda; class Arachnida; order Araneae; family Dolomedidae; genus Dolomedes; species Dolomedes plantarius. The sequence continues at coordinate 130,095,147 of OU015501.1, forward strand.
TTAGTATTTTAAAACCTAAGCAAGCTCTTTCGCAAAATGAGACCCCTGGATGCTCTGCTGTTGCTTTTCATCAATAGTTTTAAACTCAACTCTTAATACATTGTTAATTTTTAGCACTCAATATCTTCAACATCCTTGAATAATTAGCTTTTTGGATAGTATTACAGTGAAATGTTTTCATTGTGCCAAAAGCAATGACAGCTGAATATGTTATAATAGCCGTAATTATTTGCTTCAAATATACGAACCCCAGCCACAGTCAAGGAGTTTAGTATTTATAATTTCACACAATGCAGAACTAATTCGGTCAAAAGATGGTAAATTCTTCAATTCTTGACAAAACAACACGAACACGGTTTTGTATCGAAAACCTTTTAGATCCGGCATTGGGTGCAACAATCGATGACTTGTAGTGATTTTACTGCCTTTTCCATTTCCCAAAACTGATAAAAGTTGTAGCTTATGATTATGTTTTAGTCATTCCTAAAAATTTCCGGTCATAGATTATAACTTTAAAGAAAACTTTAAAATATACTTTAAGTAATTAATGCATGCACACACGTGCACATATTTAATTGGAGGATGGGCTATTTACCCCTCTTAAAATGATCGCTAAACTTCTGTCATTCTTGTTTACGTCTTTCTTTCATATGAACAAGAATGAAGAATCTAAATGGGAAGTGGGCAGCTGAAAGCGTCCTCCTTGTGTATATATATATATATATATATATATATATATATATATATATATATATATATATATATATATATATATATATATATATGTGTGTGTGTGTGTGTGTGTGTGTGTGTGTGCGTGCGTGTGTGTGCGCACCAACACAAGCGCATGCATATTAACTGCCTGTACACGCGTATTAGCGTGCTTCTTGAGCATATCACATTAATTTTCATATTGGAAAACCATTCATTTTTCATTTGGTAAACATCCAATATAGTTTTCAAAAACGTTCTCTTATATTATCGGTCTTCAGCATTTCAGGACCGTGGTCCCCATCAGTAAATTTATAAGCTTATGTAGCCCACACTTCAGTCTACTGAAATGCCAATTTACTTCATACTTCAAGAAACAGAAAAAAAAATACAGCACTTATATTTAATTAATTCACGAGGTACTCACAACGCAACAGGATAGTGTTTAAGTAGTGTTTTAAGGAGGAACCGGGCATTCTTTTCGAATACAACGTGCTTTTGTTTTTAATTTTATGTTATTTTGAAAAACACTGTATACTTCGTACCAATTTCAATCTACTGTTATTTATCCTCGTTTCCAGAAATAAGAATTGACACCTATAACAATAAATAGTTTACACGTTGTTAGACGCTTTGCTTTAACTTTGCCATCCGGACTGGTTATGAAACCTAGGACTTAACACCACGGTACTCCCACACATATGAGTACAATGACGTGTTTTTGTTTTTATTTTCAGTCGCAGACAAAAAGGTGTTTTGCTTTTGGATTTCGTGTATTTTATAAAGACATAAACACTATACATTTAGTTTCAGTTCTGAGTTTCATTTAGTTATCATCGTTTCCAGAAAAATAGACTAACACTCATAAGTATAAATACGGGGTGATTTTTTTAAAACTGACACTACTCAGAGCCATCCGTAGCGCGATCTATCAGCTGGAATTCCACCAAAATTTATAGAGGAACTAAGGACGACATGGGAAAGAGTCTCTGCGAAAAAAAAAATTAGTTCCAACAGTCACCGATAGGGGACGATATGGCGCTGTTATGGTCAGCGCACCCGAGAATTTGCATAAAAAGCAAGTAAAACATCAAAATGCAAATTTATGACTACGTAGTTGACAGCAGAGCCAGTATTTTTGGTATAAAAATCGGTGTGGAGTCTGTTGCGCCTTTGCTTTACAGAAGGGTCATCAGTTGCTTTTTACCACTTGTATGGCGACCTCGCTCCCCGGACCTAACCCATGGGACATTTTTCTGTGGGGTTATTTAAAGTCTAAGATGTATCCTGGTGGAGTCTCGAACTTGGCGGCCCTAAAGAACAACATATCCCAGAGTTTGATGAACATTCCTGGTGACATGTTGCGCTTGGCCTTTGAGAACGAAGTGTTCAGTATGCAATGTGTCGTCCTCAAGGACTTTGGTTACATTGAAGGATGGAGAAGTGAATTTGTTGCATAAAGTGGTGATGCAGTGAAATTTCTTTGTTATTCATTTGTCTGCTTCCAACTTTTTAGGAATGCATTTCTTATCTTTATAGCTCGAAATACTAGCGCTGCTGTCGACTGCACAGTCGTAAATTTGTATTTTGATGTTTTACTTGCCTTTTATGCAAAATATCGGGTGCGCCGACAACAAAAGCACCATATCGTCCCCTATCGGCGAATTTTGGAACTATTTTTTTTTCACGGAAACTCTTTCCCATGTCGTCCTTAGTCCATCTATCAATTTTGGAGGAATTCCGGTTGATAGATCACGCTACAGATGGCTACAAGGGAAATTTTTCATGACTTCCTTTCCCCTGCGTTGTCAATTAGCTGGGGATTCTAACAATGTTGGCGAATTTCAACTTATACTGTCACTTGTATTGGCGATAACTCGTGTTACAGGTTTCGGATATATAGTCATCGTACCACGCAAAAATGAAATATATCATGCCAGCAATGCTCTGAAAACAGGCGGATTTAATAAGAGGACTTATTGCTTGGTTAATATCAAGAGTTATATTTTTCAAAATTAGCAATAATATTTTTCTTTGTTTTTTAGTAGGCGAAGTCTATAGAATACAAGAGAGAAACGAATATTTCATGAGAATAATTAGTTACACGTTGCAAGTCACAGTTGCTACATTACATTACATCCATAATTTAAAGAGCTGCGTTATTTAGTACGCGAACATACTTTGGAAACATTCAAATGATAAACTAGTCATATTGTTAATGGACACAAATGTTTGACTTAAACTAAGCTACTCTGACACTGCTATTAGGGAGATTTGTTTAGTCGCTACAATTGCTAAGTCACCACAGACAGAAAAGTAATGAAAAATAATGACTTCTCTCAGATCCATTGCAACCATTCTCTTGCCACTGGACCCTCTCAAACATTCTCAAAACAAAAAAGATCTTAGCATGGAAAAATCTCAAACAAAAAAGTGCGCGACTCGATTCCCCATGTTTTAATTAGCATCAATTTTATTAAAAGGCAATTTTCAAAATTGCATTGTTTTAATAGCACTCATAACGTAAAATCGTATTTTAGGAATAATTTTTTTAACTGAATCATTTTTCTTTTGTTTTTGGTGATTCTCCTTTTTCCTTTTAAAACTTTAATTTTTTTATGTTACAGAAACTAAATACACTTTTTTTTCTTTAATTCATATAAATATAATTTTTAAGAAAAAGCAATTTTGTGTTTATTAACAAAAGTATTGTTTAGATTACATACGAGAATCAAAGAGCTTTACGAGAATCAATGGCTTTATTAATATTACAACATTTTGTTAAATTAATAGAAAAAATCAAAATTTTAAAGAAAACAAGCATTATTTGGTGAAGTTCATATTTTTTTTGTATTGAACTTTTGCATGCTAGTTTAAAGGGTACTTCAGTAATAGGAGAGAGGCAATAGAACTTTGGAATGAGAATAAGATTCCGCACGTTAATCTCGAATTTAAATAAAGATATCATTAAAGGGAAAAACGGTAATTTATATGATCGGTACTTAGGTACCGATCATATTAATTACTATTTCCATAGTCATTTATTATAAACTCTGATTAGATAATTGATCATCTTAAATTTACTTTATATAAAAAGATCATAAATAAGAAACACCAGAAATGAATTATACTTTAAGGAGTAGTTTCGAGTTATTATATGATTCTATACATTTTTTTCCTTAACAATATATCCCAGATATGTTATTGTTCTTAAATGAAAAATGTAAATTGATATGCTCTGAATTTAATCTTTCGTTCTTTTTAATAAAGGTGAATTATTAAAAAGAACGAATAATCTGGTATATATTGTTAAGGAAAAAAAATTCTATACATTTTTTTTCCTTAACAATATATACCAGATATGTTATTGTTCTTAAATGAAAAATGTAAATCAGTATTCTCTGAATTTAATCTTTCGTTCTTTTTAATAAAGGTGAATTAAGTTAACACGTTTTGAAAGTTTGACAAGAGATGTAAATTTAGAGTGTAAACATTACAGTTTTTAGAATCATAATCCGGATTGAATATTAATTCACACATAATGTAAACTCAAATTCTTGGAATGAAATTCAATAGAGAGAGGCAAGTTTTTTTACGAGTTAAAATTTTTAAACGTGTTTCCCTAAGATAACATTAATGTAGAAAGTATGCAAAATCATACTGCAGGAGATGAGAAAACAATCCCAGAATATATCCTGTCTATGAATATTTTTTAATTACGTACCACGTGAAGTTCCCGAAGTCGAATATATTTCACTGACCAAATAAAATACACGTGCCTGAAATGAATAACTATAGCCAAAAGATAACATCATTAATGTTGATCTGATATTCAGAGTTTTTATTGGAACTCGCTATCAATTATTTGCCGAATGTAAATAAAGATTAGAGCAACGCGCAGCACTTTCGTAAAAATAAAGAGTTATTATCGAGAAGCAGCTTACAATCATTTCGCTTTCTCTGCAGCAAATGATTAATTGTGGGCGTTACAGAAGTTGAAACACAGAAAATTAGATTTTGGAGAAGGTACATATTAAAGTTACCGATTCCGATACTTAAAAAATAAAATAAATTCAATCAGGATGTGCGCGCCTTAAAAAACACTAAAGATGAATATAAAGAGCAGTTAAAGTTAGGATAAATAGGGAATAAATTAGAAGGAATGTGTCGCCGCAACAGCCGGCAGTGAAATGGAATTCGCGCCTGTTCCCGTGAATTACAACCGCATTAGAAGGGCTCTGTTATTGCGTTTAGCACAAGACGTTTTTAGGGAAACGAGCCATGGAACTTTTCGAGATTAAAAAGGATTGGAAAAGCACAGCCAGAAATCCACTCGGATGGCGTTGTGGCTGCATTTAAAACAGCTGCTAATGAAAAGCAGTAGGTAACCAGGAAAGCAGGGACCGCAGGGACCCATAAAGGGGATTTCTAGGGACGTCAAAAAGGGGGGTCTTAACAGCCGAGTTCCCATATCTCGCGAACACGGTAATCATCATTTTAAGATGATTGATTTTGGTTGAGTTTCGAAAGCCCTTTTAAGTTTAAAACACGTATAATATAAATTTAAGGCCCTTGGGAGTAAGAAGGGGGGCGAAATAGGAAGTCAAAGCTTTCTTGCGCCTCTTTTTAATGGTGGAGAGTTTTTTAATATGCATAATTTAAAATATATGAGGTATGAATTTATGGCTGTAATTTTAGCAATGAGAAAAGTGGAAGAGAGAATACTTTTCTGTGCTAATATTTTAACATAGGGAGAGTTTAAGTTTTTAACTATAAATTTAAAGTAATGCTGTTCCTCGTGAATCTTCTTTCTCCGCGTGCATATTGCGAATAAATTCAGCCATTAAAATCATGGAGAGCTTGAAATGTTTGGGAACATAAACTAAAAAGGACTCTTAACCAGCTTCATTTGTGAAAACGCGAGCTCAATAAATAAGATTCCCTTATGAGAAATTCTTTCTGGAAGTACCTCATTCAAAATTTTAATAAAGAAATAAAACATACAGGCTGATAAACTCCCAGATGGTAAGAAATAAAATTCCTTCTTTTTCTCCGGGAAATGGAATTACGAAAGGAAATTTTGGGGTCCAAAAACACACCAAAGTCATCAAATAAAAGCAACGTCCTAACTCAGCTTGTAACCCTACAGCTGTTACGATATTTTACTCCAAAATAAGTCTACTTCATTCAAAGAACTCTCATAAGATAATGGAAACAATCTAATATCTTTAAAGTGTAAGAATTATTTTAATTTTATCAATTAGATAAAATCTTTAGCTATGTTAATACAGTTAAATATGACTATACATCGCAAATGGCTTTAACATGTCAGCAGGTGTATAGTTCTCGACAACTATAATAACGGAAATGACAGTTTGGAATTTCAATGGAAAAAAGACATTTATCTGAAAAGTATATTTAAGTGCGGTTAAGCGGCCAAAATTTAAACCATTGTTATTATGTATTAGTCAATGATAATGACTGTGATGTGAAAATAGATGGTTTTACACTGCACTATGATTCCTGGTGTTGAATCCCGAAAAGATTTTTTAAAATAATTAGGGCCTGTTCACATAGGAGTCCGTTGCGTTGCGTTAAGGAAAAGATGACGTTGAGATGAAAATAAACCAATCATATGCCTCCAAACGATTAGCAATGAAATTTTTAACGCCTATGATTGGTTTATTTTCGTCTCAACGTCATCTTATCCTTAACGCTACGCAACGGACTCCTATGTGAACAGGCCCGTACTATTCATACGGTAAGAATCTTAGATGAAAACATAATAATATTTTAACGAATTATAATTAATCATTAGCCATTAGTTATATCCAAATATTCCTTTCGAGATCTTATAATGAGACGATGTTTAAACTTACTTTCTACGACTCGGAATGAATAATTCAGCAAGGATGAGAAGGAGGTGGACTAAATTTAACTAAACACAAGTTTATGTACAACCCCCAAAAAATAAGAGATAACAGAATAAATAAAAGCAAAATGAACATTCCATCTTATTGAATAACCAAGAAACCTTAAAAAATATATTAAACAAGGTAACAATAAACTGTTAATTATCTTTTAACAACGTGCGGGTTATCACTCTAATTATAAACTTTTAAATTACCGATTGTCTCTGAAGGTCACATTGCCATTAAAATTAGCGTAGTTTTAAATAGTTCAAAGAAATTTTTTCTATATTTCTTAACTTAAAATAACTGCAAATCAACAATTTCAGTCCCTTTTATTTTTAGATTTTCGTAACTATTACATTTTTACGCGAAATAATAACTACCCAAAAATAGCTGATATTTTAGCATGCATGTTCTCATAAAATTGAATATGTGTGGGAGCATAACCTCTGATTATAGGATTGATTTAGAATCAGTAAAAATACAGAACTTTGCTCAGGTTAGAAGGAGTTTTTATGATGAATAAGCATTTTTATGATGAATAAGTATTTTCACATGCACGCTCATGATTTAAAAATAAAATTAAAAATTACTTTATTGAAAAGTCTAGATTTTTGTAATGCTTTCGCATTTAATAGCAGAATTCTGCTGATATTGTTTTAGACAAATAAACTGTAAGAGACTTTGCGTAGGAAATTTAAAGTGATAATAAAATTACATGTATAGCATTAAAAATAAAAAAAAAACACTTCAAAAGGGAGGAAGTAAAACTGTAGCCAAGAACAACAGTTTCTCATGGATATATTGAATGATATATCTCATGGATATATCATTCAAATCTCTTTGATTCGAGAAATGAATCGTTGAATAAATTCACACAAGTAATCATTGTTTAAAGCAATAAGATTAATAAACAATAGTACTTCCTACCCCCCCCCCCCCAAAAAAAAAAAAAAAAAAAACAAACAAACATAAATGTTAATTTGAAAAAATATATATATTTTAAAAACTCAATAAAAAATATTAAATATATATATTAAAAATATATATACATATATAGAAAATATATAAAAGCATATAATTATGTTTAAATTTGTATAATGAAAATCTTCAATTAAAAATTTAAAAAATCCTATGAAAGATATTAAAAATTGGAAAGTAATAATGTAAATAAACATGATCAGCTACGTATGACAATTACTTTGTAATAGATTTGCTGATAAGCCATGAATTTGAGTCCTCGTATACAATGGAGAGGTGTGCGGCCGTCCAACACGATGCCTGCCCACACCATGACACCTGCGCTGCCACAGCGGTCCCTTTCTAAGATGTTGGAGGAAAGGTATCGGGTCCAAGGTTCTCGATAGATGATGATACGTCGAGAATCAGTGTCCAGGCTAAATAGCGAGTCGTCTGTGAAGATAATGTTACCCCACTGCAGGCTGGCCCAAGGCTGATGCTGTCTGCACCATGCTAAACGGCCGCATACTTCCCCATGTGTTTAACAGAGGGTCCCTGACTGGCGAGAGGTATAGGGACGAGATATTAAAGCCCTATGTTCGACTTGTGTCGTCAGAGGCGCAGTTGGCTATCGGTTCATTTTTATGGACGACAACTTTCACCCACACAAGGCTCACCTAGTCGACCATTACCTTGAAATTGAGGATATTCACCTGATGGATTGTCCAGTCAAATCTCTGGACCTAATCCCTATTGGGAATGTCTGGGACTTTTTTAGGAGGGCAATTGTAGATCGCCACCCATCTTCGAGAACCACCCAGGAGCTGAAAACTACGTTGCTGCAGGAGTGGGACTGACTGCCACTGGTAAAACAGGAATTTTGTTTAAAAACTAGTTGTTCAGACATTAAATGCAAGCATTGTATTGGCACCAATTGCTATTAATCCTCGTATACTTAAGTCTTCCTATATAATTATCATTTAAGTAAATATCCTACATTTAATACGTGATCTTAGAAAACCAATAAAACAGGAATTTTGTTTAAAAACTAGTTGTTCAGACATTAAATGCAAGCATTGTATTGGCACCAATTGCTATTAATCCTCGTATACTTAAGTCTTCCTATATAATTATCATTTAAGTAAATATCCTACATTTAATACGTGATCTTAGAAAACCAATAAAACAGGAATTTTGTTTAAAAACTAGTTGTTCGGACAAACTGCGGTATCCAGTATAGCAACAATGCACTGTGAGAGCTGCATGACTGTAAGAGGGGTCCATACCCCATATTAGAGTAAATTTATGTTCGATCTTGCAACGTCGGTGTTGGACATTCTTGCGCTGATGAGCTTAACTGACGATCATGATTGTGTACCATGACTGTTGTACGGTATAATTTTTTTCCTCTTATATAACTGTGTACCGGAACACCACTCATTGTCTTGTAAAAAAAATATACGGCACCTAAACAAGAGCCTTATATTCAAATTTTAAATAAAAAAATTTGCCCATTTTAGATTTATCATTGGTAGCATACACACACACGCTAACTGATAAATACTGTTCAAATAGCTAAATAACCCTCTCTCCAGAAATTTCCGTTAAAAATACGGATACTGATTTTTTTTTATCTAAAAAAGAGGCTTACTTTTAACTCAGTGTTCCTCTTTTTTCTAAGAAAATCATGTTAATCTCTCATTTTATATTTAAAATACCCGAAAAAATATAATCATATTCTAATGTCAAATTAAAATTTCTTTTATTTCCTATTTGCTCTCCTAGTTCATTCAATTCTGTAATGAAAGAACAGGAGAGAATATTTTGAGCTGTAGTTCCAGATAATTGTGAGATATATTCTTCTACCTTGAGTCGTTTTAATTTTAAGTACTGTTTCCTAAGATTTTAAAAGTTTTTAATGATATATTGCGGTAGTTTATTTTGATACTAGTAAACCTTCCGCAGTTCCAAATCCAGTTGTAAGTTTTCTCATCTTCAAACTCAAGCTTTATGTAGAAGGTTTCAGTCCCCCCCCCCCCACCCCCCCTTCCCAAACATACACAGAGTAGAAGTCAAATGCCAGGATACTATAAAAATATTTCAATGTATCTAACTGAGTGAAATTTTCGTTGGAATTTTTTTGTTAAATTGGGCCTCTCTCACCACAGGAGTTGAAAATACCCCCCCCCTCGTTTATCAGCCGTAGTCCACCTGTTCTTTTATTACAGTAAACTAATTCTTGAGTGTTCCTCCGTTGGAAAATGCCCTTCATCAACTAGGTTTTTCCACCAAGGGAAAGTCCCTTTTTTCAAAAGCTAAAGTGACTTAAGTTTAAAGACCGTTCTTTGGCAATCATGGGGAATTTCAATTGTTCTTTTGATAGACCACAAACCACCTCCACGCAATCAATGATACCCAGTCAATAGTAATTGTAGTACTCTTCATTGCATTCTAATATGTAATCAGTGTCATCAGGTTTCTGTTTTTATACACACGGCCAGACGTGTTTGGAGGTGTAAAACTATTGCATCCACTGTATTTATTATTGTTTCAACTTAGACGTAATATTTCTTCTGCCGATCAAGTAGGGCATTATTTCCACTACCTCTGTGAGCATTTTGTATCCAGTACCTCTGTGACATGCAGAACATTGTTGATTCCATTGTTTACAACACAGAAAAATAACAAGAATTGACAGCTTATATATATTTTATTAATAACGCATGTTGTTTAACAAAGCACATTTTATGCATAAAAAGTATAATAATTTAACTATCATATACATCCGCGAATAATAGTACGAATGTCTCCTGACAAGTACATCCGCATTAGCATTAACTATCATATACACTACGGGTAAACTATGAAAGCTATTCAATAGTTTATAGAGTAACTACTCACTTCTACACAGACTTGGGTGTATATAATTTGAAGTGGCACTCTATTTGAATTTTATACAAACACAATTTATACATGAAACAATGTTTATTGAATTCGTTGCACATATATAATTGGCTTTTACAGCAATAAGCATACGTACTACTTGTACGGAATATATAAATACAGCTTTCAAGAACAATATATTTTCAATACTCACAACCAGTAAGTCAAACCAACAGTACTGCCACGTAAACTTTGGGCCCCCTAAGCAATAAATAGCGCAGGATAGTACTGGAGTTGCATTCCTCGTAGCTCCCTTACGCTTATCTATCAGCTTTAACAACTCTTTTCAAACCTAACCACCTTCTTTTTTTATTAATGACGTTGCATGGTATTTATACTAAGCGCGTATGCCGAAATTAGCATATCCCAAGCAGCTTCTTTAATTCATTCACTCAAAAGTTCGATTCCTGTGAATCGAATCTTGTGTATATCTTACAAGTTTAACCTTTTTTGTATAACTTTATAAAAAAAGCCCATGTAAACAAAATAAACAATAATAACAGAGAACAAAGAATGAATTTGGGATTACACGATAGTACTTTTACACTATTTCTTGTAGAAATAAAACTATATTGTTATTTGGAAACTTAAAATTGACAGATAAACATTAAATTTAACGCAAGTAAAAGGCAAGTCTGTGCTAATGCTTGATTTTCTGCTTAGTTTTGAGAGTTTCCTGATTAGTTAGAAATATGAGATTATATTTTGCAACAACAATAGAAATATGATGTTTTATGTTCTCAAAATATGATGATTAATGTTCTCAGAATTGTGAATTATGAGATCATATATAACTTACAATTTAAAAAGAGTTAAAACATCCTTTAATGTGAGATTATATTTTGCAATAACAATAGAAATATGTTTTTTGTTCTCAAAATATGATGATTAATGTTCTCGAAATTGGGAAATATGAGATCATATATAACTTACAATTTAAAAAGTGCTAAAACATCCATTAATATGAGATTATATTTTGCAACAACAATAGAATATGATGTTTTATGTTCTCTAAATGTGATGATAAATGTTCTCAAAATTGTGAAATGTCAGATACTATATAATTTACAATTTAAAAAGAGCTAAAACACCCCTTAATAAGCTAAAGCTGTTATGGAATATCTTTTCAGACGCTGATAGGAGAGTAAATAAAAGCAAAAAATACTCTCATAACGTAATATGGAAAATAAAGTGTTTTCTAAAAGATACCACAATAAAAGCGCACCATTCCTGACTCTTTATCGAGTATTCGACGGAACAACTTTTTCGTTAATGAACAGGCGCAGCGTCTTTTAATCGCGACCATCTCGAAATAAGAAAAACAAACAGAGAAAATAATCAGCACTCCATCGCCAAGTCACAAACAAACAAAAAAAAAACTGCGCCCAACTTTTGTGCGTCAAACTAACCTTTCTTCTACGAATACGACTCCCCAGAAAGATAAACCGTTGTTACAGTAAATCACCAGCAATGTACTCCATTAAAATGGCCACGTATTGGGTTGTGAACTGATGAACATTCGGTTGCTTATTACGGTCATAATAATAACGGCACGGTTATTACAGCACCGCCATTAAATAACTGATAAGCTTGGACGTGTAGGAAACCAAAAATGGCCTTCAACGAATGACATGAAATTGTCATATTACGAGAGAAAGGGAAACCGCGGAAAGTAGTTGAGAACTCGCAATTTGTTAACGTTAACGTTAGAGAAAAGCATAAAATCCAGCGGGTTTTTGCATTGGAATTAGTTTCTACTATTGATTATGAACAGGGCTCTCCAGGAAGTTTTTTCACGTCATGATTCAGATAACTGAGATTTTCCGTTTACATTATTGATCTTTTTAAATGTGAGAAGAGAATTCAGAGGATGACATAAAAAAATGGGTTACACTAAGCGCTTAAATAAAACAATTTATGGAATGGCATGAAACGGAAGGAGTGGGGAAGATAGCAGATAAGGCCACCGCATTTTAAAAATCTATAAGCGATTTGAATAGAGTAAAGAAAAACCGTAAAATATCCCGTTATTTTAGCAAAAAGTAATTAGTTAAAATCTATGCTTTATAATCAGCTCTACAGGAAATATACTATTTTTGCAGGCTCGTTAAAAAGTTTCATGAAATATTTCGACCACATAGGCAATAACCATAAATATATACTAAGTAACTTTCTATTATATTAGCAGTGACTAAATAGTTTACTCATTAACACAAGATGATGTGAAGCGGTTTCAAATAATCAATTATTTATACAGCATTGAACCATAGTCAACAAGATATAACTAATGAAAGAATATAATTATTTGCTCTTTTTCTTTTGAAAAATATTGTATAAAACAGATAAATACAGCTATAATCTTTGAAATGCATAAAACTGCAAAATATATGTATATTCTTTTAAACGCACAAATAATGCATGAATAAAATTATTTATTAAGAATCGGGAAAAACTCGACACGCCTTTGAATAAATTATTAAGAATCGGGATTGACCCCCCCAAAAAATCCCGCCTCTAAATAAAAAAAACCCACGAATGAACGCTCTTTTGAGTGGGATAATGCTTTCAACGCCAATTTTGGTGTTCGGGAGCGAAATTTCGCCAAAACGGTCCTCCTTTAGTACCACACCCAGATATAAAATAGCAAGAAAATTGTTTAAGATGTCATCTGTCAATGACATACAAGTAGAAATTTGTATAGATTTATTCCTAGAAGTAATTAAAGCTCATTTATAATCTGAGATTCAGTTCAAATAAAGCTTTTTTTTATATACTCCTCATACATTTGCTTAGGAATCGAACTGGATATAACAGGAAGTGAGTCCTAAGATTTAAGAAAAAAATCCATGATTGACCTTTCAGATCTTGTATGTTCTGGAAGGAAGTTTAACATTCGCGCTGAAATAAAATAACTTATTGTGAATGACTATTTATTAGACTTTCATTAATTTTGAAACGCATTCATCGTAAAGCTCCCCATGTATTTTTAGCAGATGCTAAAGGAAGTTAAAAATGTTCACAGTAACACAGAAACAGTGAAGAATGTTACAAAAATTAACGCTAAAGGAAATTGGATATGATAGAGAAAAATACATTTTTTAAATAAAAATTATACGCATTTTGTTTGAAAAGATGTTTAATTTTGAATAAAATATGTGGGGAAAAATGCTGCACGTTTAGCGTTTTGAGAAATTACGAAGAAAGTAATACACATTATTTGGTTTGCAAGTAAAAATTAGAATATTTGAAATCTCTCAAAACTAATAATTTTATATTAATAGTAGGCATTCTCTTTTTTCCCCCCAAATTTTCAGTTTGATTTTGGTTTATTAATCAACGACTTTATTCAAAGAACGCAACTTCAATTTTTTAAAATTATCTTAGTATTAAAATAAATAACTTTAAATTTAAGTATACCTGATTTTTATATTAATAGTTCATATTCTATCAATAGTAAGTTTGTTTTAAAAATTCTAATTTAATAGCAGCAAAATAGGCTTCTGAATGAATACTCTGCAAGTGAAAGAAGTTTTTCATACGAAAACCTTCGATGAGAAATTTTTTCATAAGAAATAGAACGCAGAATTCCCTAACATATTACTGAACACGTAAATAATTTCTTACAAAATATGATTAAATTGGAAAATAATTTTTAAAATATCTAATAATTCACGATAGTGGAGCAGTCTATCGTTAAACCGAGTATCTTTAGACACGGATATCTCTAAGGATGAATCATCTATTCCAACAATGCTATAAATAAGTAACACTGTATGATAAATATTTGATGTACAATACAGTTCAAGATCGTGTAAATTAAAATAAAAGTTAGCCATTTTTGCAAAATTGAGTATTAGGTTAACGCATTTCATCATGTTCTCGTTGTTTGCAAGAAATAAAAAATTATTGACGCTAACTTAAGGTGGTTTTTCAGTATTTCTATACAGCATTAAAAACCAAATAACATGTTCTCCAGATAAATATTTAAAATTTGATTTACACAGTTTTCTCGATTTTAAATAATCATACTTGACGTTTACAATAATAATTAAACAAGTTGATATATAAATACTTTTCAGAGAAATTGTGTAGAACAAAGGTTAAATATTTTTCGGGGCGTTCGAGTGCTTCAATTTACATTCTTTTTATTTCACTATATTTGTTGAATTATTTTCTCCTTTTCGAAAACTTAAAGTTAATTAAAACTGAGAGAAAATTCAATATTGAATGCATATTGAATCAGCCGGAAAACAAATAAAACTGAATATCTAGTGACTATAAATAAATTCAGTGCTTTGTCGTCGAGATTTAATAATTCAAAAAGTTTCAATATATAAACTTGCCACGGGGTTCAAACAATTGTATGAAAGCAAAGATAAATGTTATTCTTTTAAATTAGAAATAATTAATGAAGGTTCGGAAATAAAAACTAACCTTTGCTCTACCTACAGGAGTCTAACAGGCAACACAATGAATATTTTCTTTTCCTTTGAGATCTAATTGTCATAAATGTATTAGAAATAACATGCATTAAAATATTAGTAAGTAATTAAATATTTGAAGCATTTGCTCATTTCAAATGATTAAATTCTGAATCTATTCAAAGCTTTACAAGAACAGTTAAATACCATTAGAACTCCTATATAACCTCAAAGAGGAAAGACGTCTACTTATTTAATTTTAAAGCGAATCCAAAAGACGGAGCAATAATAAATATTCACTTTGTTATTTGGAACTAATTATCATTAATATATCTTTGGAATATTTAAGTAATATCAGTTTAAATATTTAAATATATCTTCATTTAACTATGAACACAGGAAAGTCTACCTAAAGATTATCTTTAGGAAATGAGAGAATAAAGTGTAATCGCTTCACTTTTTAAATAAATTTTAACATATTCTTTCACAGAAGCACCATTAATATTCTGCATATTCTAAAAGATGTTATTAAGTAAACATTTAATTAACGGACGAATAATTTAATTAGCTTTAGAACAGGTAACACATTAAAATATTTAACCACGTAAATATTTGACACTATTCACTGAAATGTAATACTTTTTAATTTATTAATACACTACAACTGAACAAGTGACAATTTTACAATTTAAATTATAATTCTTAGCGGAAATCATACTTTATGGTCACTCTCATTCCTAAAGAAGTTCTAAATAAAATTGGTTTATGAAATAATTATAGAATGAAATTCTTAAGCTAAAATGATCAATTTTCTATATCACTTTTTCATTTAAATAGGAAATATTTTAGAAAAAAGGCATTTCATGCTTAAAGGAATGGAGATATTGGTCAAATTATCATAATTAGATATTTTTTTTTATTTTTAATTTCGTCAGAAATTTTCAGTTCTCTGTCATAAATGTATTAAATTATCTAAATATTACATATGTAAAAGGGTGCAAAAGAGTGCTTGAAATGTATTCCTCGTAACTGAACAAAATAAATTTTATGAGTGAATGTTAAACAGAAAGAAATTTTTCCATGATTTAAAAATAAATATAAAGATATATATATATATATATATATATATATATATATATATATATATATATATATATATATATATATATATATATATATATATATATATATATATATCATTACTTATACAATCCCTTGTAATAGAAAAGTTAAAAAAAATTCTTTCTATTTGAATTTTTGCATATTTTGCTCCAGTATCTTTATAAAGATAGCTAAACTAAATTTTCGACGATATAAATTTGGTATATAAAATTTTTGGTTTCTTCGAGCAGCTGAACGGAGAATTTATTTCTGAATCTGAAAACATATTTGGTACACTCAAAACAGCTAAACAAACTAATTTCGACTCCAAGTTCTTACCCACTTCAGAAAACTTGAAGAGTAAAGCGGCGGTTTTTCTATCCTTTGCAAGGAAACGGAGCTTTCTGTACCCCGAGATACAATTCTCATCCTTAGAGTATAAAGAAAAAAAAATCAGCTTTGATATAGATTTGTATTCACACAAAGGTCCTTCCTGTTTTTTGAAGGCTGTGTGAAAAAGATTAGTGGGTAGAAATTCATGCATGAGATCCCAAAAGAAGATGTATGGTTTCTTTTTCTAAAATTCGCTGAATTTTAGCACGAGACTGGAGATCTACAGAAGAGCGAAATTTCCGAAAAACATAGAGGGGCTTCGAATGTTTAAAGAAATATAAAGAAATAAATAGTACAAAACTGAATTCAATTTTTGCGCTGATGGTTAGCATATATGGAATAAGTTTGGAAAGATTTTACTTAATAGCTACATTCATCTATAGTGGAGAAGCATAAATGAAATTATATTCAAACTATTCGGCATTACATTGGCATCATTTGTTTTCAAATATCACCAGAAAGTTCTTTTTTTTTAAATAATATATTTCAAAATTTTGATAGTAACATACAAGGCATTTTTAGTAAACGAATTTCATTAAGGATGTGAAATTTTGAACATGTACTCGCGTTTGATTCAAACTTTTAAAATTATCCCACCGAACAATTTTTATTTTCATAGTTAGGGACGAATGGTTAAGTTATTGAATTAAACCCTTTCTTTTGTGTAAGTAGTGAGACAAACAATAAGTTACCATATTGAAAAAAAAGATACCATATTGAAAAAAAAGAATTATTTATTTTCTTAACATATTTTATACAATACGTTAAAAATATTGAAAAGAACTCCCCTTACCCTAGTTATAAAGATATCCATATCACCACATTACAACTAAACTTCGGTCACACATAATAGCATTATTCTAACAATCACAAAAAATGCAAGCAGAGCTGAAAAAATAATGTACCAGCGACCATACATTAAATAAGATTAAAGAAACTGAAAACATAGAGGCTTACCGTTTCTGTTTTCGCTATCTGCGGGTTTCATCTGTATCGGATGGTGCATCTGCGAAAGAAAAAATAGTAAAATAAATAATGGGTAATTAGTGTAGGATAAGAATTGATCAAGGCCAACTGTTGCACATCATTTTTCTTACCCTATGCATAATGCACTAGATGGCAGTTTCTTACTCGCTGATTCTCATCTTCTAGGGATCGTATACACATTACGAATTAAAGAAGAGCATAGAAGATGATATTCAATTATTCACAGAGCAATCTCTTTGCCAAAAAAAAAAGATTGCACTCATATGTTTTAAGAGACCATAGGTTTTTAGAGACTTACCCCTAATATCCCTCACTCTGGGTGTGTGTGTCTTTGTGTTAGAAGTGAGACGAGTTGAGTCCGAGGTCAACACGGTCCCCGGCTGCATATTTTAAGTAAGTAGATTTCGGACTTGGGTGTACCTGGGCGCTTCGTTTCCATAGCGATCAGACAAAAAGTTACAAAATATTATTTGAAAGGACTTTTTTCTAAGATTCGATTTCTGATTATTATGAAAGAAATAACCTTATTCAAAGGGACGACTGAAAAATATGTTGGCGATGAAAAATGTTTTCAACGATTTAAAATGTTAATAATAATGCAGGATTGCTTTTAGTTTGTTAATGGAACTAAAAATTTAATCTGCGGGTTAATGTGTATTGATTGTTTAGTTACAACATTGAAGTTAGACTAAATAATGTTATAATGCATAATACAACAATGTTTAATTATGTAATAATGTAAATAATCGACTAACATAACATGTTTTTCATAAAGCAAGCTAATAATGCAGTCATAAACAATAATGTAATAAGGTAATTAGAAAACTAATAATATCTTTTATAAGAAATTAACAATTTAGTAAGTCTAATCTAATTCAAAGTTACCATGATTTGATGCTCTAGTTGTTTTGCCTTTTTTTTCGTTACTAACTGTTCGCGCATCTCAAAGCATTCGCTTTTGAGAACCTATGCAGTAGATCAAATAAAGGGTGAAATAGGATTGCTAGTGTAGTGAGAGTATGTGTGATATGTATGTACCTTTCTGCGCCAGGTTAGAAGGGAAACTATATGCTTCAATTTAACACCTGACTCAAGGATAAACATCCTAGATAAATAATTTTTTCTACATATATCAAATGAAGAGATTACTCCAACAAACACTGCCCCGAATAAACTTGGATTTAAGCACGTATTTTCAGATGAGTTTATCTTAATTTTAAAGTAGTACTTGAAGCTATATAAATCATATTATGTATCCACAGTAATTTAAAGCTAGGAAAGAAGCTATTAAATACTTAAACAGCTATATTTCCTTATTATGGCTCTTTGGAAATTTATTGCACTTAACAGCCTGATGTAATACGTCTACCATTAATTTCCAACCATAAAATAATGTTCTTTGCTGAATCCTATTTTCCTACCTTAAACAAAACTGCATTTATATAAGCACAGAAACACCATTAGATCCTCCTCGTTGGTGGTAATCTGGCTATCTAAATTTTAACAAAGCAAGGAACATGTAAGAGGATTAAGTATCTAAAAGGGATTATATAATTTAAAAGAGAAAAATGAAATATTACCTCGCAAAGCTATAACTTCTTTTATGATTTTATTGAACATTTTTCTTATGGATTATCAAAACAATGTGTAATATTTTTTCAAGGTTAAAAAAAATTTGTCTGAAGAAAAAATGTTTGTAAGAACTAAAAAGGATTCACTTTATTTAAATCTATGTTTGTAGTTTCTTATAGCATCTAGATAGCGATAGAAGTCTTTTATAAAAATCATAGTTTTTATAGAAGTCTTTATTGAAATATTATAGATAGATTCGAAACTATTTACATTACTTGGCCCAGGGAAAAGTTTATATCAAAATGGCCAAGAAATAATGTAATTTACAGCAAATGAGAATAACTAATGACAAAATCAATCTTATAGTAAAATATACTAATTAAAGTGTAACAACTACCTGTCTTGCACTACGCTCATTCATATTTTTTTGTTTCTGAAAACGTACAGAATCCAGGATAAGAATCAGTTCTTCCGTTATAGACATACTGAGACGATGTTAATCCTGAAGTATCATGCAATGTTCATCAAATTTACATTATCTCGCATCGAAAGAGATATCGAGGGGTCCTTGCCTTGGTTGAAAATCCCTCAATTGCTTTTCGAGCCACTGTATCAGCCACCTCTTACATTTCGACATTGAAATATTTCACCCTCAGTTAATAAACTGGGGGTAGGAATTGAATTCAACCTTTCTAGCATCGAGGGCTGAAATTCTAATCATTGAACTACAGTGTTAAGTTATTGATCATCCTTACGGAATAGCAACATACTCAATTATGTTTTTTTAACACGTCTCACAAAAATTTGCTTTCATCAAAATATTACATTAACAGGAAACGTAATTATCTACCTAATACATGACGTAAGTATGTACATTCTCACACATCATTCCTCCACTTTTATAATAACTTGGCCAACAGGGAAATCAAACTCCAGACCTCCAGCTTTTCAAACAGGTGCGCTGTTAATTCATCCACCACGCCATTGTATTGACCTCACTTTTGAGCCTCACATATGAAGCAGTGAAAATGGATTGTTTTAACGCCGAAATAGTATAACAAATTATCAAATCCTTTTTCTTGATTATTATGAATTAAATCTACTAAATTTAAATTAAAGTATTGATAAAAGAACCAGCTATCGTGTAAACATAAAAGTGGTTCTGTCTTTGTTATTGCTAAAATAGAAACACCACCTCGAGGTGCTATGGAAAAAGTTAAATAAATCTGTAACCATTTTTGGAAGTGTTCATACATTTAAACATTGATGACGTATACAAAATCTAAGTTCCTTTGCGCCAATTTTTGCATTTATATTACCAAGCATTTATATTGGAATCATATTCCAATCTTTTTTTTTCTGCAAATTTTAACAGTTGTCTGACCATTTACATTTGACTGACTGACTTTCTAATTTACTTCGAATTAGCGACTTAAAATATTTTGAATATGTATTAAAATGTCAGATGCATTTGAATTTTAATTATCAGGTATCAATGGGTCAAAGAATAATATTTGAAACTGAAAAATTTCGAAAATCGAAAGAAGTCTTTCACTCTCAGCAAAAATATATGAAATATTATGTTTAAAAATAGATGTGGAAAATGCTGCTATAAGAGATAAAGTAAAATAGAAAAAATAATTTTCTTCAATAATAAAATCAAAACCATCCATTACACATAATGCACAGTATAATAAACCCTTAACAATGGCGGCAATACATGCAATACACAATACTGGGTTTTCACTTAAGTCTGAAATTTGCAATGTTTTTGTATATTAAGTCATGCGAGGTTATATTTACGCTGAACACTCAAATCTTCTTTGACATTAGCTAGGAAAATCCAATGTCTAGTTTCAAAAATACATATTTGAGGGACTTTTAACTGTAGAGACCGAAGAGTTTACATGTTCCGCTTACTATGAATAAAGTTTATAGTCTCTCCATCAACAACTGATCTATGCCGGAAAAGTAGTTTATTTGCGGTTTGTACCAATCCTTCGAATTCTATGAAGTAAATTAGCCACCAAATCTCAAATGAAATGTTTTAAATGGCAACCTGAATTCAGAAGGAAGAACACGTGTCACTAAAATATTTTGAGAATTCATAATCTGTTAACACTAAAATTATGATTCAAAATATAATTAGAAACATCAATCTTCAGCTTTTCTTATAATTAGAAATTAATTACCAATGAGACGATTTACGATATAAATTTCGTTAATTTTTACCTTATCCCGCCAATTCTTAAGTACAGATAAATTTACGGCTGTATAATTTGAATTATTTAAACGTTTTATCCTATATGAAATAATTTACTTTTTCACGAATCTCTTTTTGATATCTTTACAACTGTCTGAATAATTTGTTAAGTATTCTCATATTTTTTAAGCTTTGATTTTAGAAACTAGACACATGAGGTTTTTAATCAAAACCAAAGAGTGCTATGCAAATATAGTTTCAAAACCACTGGTTCACATCATTCCATCAATTAGCTATGATAACTATCTTAAAATTAAAAATTACTGGGGATTTAACTCATCTTCAAATGCTGATTCCTTACCATAAAGTAATAAAAGGCATGATAAACAAAATCATACGTAAAAAATATATTTCGACATTCAATTTCTACTTTTATATAAAGAGTAAATTATGTTGAAAATTTTTATTTAATATGTCTGGCATTAACATGAATTTTTACTCAGTATTGAGGATAAAAAGGAGAGAATTGTTTCCCTCCTTCAAAACTATTGTCTTGAATTCTTCCCACACTTTTCTTGTACGCTGAAATATTCCAGGATGAAAAAACATTCTTTTATATTTACTTTTTTATCCCCTTTCCCCAGTTTTTCATCCAACTTTCCTACTGTGAAAAACGTAAACCCTGTTTCCCTTCTAAGCTGACTGAAAGCTGTCAGCTTTCACTTGTATCCTAGGTACGAGGTTCAATGTGCGAGTACAGAAATTCACAGTATGCTGGACGCAGAGAGAATGAAAATTTTTTGATCGGCTGCAAGTTTTCTTTCGAGAAGGGAAAATTCAAAATATACGGCCGTGATTGTTTCGGATTATTAGAAGTTAGAGGAAAATAACACACTTTTTAAAAGCCTATGAAGATAAATGTAATTGAAATTTTCACTATTGAAACAGAAATAAAAAGTGAATGCAGTTTCATCTCCAGGATAGATGGAATATTTTATTAAAAATATGAAATTTTAATATTTTAATTAATATGATTCGATATGTTAAGGAAACTCATTTTTTAAAATTATTCCATTTTGTGGTCTTTTTAAAAATGCGTAATTAATTTATAATGTATCTATTTTTAAGATGATTACTGTGAATACATTCTTAGAGGATTAATTTTTTCCCTATTAGTGTACGATAATATGGCAAATGAAATTCTGAGGAATGAAGCAGTATTATATTGTTTTCTACCTTACTGCTAGAAATATAATTCAGCTGGAAATGCTAATAGACTGTATTCATATCTCTGTATAATTATTTGCGAAATAGTTTTAGAATTTACAACATGGAGGTCTTCATTGCTTTAAATATTTCCAGTCCTTTTTTATGAAAGAAATATTGCTATTTTTTAATTAAATCGTTTCTCCTATTACTGTTCTTTGGTAATATTTTAAATCACTTACCAGAAAAATTAAATTTACATTATGTTTGGAAGCAAGTCTCGTTACCTATTTAATGAGTGATACAGCTAAAATACTGCCATATTGCAAGGATACTGATGCCAATAAATTCATTTCAATCTACAATGAAGTAGCCCAGAGGAAATGAATGAAAAAATAACCCTTTCCCCTCCAATATA
Organism: Dolomedes plantarius; assembly: GCA_907164885.2. Classification (NCBI taxonomy): domain Eukaryota; kingdom Metazoa; phylum Arthropoda; class Arachnida; order Araneae; family Dolomedidae; genus Dolomedes; species Dolomedes plantarius. Next base: position 130,117,974 of record OU015501.1, read on the forward strand.
CCTTTCAATTAAAAACCATGATTAATATGAAAATGGATGACACTACTAGCAAATCATAAAAATATTTTATGCTTGATAATGATTTTAATCAAGATCCATTATAATTAATATGATGCTTACAAAATGTCCCAATAGCATTAACTTATTTCACAACACTGATTAATCAGAAAGAACATAAGACATCAGGTATGTTAACTATAAAGAAACAACTTATTCAGTGTAAAACACCAGTTTAGGTCTTCAAATGTAAGAAAATAAGCTCTAATTTCTTTCTAAGGACAGAAAAAAGTGGTCTACTTGAGTAAGAACCCATTACCTACATTTTGAGTACTTTAGTAGTGAATCGTATGAGGTGTAAATTATCGAATTTTTGTTAAAAGAATTTACTCTCAAAATGGGTGTTATTGTGAAAGTCATCCACAACGGCATTATTATGGAGATATTTCGGCTTTCTCAGTTGAATGCACGATGTTATCCTTACTATCGTAAAATATAGTTGTCAGCAAAGGTCCCGAGGAAATAGTCAGCTGTTTACAAAATCGGCAAAACTTTCATTTGATCTTAAATCTTTTTACAAGAATGTCGACGTCAGAACATACCTAACGTAAAAAATTTATATAAAAACAAAAAAAACTTATTAATTGTTCCATTTTGTTCTCTGTAAAAATTTTTAATTCAGTTTTTTGCTTTCTTTTTTTACGGCCTTTTTCATCTAGCTTTATTTTTTTATACTTTTTGTGATATAATCTGAAAATACTTAATTTGATAAAAAAAAGGCATTTAATATAAAAAGTATCCGGACTTTTTTTTCTGTTCATACGTCAAAAGTATAGAGAAGTATTTAAAAGATTTACAAAGCTTTTCTTCATACAACGACTCTGAACAATCCATAATTTAAACAATTTAAGTTAATCCAAAGGGTAAAAAGTAATAAATAATAACGCAAATTATGCGGTAAAAGGTGAATATCATGATTTAGAAAATATATTTTAAGCAAGAACAAACAGCAGTTACCCCGTTAAGTCTCAAAGTTTATTTGAAGTAAAAGTCTTACTCTTTCACAAATTTACATATTAAAGCCGCCATCTAGTGCAACTAGATAAACGCGTATACTTTAAAGCAGCCTGAAGAATAATGGGGTCATAATGAGTATAAATTTAACCAAGCAACAGATAAAACGTTCTAAAGATCATTTTAAAGTTTCTCTCATAACGATAACTTTCTAAAGGAATTACTAGGAATCCGATTGTTTGGGAGGAAAACTCTAAAAGAAGGGTTACTGCCGTGAAACATAATGAAAACATAATAGAACTGATAATTATATTGAACAGTGTTCCTTTATTGTGTTTTATTATCTTTGCTATCATAAATTAAAGTACTTTAAAAGTGATATATTCGATGACAAAACAAAAGATTCTAAAAAAAAAAAAATTCTCTGTTAACATCGAGAGTTGTTAAGGTGTATTGATTTAAGTTTAGTTTGAAATCTGTATTAAAGATATGGTGCAAGCATGTTAACGATGTAATGAAACTTTTCCATACAATTTGGCATGTATTATTTCGATTTTATTTAAGAATGTCATTATAATTGCGAGGACTTTCCAATTTTGTATTACTTATGAACTCCTTATCTTGTAGGCAGAAGCTCACGATAGGTTAATTCCTTTCTGTTTGGGAAAGAATCGACTATGGGATATAACGTGGCTGAAAAATATAGGGAGACATTGAAGTGTCACTGACTTATGAATAGTTAGTAAGAGATTAAACGCATATACTGCGCAAAACAGAGCTTTTGTTCTTGGTGAAGTCATAATAGTAAAATAATCAAACGTTTTAACAACCGTAAGCCATGACCAGGGATCGAACCTCAGTTTTTTTTACCTTAAGGCCGGTGTACTTCCGGCTGATCTGTCCTAACTGTGAGAGGAACTCTAATTTTTCTAACTGCATAACATATTCTATTATTTTAATGATACCACATAATATCCATTAGGTGTTTTACAACATCCAGTGCTCCTTGTGGGCAGCTAAAATGTGTAATTTACATCGGCATGTGTATCAAAATATACTCAATATTATAACCTTTTTAAAACTTTCAGAAACGTTTAAGAGCTCATATTCATAAACAGAAAGACAATTATCATAATGATTTCTCACCTAGATGAATTAACCCTAATCATTTAACCCATAAAGCATTAATAAATTTGATTTTTAGCTATAATATTCTCTTCAAAACTCATTGTCTTACTTCTTATTAGCAATTTCTTCTTGTTGAAAAATTTGTAAAACAACTTACTTTTCCCTGTTTTACTAAGTTTTTAGATATATAAACCCATAAAACGCAAAAATGTAGACAAAAATAAGCTAACTGATAAACTTTTTTTGCAGATGTATGGATACCTTGGTGCTAATTTGATGTGAATGTAATGTTGTGAAACATAATACGATAAAAGAGACATTCCATCTACAGAGGAAAAAATACATATGTATATTACATGTGATTTCATCAAAAAAAGAAAGTGAGAAAATTATTAGAATAGCCCGGCATTCCATTGCGTGAAAGTGTATGACAAAGCAAATTTTCTTTATAAATAACATTATTATAATTAATCGCGCTATTTGTTAATTTGAGGGGCAATACTGAATTTTGTTTAATTATCATTCGAATTTAGAGAAGAAGTCTTATTTGCATCTAGATTTGTCTTCAGAATATACATACATAAATACTGTAGCTATTCAAAATTAACTTAATTAAATCACATACAATTTATTATTAAGTTACATGAAGCCTTATTTTTGCTTTTATTATACAGCGTAGATTCTTAACCACAATGATGGATCAGTATTTAAAATACTGTGGATGGGATGAAGCTGTTTCCTTGCAGAATAAGGTGAAGCAAACTAGGACCATTTAATATTATATTTTGATTATATTTTACTTTTATAAACCACTTTTTTAGAACCACTTAATATTATATTTTGGTTATATTTTACTTTTATAAACCACTCTTTTAGAACCACATAATATTATATTTTGATTATATTTTACTTTTATAAACCACTTTTTTTAGAGCCACTTAATATTATATTTTGATTATATTTTACTTTTTATAAAAAATAGCTTACATTATAATAAGGCATTTTTACTTTTAGCAATTTATTTAACTGATTTTTGACCCTTTAACATAAATTTAATCATATGAAGCCATTATCAATACTTTAGTACGTATGCAATATATTTGTTAAATTAGTCAGTTTGATTATTATCATCCTTAAATATATGGAAAATATGCTTTAAGGTTTTACAAATTGCGTAATGTCACTTTATTTATACTACAACATATAAGAGCTTACATATAAAACCAGTCATCCAAGGTTTCGTATTCTATTCATTTCATATCAAACTTAAGCATCATATGCACTTAATACATGATTTATTATTACCAATGTTTGATATATTGTACTTAATAAAGACACTCAATTCAAATTACACGATTCTGTCTCCCAATACTACGTCTTAGCTTATGGAATGTGAGCCATAATATTATATGTGGGCGAATGGAAGACACTTTAACGAATTGTAATAGGCAGAAGCATTTCTCATTCCATGAGTAGTACCGCAGAGACATAGTTAAGATCGATTATGTGCTATTCTCGCCTGTTGATAGCGTGTCAGCGAGAACAGGTCTTCTATCTTTCTAGTCCATTTGAATCTAGTCGTATATCCCAATTGATAGTTAATTTGATATCACGTTTATATATAAATTAATCATTCATTTTAGACCTTTTCATGGTAAAAAAAAACTTTCAATTCCTACTAATTTAATTAATAAAATATAAAGCCTTTTTTAGGTTGTTAAAATATTATGTTAAATTTCGGTTAAATTGGATGTAATTAAATATTACTGAATTTAGTATTTTATTGCAGTCTCATATAATTAAATATAAAGCTCTTGTAAACATTTATAGCCATTCTTGTACGATTGTTTTAATGATAAGTTAATCTGTATCGACGATCTTCTTTAAAGGACTTTTTGATACATTGCTTGCATTTATCTTCAAACCTATCTTCAGCACACACACACATTCACACATGCGAGCATATATATATATATATATATATATATATATATATATATATATATATATATATATATATATATATGCTTATACTGGTTTTTCACTTACGACTTTGTCTAATATATATATATATATATATATATATATATATATATATATATATATATATATATATATATATATATATATATATGTATGTATGTATGTATATCAGAAGAATATGGAGGTGAATTAGAACTTTATTCATTTAACCATATTTACTTATGGGCCTATGTTAATGTCGGTCGGTTTGGAGCTCTCTATGGTGAATATTTCTTTTTTCATTTGGTAACTCGAATCTGTGACAAGCATCTTACTCGTTTTAGAGAAAACAGGAAGCTCTTTTGTTACAAAATGTAACCATTGGGCTCTAAATTAAATAACCAACCAGACTACAGAGTAGATATATGCAGCCTCTAACGGCTGAGTTACTTTTTTAACCTTAAAACAAGCGTGACAATATGGTTCTTATTTTAAAGATTACCTTTACTAGCATAAACTAATCCTGATACTCAGATACAGTTTGCAAAGTTTTGATTTGCTATGCTTGGAATTTTATTGGCTTCTTAGTTTTTTTTCTGTTTATTAAATCACATAGAAACGCCGTAAAGAGCAATTCTAGCTTTCCTGTGTCATCTCCAAGGAATGGTTACATGGATAATTCTCTACCTCCACAAAAGCATTTCCGGGAAGGTTGTACAGAAGAAATGCAAAAATAATCTTGGTAGAATTTTCACTCTTTTTCACCATAAGTTAGGCTTAAGCAAATTTTTCTTTTTCAACTTAAATTGGCATTTACTGATTCATTTAATATAAATGTTTTATACTATAATATGGACTTCGAAAAATGTTACTGGTTGTTTTACATAACCATTCTGTGAAATCTGTTTTGATCTTTTACATTCAAATGCATCAGATGAGTTTGAGTTTCAAAATATATTATTTTTCTGTCCGTCTAAAAGAATTTTTGACACCCGGTTTAATTTTTGCAATTTTGAAGTAATTTCGAAAACGGGCATTTAAGTTTCTTAAATAAAAAAGGTGAATGTTCCATTACTTTAAATCCAATTTCTTTAATTCAGGCTATTTATTTTTAAACATTGCTTGAAGGAAGAAACAATCCTCCTCTATTAAAAAAGTGATGAGTAGGTAAAACCTGAAATTAAATTAAGTTCTTCGTTTACAACTTTTAAAGCTTATATTATATTTATGCAAATGGTATCTACAGAATTTAAGTTTCTGGAGTACTTTGAAGATAGTCATTGAAAATGAGTAAAATATAAATCAAATTTACGCCATCAAATCGAATCACTCACCTCTAGATAAAATCATTGCTCTTGATAGAGGAAAGAAAAAAATTACTGATGTTTTGGAAGCACCATCACATATGAATTGGAAATTAGAGTATGAAAGGCATAGCAAACTCTGTTTCCTTGAAAAATCAAACCGATTTTATCCAACCCGAAACAGAAGAGAAAAATTAGCTTCCGCTAACTTTAAAAAAAAAAGAAACAACCGGAACTTTAGCTGAAAGTAGCTTTGTTTCGGCAACCAGGAAGAAGAAAGAAAGACATGTTATAAGGAGTTGCTTACTTCAGTTAAAATTTTAACCATTTTTAATCCTTTTTTTGAACATTTATGAATGTAATATTTAATACAGTTTATGAATGATGTCATTTATAAATAATTTATTTACAAAATATGCACTGTCATTTTCACGCTTGAAACCACGAAAGAGTAATAAAGGCGAACACATATTCTAAAATAATCTCAATCCACGATAGCTGAAAAACTCGGTAAATCTCTAACCTTTAACAATGAAATAATCAGAAAAAAATAAGTTTGATGATATACCCGTCCCTAAACGAAAGCATCAGTAAGTAGGGTAGGATGATAATGGAAAAGCAAGTTCAGGTGGCGCCAAACCGGCTTTCCTACGTTGCCACAGAAATTCGTTCTAATCAGTAACGATAAACAATATCCGAAAAAAGAAAATAGGCGAAACAATGGTTGCGGATACAGGTAGCTACGCAGAATGGCACCAATCAATTTATTTGCGGGAGCAAATCTTGTTCGGTTACTTGCATAGATAAAGGCTATAAGTATTTTAGCAATTTTTGAGAATATTACTTAAAAATTCATTTTCAACCGATAAATTAAAGGGATTCGTTTTTAGTTTTGTTCCGGGGACAGTTTTAAACCAATGATTAATGCTAAGTTATGATTAATTAACTATACGGGTTGAGTATTTTTAAAATGGTAATGAGCAAGTTTCAGTGGTTTAACAATAAGATATTGGTCTTAGGGGTTTAATACATAAGATGTCTTAGTATCTTTAAAGCAATCTTATCCGAATTGATCATGTTTCTTTTAATAATTTTCGCAACTTCAACATTTGAGACCGACATTAAAATAAGAAGAGTATGAAAAATATCTTTGAGGCGTGAAATAGGATTTTGGTCATAATTTCAGAAATCTCACATGATTTGAAATTAAGGAATTACGTTTCTTTTGGTTTCTTGAAGAAACGAAATTAAAGTCATATAATCTGCATTGAAGAAATTCAGAATCTTTGAAGGAAAATATTATAAGGAAAATATGATAGCTGCCCCCAAAATGTTTGCAGGGATTCGTCAGTTTAAAAATGATTAACACAGATAACGGATTTTTAAAATAACTCGGATAGATCAAAATTTTATTTTAGTTAAATATCTTTAAATGAGAAATCGCAACATATTTTTACTTTAAATTTTTGAGGCATTCTTGTTTCCCCATTAGGCTAAATTTAACTGTTCAGCTTAGGATATCTGAATCTCGTCCTTCAAACATCATTTGGAGATGGCCGAATGGCCAAGGTTCGAGTCCTATTATTGACATAGAGGTTTGCAACCGTTCGGAATCAATTTTAAACTGTAGGTCCGGTGTAATTAGACCTTGTGTAGCGAAAGTTGACTGTGGTACTCTCAAACAACGAACTAACCTTCAAACACTGAAGCCAATATTCTCCCAAATGAACTATCTTGGCTCTGAAAACTTTAACACATTTCCATATTTTTTAATACCACAGATAAATTTTAATTATATACATACATTAAGAGGACATGTATATCATAATGTATAAGCTATTTGTCGTATAAGTAATGTAAGATGAATATTAGAGAAAGAGATTGTACAAACTATACTAATACTACCAAAATTGCATTATATTTAAGTGACTAACTTAACGAATTAAAATTCATAATATAATGGAGAGTAAATAAGATTAATTGACTGACAAATTTTTACAACTGAGCTGTATTTCACACATTAAGCAACTTTTTTAAACTAAGTTAATTAGCACTTCTGATTCTAGCTATGATGATTGATGAACAATAAAATATTAAACATTTGACTATATTCAACAAGTGATTTATACAGGAACCCTAGTGGGAAAATAAACTGAAGATAAAGTAAATAAAAAATGATATTATAAAATATGCTTACATTTCCCATTTCTTCCAACTTTGTAATAAAAAGACCCTAAAAATGTGTTAAGAACATATGAATTTAAATATTTATTTTACTATTTGTGTAATAGGAGAGGTGAGCTTTAAAAAAATCTAAAAATGACGGAGGCTTTGAATTATTTAATATGTGAGGTATATTACTAATTATTTACTCCTTTCTGAGTAAAATGGTTTTTACCCAGCACAAAATAAGAATATTTAATCTTGAATTACCTAGAACCGTGAGAAAAAAATAAGTCTACAGAGTTATTTTAATCAAATTTCGTTAAATTAATATGTAATTTATGACTCTGATATCGATATCTTTTTATTCCTTTATATAATGATAAATTTGAAACTCCTTTTGAGAATAAATATTTAATTATATTAAGAAAACTTTCCGTTTTCTAATAGCATATTTCTTTGAACTAAAAGTTCAAATCCTCTTACATTAGTCAAAGTAAATTAGTATTTTCAAACACTTTTTGAGTGAAATCTCATTAAATTTATAATAACAAAGGGAAGACTTTCCAAGCACTTTTGAAAATTGCATATTGAAAACTAAATCATTTATTAAACATTTACTTAAGAATAAAATACATATAACTAAAAATTTAAAGCAATAATCGTAAGATTTACATTGCCTATTTGTTACAAAACAGACTATAGATTAAAGTCTCATCTTTTTGCATGGTACCTTTTTTCCAAATTTTAATGTTTAATTAATGCATAATGATGGAATTCAGGAAAAAGGAGACTATTTTAAAGCATTTGTTTTTTTATTACAAAAGAGACTTCACAGATGGAAGTATCATCCTTTTTGCAGGAGATCTTTTTTGCAAGGTATTATAGTTATTTTCTAATTTCAGTATTTAATCATGCATCATAATGAAAGCTGGGAATTAAATGCCCATTGAAAAGTATTTATTTTTTATTTGAGAATTTTTCAAAGCTAAAATGAAATTAAAACATTAACTTCCCTCTATTGTTATGCAAAAGAATGGATAATGATCGTCGTTTTTTTTTAACAAGAGCTTTTGAACCGATGGCGATATTAAAAAGAAATAAAAATGTCGAATTTTTTAATTAATCATCAGTGAATAGAACTAATATTATTTATTTTTTTATTAAAATAGTAACCCTGTATTAATAAAGAAAAAACCAATCAGGATCCCCTCAGAATAAATTATTGAATACTGAGATATTAAAAGAATTTCTTATGTATGGCAATCTATCATCAACAGCTAACCACAACTTGCATCAAAGAATTGAAAACATTCCTAGCTTTGCTATGGGTGACATAAAATTTATTTCCCTTCCAATATATCTATAATCTGTTTTTCCCTTCTGCACATTTCTGTGATCTGTATTACCCTTCTACATATATATTTAATCTGTATTTCTTTTCTATCTGTATCTGAAATCTACATTTTCCTCTGCATGTGATTATAATCTGTATTCTACATCAGAAATATGTATAATATTTATATTTTTATGACAGCACAAGAAAAAGAACGTGTTTTTCTGATAGATTTGTTTTGCATAGTTAAGGGGACAAGGTACTTTTAACCTTGCTAATTACCCCAATGAGTACCCCATGAGTATAATTAATATTCTTTTTTACTATATTGAAGTCACTTCGAATTCCCAAATATGTATATTTTGTGGAATAATAAGACTTGTTCTTCAAAAAATCCTTCAAAAATTCTAGAATTTTTCAAAATTCTCCATGCACATTAATTTTCCTCTGATTTCTTCCAAATTTTTCAGGGTTGTTAATTAAAAGATTTATTGTAAAACTGTACATAACTCTTTGAAACCAAAAATGTTTTTCAAATTTTTACACTATGAAACAAAGTAAAAACATCCAAAAATAAAAAAAAAATTAACAGGCATATTAAAAAAAATTATTTATGGCTTTAAATTCACACAAAATAAAAATTCTATGCAAAAATATGTTTATATATATATGGTAAACTTATATTAAAAAAATTTAAGGTTTTTAAATAAGGATTCCGCATAGAGCATTTCGAAAAAAATATAGCATTTTTGAAAAAAATTTTGAAAAAACAGGTGTTTGGCCCATCGATAGCTCAATATTCTTATTCATTAAATGACTGGCTCACTAAATATATCCAAAAGGTCACTAAATATCCATCTCCGGCTCGACGGACCAATGTTTGGCCTATCGATAGCTCAATATTTTGATTCATTAAATGACTCAACTCAAAATTAAATATGTTGGACTGTAGGTTTTCTCTTAATTTATTGTTTCAACTCTGAGCTACTCTCACTCCGTTCTCCACTCGGAGCTCGTCTCATCTGCTCATCACACGTCACATGGTACATATACAGCGACAGCAGCGCTCTTTTTAAATGCGGCAGGCGTTGCACTCAACAACAGGCATTATTCTGCCAAATACTCCATATTTTGAATTCTACGGGTCTTCAGTATAGTGAAAAAGAATATTAATTATTCTAATTCTCTATATAGAGTTAAAATATAAAAATTAAAAAAATTGAAGGTGGAGGCCCCTTGTCCCCTTGAGTTTTACTGGAATCTAATTTCAAGATTTCAGTTCGGATCAATGTGGTATGAAAACGAGACGATTAATATTTAACGGAAAAAAACAATATGAGTTCTTCAGTTTAACACAGTAAATAATCACGTCCGTAATTACGTCCGTAGTTACGTAATAATTTCCAAGAATTATTGCGATGCAATTTAGAACTAACTAATTTATTAGTTTTCAAGAACTAAACAACATTTGTTATAAAATAAATTAATATCCCATTTCAAATACCATATGGAATAATACTTAGCAAATCTAATCATAAACGAAAACGGAGGTGTGTTAAATAAAACGAAAATATTTAACTCAAATATTTAACGAAAATAATTAATAAATGAAAAAAAAAATTAAACGTTGTTCAAGCAAATAACAAGTAAATTCAAATACTTCAGAAAATGTAAAGAAATGCACAATGAAACAACATAAATCATGGAACAATTAATTTGTTTTGTGTTTCATAGTGTGGGTGCACATTCCTATTTTTCATGTCACAAGTTTATGTGTTTAAAGAAGCGGGGATATTTCTGATACTTAATCATAGTATGAAATGACGAATAATGCAAAAATATAACGAGGTTTTCATAACATTTATGTGACAGGTAAATAAAAGTAAATGCATAAAAAATAACTTAGTAGGAAATTAATTAACACTAACATTAATTCAATAAGAAAATATGAAACCAAAAAGGGAAAAAATAGAATAAAAAAATAGACATTAGCGTTTTTATATTCCTATTTATTCCTATTTATTGGTCGAAACTCAATAAAATCGAATTTCTTTAAGAACTTTTTCCTGTACATTGGAAGGACATTATTATAATCAGGGATTACAGTCAAGTATATAAACACTTAATTGTAATTTCTGATATTTTTTAAATCGGAATTGTAAAACATTTGATGGAATGAAAACTCTCAAGTATATAAAAACAAATCGAGTATTACATTATAAACGAGAATTAAAAGCATATTACAAATTGTTCGTAAGTTTGTAAACATGGCTTCGTAATCATATATATTTAAGAGGTTTGTGTTAGAGAAAAACTAAAAATCTATTCAATTTTTAGCATTCTTTTCACTGAATCCTGTTTATATTGCAATATAAACAAATCCTTTAAAATCCCCGAATACGTTTTTTTCTGCCGTACACAAAGACATTTTAGGATTAACAATGTTTTACGATTTTCCGTAACGTTAGGTAGTACATACAACCAGCAGTTTAAGATATTTCCCCCAAAAAATTCCATTTTACGGAGTGCGTATTTCTGTTTAAAGAGGAGCAATACAAATGATCATCAACACCACAAAATAAACGTATTAATAATGTGTTATAACACACATGGAAAAGACATAATATTTTATACTGAGCACCGACTATGTATATTGTATACCGACATCAATCCTTAAACGTTTTAATCAACCTTTGAGCGCTAAATTATACAATCTTTCTAACAAAAGAAGTTCAAAATATTCCTTTACTGAAGTAAACATCATTTTATCTTTTTTCCCGAGTCCTTTCTGCTTGCCGAAATGCTTATATGAGATATGGTCTACATTGCATATGTGGTTGTTTTGATCTGTTCATGATAGGTGAAAAATATATGCTCGTTGCTTTAATGTAACGCCTATGGGTTATATTGGAGTACCCAACTATGATATGGTGTTATTACTTCCGTTATAAGCATTTTTTATGTGGCTCCCTGATAAATATATATCGGTGTCTTTAAATAGCAAATGCAGGGAGCTGCGAACAGAGGCTGTAAAACAGGACTGTTATTTCGTAGGTCGTTTACCCAGAAATGGTTGAGATTTCGCTCTCTGGAGAAGTAATCAGGGAAAAAGAATATTTTTATCTCGGTCTCACGGAGTATTTTTATAGATATTGGAAGTAGGCTATGGTAAGAACAAAATCTAGGGAAAAATAACTAATATTAAATTCCAAAATAATACTAATGTATTCATCATTCAGTGTGCTGATAATACTTGTAAAAAAGTATATAGTGATATTTATCATAAGGTAAGTCTATTTTCTTTCTGAAAAAAAAAATTCGCTCTAAAACACAAAATGTTTTATGGTATGCACGATTTCCATTTTGTTTTATCTGTAAATAAAATTTGCTTAAGAGAAACTTCATTTTATTGACTAAATAAAATTTCACAAGAGATAATTATTGAAATACTTACATCAGTCCTATTACCCTGTATGAATTTGAATGTTTGGATTATTTATATTGAATTCTTTTTTATTATTATAAATAAATATTGCAGTTTTATAAGGCTCAGTCTTTCGTAAATGCTTTTTATTTAGGTGTATTCATTAGAGAAATGATTAATTGAAAAACATTGGCTGTTCTCTATTGATCGATGCTTTTACTTTTAAATGTTTCGAAATGTTATTTTGAGTGCCATGTAAAAAAAATAATTCTTTCGTGGTAGTTGTAGAGTTTGGTGACTTTATTTATTAAAAATTGAAAATAAACGTTTTTTCTTCAAGTAATATATGAAATAATTAATTTTGAGTGTTTTATGCTCATAAGAAATAAAAACAAAACAAATAACAGGAAATCTCATATGTCGGCACTGGAAGATACTGCATCATTAATTATAATTTCTAACTTGTTTGTTGTGAGTTATTTTCTCCAATATTCGGCAAGTTTATTCTTAATGTCTCAGACAGTCTTTAGAATTAGATGGAAAAAAGGGATATAAAAATTAAGGACTATATAGGAAGCAACAAGTCTAGAAACTGAAAGAGTAATATGATTGGCAGTGCCAAAGCGGTATCTACTTTGTGTGATTTAAGATGCTTCATTGAGCCGAATCTCAGTTAAGTGACTAAGTGACAAAATAAGTTGGCAGAGAGTGTGATTCAAAATCAATTGGATTAGGGATACTCATTCTACAAGTTGATGAGTTTGAGTGAGATTTAGAAATTTGAAGTTACGATTCGTCTGCATGTGTTATACATCAATCTAGTTATCCATGGTATTTAGGAGGTTTCAATTGAAATTTTAATTTATTATTTATAGTATATACTTAAATTGTAGTCTCAAAAAGACCAGTGAATAACTCTTCTGCTTGTTGATTCAAGTTTATATCACACTTCGCGACTCCAAGAAGTTGCTAATTAGATATAAAAATATTTTTTACAATGCCAAAAAATTTTTTTCGATATATATATATATATATATATATATATATATATATATATATATATATATATATATATATATATATATATATATAACATTGCAATCTTTTGGATTATCTCTGAAATTATAAAGTTAATATATCACAAGTGGCTATAAGAGAGAGGCTGTTATACCAAAATTTGTTACCACTAATCTCAGAAATCACAGAACATCCCTGTTTCAGTACCAATTTACTTTCAAAATTTTAACCTCATTTATTGTTGCTGATAAAAGAAGTATTAATTACAGCATTATAACTAAAATCTTCATTTTGATAGTTTTGGGACATGTGTATACAGTACGGAGAACAGATTAATTTCTACTATATTTGATTTGATTTTTAAATATTAAATCAAGTTCTACTCAACCGGAAAGATAATATTTTCACATATTTACACATTTAACAACCCCTTCAATTGATTTTTCAATTTGTTTTTAAATCGCTGACACAAATCCTCGAGGGTGGTTGGGGGTGAAGATTTGATTAGCAGGTCATTAAGACGTCAATCCTTCAAGAAATGTACGATTTGAAATGTTATCTAATAACTTGAGAATGTGCGTTAATCCTAACAGAGAAAAGTTACGCAAAAAATCTTACAGAAACTAAAATTAAATGCTAAATTCTTCTTTATTACTCCCAGGCGATCACAAAAAGCCCAATTTTATTAAAATAGAACAACAATTAGCTTAGTTATTAACCGAACCATAATTGAAATATCGCCAGTACTGCCGTTTGTTTACTTAAAAGTGCAGCAGCATTGTTCGTGGTCAGAACGTAGGAGGGTAAGTTAAACCCAACTGATAAAAGTAACGTAAAGCCTAACAAGAACTTAAGAAACTAACTTTAAATTCTAAATTCAATCATAATTACTGTCAGGTGCTCCTAAACAGCCGAATATACTAAAATCAGATAACGAAACATCGAGTGAATAGCGTGTTCCCTTTGTCAAATTACTGCGATTTGCAATTCATTCTTACATGTTAGATTTTAAAAAAATATAATGTATAAACCTAATGAATTAACAAAAGGAATTGAATAAGAGTGCAATAAATAATAAAACAACATTAATATACAGAATTGTTAACCAACAAAAGCCTTTAAAATGTAAAAACTTTGGTTCTCGCATTGTGATCTGCGATTATCTCATGAAAGCCAAGTTCAAAGTTAACCCTAACAGGGAAAAGTAAAAACCCCAAAGAAATTAAAATGAAACTATAAATTTACATATATAACAGCGAGGAGTTTACAAAAAAGACCAAAATTATTAAAATCGGACAACAAATAATTAAGTTATAAGCCAAAACTCAAATAAACCACCATCAGTACCATCGCTTTCACTAAAATGATACTTGATAATTGATAATAATTGATAATGGATAATTGATATTTGGTTATTTTTGATGATTGTTATTTTTTGATACTTCATATTTGGTTTATATTTGTTCGATATTTGATATTTTTCAGTACTTCATAATTATGGATAATTGATGACTGATAATTTGAATAATTTGATAAATGAAGCAGTGAACCTCTATTGCCGTATTTACACATTCGCGATCGCGCCACCTGCAAGACATTCGCGAGACATTAGTCACTATCCTGCATCGACGCGAATGACCGTTCTCACATTCACGCCTCTTGCTGTCATTTGTGCTTGCGCCAGCCAGTCGTCTGACATTTGGCGCTATTCGCCCCTTTGACTCGAGCCAGAAAACCGCTCCCGAAGCGAGCGCCACGATTGGTGAGGAGAAACGGTAAGTACACCGTTTACACATTCGCTCCCCGCAATTCGACTCGCCACTATTGCGACTGTGTAAATGTGGTGTAAATAATAACTCAAACAAATACAGGGTGTCCATAATTAAAGTCCCACATTCAAAAGGCTGCAAAAAAAGAACCACTGGTCAGAAGGACTTCAAATTTGAACTGAATATACTGGAAGAAGGGGGAAACGATTTGGCATAATAAAAAAAAGTTCCAAAATGTTACAGAACTTTTTTTTATGTGCGGCGGGAACTAACCCAGCAGGGCCTAGTTGCTATGTCGGGTCCCAGTTTGGTGCTTCGGTAAAAGTGTTATCTAATGAACTGAATGTCGAATATTCATGGCAGCATATCTTTTATGTACAGGGTTTACTTAGCTGTTGCATAGCATAGCATAGCATACGACCGTGTATACCTATTGTTAAGTCTGTTATTCAAGTCATACGATACAAACTTTTGTAAATCACGTTGGAAAACAGACTGTTCTAGATTCACCAAAGATTCGACTTTACCCGTTCCTTCTTGAGCTGCAATCTTTTTAAATCAAACTTTATAATGAAGCTATTTTTCCTTTAAAGATTTTTAAGTCTCTGAATCAGGTGCAGTATGATGTTTTCGTGAGTTTTTAAAAGTTCCTCAGCGTGAAAGGAATTTCAGTAATCTAGTGATTGCATTCATTCAAATTATAGGATTTTTATAAACTCGCATTTTAAAAATTATTATGATGTTAAGGATTTTATTCCCACATTTGCAAATGCACTAGAGGGTGGTTGGCAAGGTTTATTCATATAACATTAACAGCAGTCTGTTGTTAAAAGATTAATGGGTAAGGCGTGGAAAAAATGTATGCGTGGTTCATATCTAAAAGCTTATTGAATTAACGAAGTTGAATAATGGTTAATAAAATATTAAGGCATTTTTATCATGAGGCACTGTTCAGTTAAATAAATAGAATACCCCTGCTCCCCAAATATATGATTAATAAAAATTTCTAAATTCAGGATAATAACAATGAGAAATGAGAAAAACTAAAAGACTGCGATATTTTATTTTATTAATGTTACTATTAAGGTATTCTTGAAAATGGATGCATGAAATGTTAAACTGTACAAAGACACAACTAATACCCATTTCTAGAGGGATTTTTTTTCCATGTTCGGGAAATTCCTCGCTTCGAAGGGGAATGAAAATTAACTCTGAAGTTGCATTTTTAATTAACGATTTCTATGCTGGGAGGGGGGGGGGTACATTCTAACGCACCCTCCCCCGAGGTTGCATCGCGGAAACTGGTTGTTGGGGATATGATCTCTCAGTAACTTTTTACGTAGAGGAGGATTGCAAAGAGATATTTATTTAGAAAAACAATATTAAAATTATCAGATGTAAGAAAAAAAAATCTGATGTTCTCTCCACTTTTTTCTGCACTTTGTTTCTAACAAAAAATATCACTGAACGTGAAGTCGTAACAATAAAATAAAATAAATGGAACTCGGTATCTAATAATAGCATCACACTATTTTTCGGGCCTGAGGTAGCCTAATGGTAGCGTATTGGCTTTCATTACTGAGGTTGCTCGGATCGAATCCCGACAAGCGCCCTTAAATACCTTCGCATCTAAGCCAGATAAGGGCACGTTAAATCCGTAAACCGGAATTGCTTCTTTGAGGTCAGTGCGCTGGGAAGGTACTATCCCCCAGATGTCACCCAGGGGATGCTGCTCGGTCAAAATTGAGGTGGCACCTGACAAAGTCTGACTTCGACCCTTGTGTCGTCATTATAAATCGGAGTCTAACACCTCAGCCCGCAAGTCTATAGGAACCACGTCTGGAATACATTCCGGCCAGCGAACATAAGCAACAGCAACAACACTGTTTTTATTTTCTTGTACTGACACGGGCATAAACCCATACATAATTTGTATGAAATAATATGTATAATTGCAAATCAGCGATGGGAAAAATATGTTTGACTATGACTATTAAAATACAAAGGAAGTATTCCATATACCCATAATCTATACTCTTTCTCTGGAGTGTATTATGGTACGATGATACATTCTAGGGAAGTAACCTATATTAACCTTTTCTTTACTGGGTGGGATAGCATGCACCCTATGAATACGGGCCCAAGAATGAATATATATTATATATATAATAGCCGTTGTCTCTGTATAACACTTCCGGGCTGTACTCACCTTTCAATTGAAGCCCTCAGTAAACGAACAGCCGGTTAGGCTTAATTTCAATTTCAGAAGTCGATCAGAATTTTTTCTTACCTAAAAACTAATATCTTCTCCGTCAAATCACGTTTGTTCAGCCTATTTTTCTATAAAACATTCAGAACTAAAAAAAAATTGGATGTTTTTAGCTGTGTATTTAACAGTTTTTAAAAATCTGTTTACTTTTGCGATGAATTCTGAAAGTAAACAAACTTGAATGTGAATGAATCAAGTAGCTCCAGTATTCATATCGCGTAGTGAGCTGTAAAAAACTGGATGGCAGTCTACTACTCAAATCGCATGAAAAACTAAATAAATAAAAAATAATGAAAGGGTTTGCTTTTACAAGGTGTGGATTAAATGCGATATTGTTAGATAATTCGGGATATTTTTTAACTTTCATATACTTTTTCCATTATGACGTCAAAATGACGGGTTACCTTCTAGTATATATATATATATATATATATATATATATATATATATATATATATATTTATATCACCCTTAATAATCGGCCCTTAATGGCGGTTCTTACGAAGGGGGTATGAAATTTCCCATTCTAAAGAGGGAATCGGAAAAAATGGTCCCCGTAAGCTAAAGGTTAACTATGATTAACCAAACTGCGCTTCAGATTTTTAAAAACTAATTCAGCTTTGTAGAATAAATTCTTAATATTTTCCAAACAGGCCTTCTTTATAACGCTTAAACACCTCTTTCATAGTTTCTGGTTTGACAATAAGAATGGAACTAGCTTGATTATAATTAAAATGGATTCGTATTCCCATTTGTTTTGGAAAAGCAACTGCATTTTCTTTTTTGTTATAAGTATTCGTTAGGGAAATAAAATACAAGCTTTAAATGTTATTCACACAACAATAAACCCCTACAAATAACGCAATCACACTATCAAACCGAACATAGTATATTTTTATATTCACAATCTATTTTATATGTTGATTCAGAAAAATCGAACATTTCTGAGGCGCAATTCATACTGATAGAAGGTATTCTGTATAACATTGTTAATAAAAGGCACAAAATAATTTCAAGGGATGGATGCAAATTTTACAATTTTTAAATCTATTTTTGCGAATGCAAAACTAGAATAAATTCCACAAAGTCTTGAAATCAATCTTCGCAACTTTTTGAATTCAGAAAAGTCGAACATTTCTGAGGCGCATTCCATACTGATAGAAGATATTCTGTATAACATAGTTATTAAAAAGCACAAAATAATTTCAAGGGATGGATGCAAATTTTACAATTTTTAAATCTATTTTTGCAAACGCAAAACCAGAATAAATTTCACAAAGTCTTGAAATCAATCTTCGCAACTTTTTTTAAAAATAAGCCGTTTCAGTGTACAGTAGTACCGTGAATAACAACTGAAAGGATATCTTTAAAATGTTCTCATTTGAATCTCATATTATAAGGATTAATTTCTTCTCTCCCCAAGAAAGGTATAAAAAAATAATAAACAAACAACTGCTACAAAAAATCCCAACAGAAGTAAACTAACACCACAACCGTGTAAGAGAATTCAGATAATTACCCTTTTATTTGTCTTTTTTGACATTAATAAAAATGTCCTCATAACGGAAGCTTTAAGTCCCGGAACATAACACTTCTAGGAAGAAGTTATACCATTAAATAACAAGAAAATTTTACGACTTTATTCTAATATTTTCTTTTTATACCTGGAAATTTTGGATTCTACGGGAAATTAAGAGATGCAACAAGAAAAGTGCATTAAGAACAACTGTTACGCAAATCCGCTTTACATTAAACTCACATTAGAGATAAGCGCTGTAATTATTAAAAAACGCAAATTAATGCTTTGCAGAAACAATCTCTTTTTTATGATGAGAAGAATTAAGATTTCATGTCAAGAATTCACAAAATGGGAAAATGGGACTGATTATATATATAATTACGAACAAAATTGTTTCAGTTAGCTCAACCATAACACTAAAAGCACAGTCTACTATCCACAAATTACACAAATTATTTGCTAGTAGTGGATATATTTTTCGCCTGAATCGCTGAGATAGCATTCACTGTCAACAATACTCTAGCTGTTTATCATCAAGGTATTTCTAAGTAAATAGAGAAACCAATTTTTTAAACTTTGTTTTTGAAAATAACATTAGACGGATAGTTTGATGCACAAAAACGATAAATGGGAAAGAAAATCAAATTAGCTTTTTAAGCGGAAGTGTTTTAAGATACATGGTAGAAGGCTGATGTACATTTTCTTGTTCTTGCTTTTTTATGTTGTTGTTTCAGGCGGGTGAATCATTTACTACGGATCAGGTTAAAATGATTTGTGCCTCGGAGTAGCATTTCTTTGAGATGGAACACAAGTGAAATAGATAGCCGAAAAATGCTTTGTACACCTGGAATATCTTTCCTAGCAATCGTATAAATCTGAATTTCATTAAAGAAATTTTATGAGTTTAGCGAACAGGAGTTTCATATATATTCCAATAACCACATATTTTTTTGATAGAGCACTTTTATTCACATATTTGAAAACTATTAATTCTCTGTATTCTGAAAAAAAATTACAAATGATAAGCAGAAAAATTGAACTGACTTTTACAAATGATTACAAATGGTTACAAATGATTTAACTGAAAAAAAGCACATTTTTAAATTGACAAAATTTATGCTTAATATTCAGAATGATAACTAGTAACTGGCATAATTGAGAGAGTACTTTAAGAATTAGGCCGTCTGCACACGGAGCAACTCAAAAGAAACTGATAACTGACTCAAATCACAAACCAGGCCGTGATGAGTAAACAACCCGTCGGACAAACCCGAAATTACAAACCCGTCGGACGGGTTTGTAACCAGTTGCGCCGTGTGCGTGGCTCCATTCAATTACATAGGTTACGACTCATCACGGAGTGGTTTGTGATTTGAGTCAGTTATCAGTTTCTTTTGAGTTGCTCCGTGTGCAGACGAGCTCAAAGAGCCTGATATAATGTATCAAACTAAGATAACTGACTTGAAAAAAATGAGCTTGGAAGGTCAGTTTACCTTTAACGGGGAAGGTTCGAATCTGTATCAAAGCTTCCCTTTTAAATGTTACCCGCGGGTACGGCAAAAATAAATAAGATATTACACTACCGTAAGAGTGTCCAACACTTGCTGAAATATTCATTGCAACGGCAGTCATTGTTTTCTGTGATCGTGAAATAATAAAAAATGTTTCAAATTATATTTACTTGAATAGATAAAGAGAAATATACAGTAAAATTCCTTATTTGTGGACAACCGCTGTACTCCCCCCCCCCCCCAAAAAAAAAGAAAAAGGAGTTTGTAAATGACGAGTAGAGATTTAATACCACAACACATAAAATTATTTTTTATAACTAAATACTAATATTTAGTAATAAAACTTTTATTATTAATTACTAATAATTTTTTTATTACTAAATAATAATATTTTTCATTACTAAATTATCTGAAAGGGAATAGGCATGATTATAGTTATGAAGATAATCAACTAATGCAAATACAAAACGGAATTTGATTAAAATTTAAAATTTCTTAAACAATTTAATAAATATCGGCAGTACTGAACATTTGGTTAAAATACCTCATTTGTGGTTTTGCCTTTAAAAAATAACATTTTCGTAATGATATTAAATGTGATACTTTTGCATCGTTATATTTAAGTAAACAATTTCAAACCATTCCAAACCCTGAATGCTTCGTTGTAATTGGTAATGTAAATTTTATACTCTTCACATAACATTTATTTTTCTTCTATCTTCGTGTGATTATTCCTCTGTGGATGGAATTTCACTAACTTTATCAAAGTCTTCTCGCATTTCCCCTTCATTTCTCACTGCATCGTCAATAGAAACTTTCTCTTCCTAAGTCACATTCTTATACACCACTTTTTCTATTTTTAAACTCATTGATGGAAAGTTTTTGTTACTCCATAATTGTTTGAATTAGATCCAGAGTTATTTGTTAAGGGTAGGGGGGCAGGGTAGAATTTCTTTCGATATGTGACAAACTAAAATTATGTCCGTTTAGGAGTATGATTCCAGTGAAGTGAATTTTAAAATTCGTGTCCTTGTCCAAATCTGAGGATATTTGCAATATGGGGTTCAAAGTATATAAAAAGTAAAGTGTTTTTGCACTAGACTTTTAGGCATTTTTAAAAGAGAGAGGTCCGTAATAGAGTTTATTTACTTACAAATTATAATAATGAAACCTGAATGTAAATAACTTATTTACCATATAAGCTATCTTGCATATTTTACATCTGAGAAGGTTACAACAATTGTTCTCATAATGGAATTCTCTTGATGGAAAAGTTCATGGATGTCGTGCAAATATATACACCTCTAGCGTACCCAGAAGACTTCACCATCCTCATTTAGAGTGCTTGAGGATCTTCCTCGAGCACTCTAAATTTTGCATCGCAGTTCGCGATAGCTCTTTCTGTTGGGGATTGAATGGATGCAATTTAACAGTCACCTATACATATTTAGGACCTGTTCTCATACAATCGGTCAGCATCAGCGTAAAATAATTTAACCAATCATATATCAATCATTGACCCTTTAACCAATCAGCGCCAACGAAATCTTTAACGCTGACACTGGCGGATTCTTTGTGAACATGCCCTATGAGTAATTCCGCATTTGGAATTCTTTACCCATCATCGCACTTATCAACTGTACCTTGCTGAAGAGCATAACAAAGGCGATACCTAGTTCAAGACCGCTAGGTACGCTGGAGGTGTATACAGTAGTTAGTTTTTCATATCGTCGAAAACGGGGCTCTGGTGGAAAACAGATATTTTCACTAATATGCAGATTCCAAACGTCCTAAACATAGATCCTACATTTAGCTGCTAAGTGGAAAGCTATGTAATTTGATTTCAATAGTATTCCTATTTTACCTCTTTAACTTTGCCTTCCCCACGTTTCACATCACCTCCATTCAGACTTCTCTATTATTGCAAATGAACTAAGGCTTCAGAAAGAAATTCAGCATATCATTATCGGCAACCCTGGCTTATGTTCCCCTGGCTAATCTCTTATGTATTGTTCTATGCCGTTGATTAACCTTATAAAGGTTATACACGGAAGAGTGATCTGCCATACACATATTTTGAAATGTAATCAGGCAGTTATTTATAGTAAAACTTAGCAATTATTTTATAAATAAAAATTATTTATTACAGCCGAAATTTCTACAGAATAAATTTTTGTTGAGATTCGCGAGATTATCACTATTTTATTTTTTTAGTTTTAAACAAATCATCAGTTTAGTTAGCAATATATTTTTTTCAGCGTTTAAACAAACGACAAAAAATATTTATAAAATTACTTTAGATTTTAAATATGGCTAAAGCTTTCATTATTCTCAAAAAAGACTATACACTTTATGCAAACAAGATACAACATAATATAAACAAGAATAGAATAATTTTCATAAGCTATTTTTGTTAATAACAGTACCTAATATAAACAAAACGGGATCACAAAGAGAAATGCACGCTGTGTATTTTATTATTAGTTTTCATATTGATATCAAAAGTTTTAAACTCTTATTTTTGATTCTTATATTTATCGTAAAATTAAAATTTATGACTTCGGGTTTTCTTTTATCCCAAGTTCAAAATAAATAACTTATAACGCTGCAACCGCTGTTTAAACAAAAAAAGAGAACGGTACCTTTCTTAAAGAGTTATTTTTAATACTGTTCCTGATCTAGTATGATTAAACCCTAAATTTAATCTTCCTGCTTGCCAGAAACAAATAAAAACGCAATAAACAAGAGTTCATTATTTACTGTCGCTTTTACGCAACGTATTTAATCTTTTCCTACCCAAAGATGAACAGAGTAACATTTTGGAACCCGTTAGATATGTCGTTTCTTATTTAATTTTTTAATGATTAATATATTTCAAAGCATTGAATGTAGACATAATTAGCCTTGTCGACATGAGTATTCAAAATTTATAACAAAATGTGAGGTATGCTTTTAACATTAATCAGAATTACTTATGAATTAAATACGTGAAACAAATGCTAGACAAAACTAAGCAGAAAAAAACTGCATATGTATATGCACCATTTATCTCTGTTGTAAATATATAAATGGTTAAAAGAATACATAAAAGGAATAATGAATCATACGGGAATCTAGTTGCTTTCTGACTGTTTAATTTCTTTTTATAAACTCATGATTGATTCCATTAACATATGCTTTTTTTAACAGTGCTATGTAATTGAAAACAGTAACTTTATTGTCAGAATAATAGACACATTGTACGCTCGCTTTTGATCTGTTTTTGCTTGTGAAAAAGTATAGAGGGTTCTTTTTTAATACATAGATAGTTAATTATCAGTCCGTTTTATTTCCAAGCATTTGTATCGGCTTGGGATTAATTAAACGTATATATTTTCTGCTTATAAAACAGACAACATTAACAACAGTATTAGAACTACAATGTTAGATCTATTAACGTATAAGATATACCCGCTTTTTGTATGTTTTTGCTTGAGAATCAGAGAGTAAGGTTCAGAAAAAAGCACTAACGATGGAACTCACGCAGTTTAGATAAAGTACTCTCATATCAGTTTCAGGGGAGATATCTAAACCGGAAACGCAAGAATTTAGTAACTTAGCCTCTCGAGTTGGGGAGTAACAGAACCAACTTGCTTACGGAGTGAAGACATCATTATGACTGCCAGATAGAATTTTAGCAGATTATCTTTTTAGATTATTTGTTACAAGAAATAATTATGATTGTTAAAAGGTCTAAAAATACATAACAATAACAAGTGAATTTAATAAGATTAATTATGGAACTGACTGAAACTTCTACAATGAATATACAAATCTTAAGGAAAATTAAAATTGTTAATGAGAAAGAAATGAAAGAGTTTAAAGGTATTTTTGAAATGCATAACACATAATATAGATTCATTAATAAAGTTGGTATGTTAGTTCCTTTCTTTTATGTACAGCAGTATTATTTATAAGTATACCGGTTATTATACATATTTTTCTCAGTTGCATTCCCTGAACGATGTTGGAAATGATGCAAAATATTTTCAGCTGTACTCTTACATAACTATGCTCTACCTAAATTATCATTATATAATTTTTTCCTTGTTGGAAATAGAGGAAAACTTTATTTTCCCATGGATTGTTCGCTTCTCTAGTGGACAATGGGTGTGCTTTATCGAATATAATAAACAATGTTCACTCAGATGACGTATTGTGAGGAGAGCGTACAGTATGATTCACAACATCTGATGTTCTCGCTAAAAGCATACGGCGAATTGATGGAATACAAAAAAATATCACAAAGCGTTCTGTGAATAGGGAGAAAATAACATACTAGCTCGTCCTCTTCCTCTAAACACTGAGTTTGATAGACGTAATTTCCTATTTTATTACTGGGGAAACGTATTTTACAAAATAATCAATTGATAAAGAAAAAATGAACGTAAGAAAGAAAATCTCTTAGTGTTTTTCAGAAAATCTCTGCTAACCTAGATTAAAAGCAATTTTAAAAGAAGTTAAATTAGGAAACTTTCAATTTTCATATACTCTTCAAGTTATTAAATATATTTTAGATGTATCTTAATTGAGGTACACTGGACTTGTGATTATTCGTGCATGGAAAATTGCAAAATTCGGGTCATTAAAAATGGTTCCGAATATCCTAAAACGCAGTTTAGAGGTTTAAGTGATGTAAAAAAGCTTCGGGTAAAATAATAAAATTTACACACATACATAATTTTTCATTTTTTTCTTCTGGAAAAAAACGTTGTTTCATTTCTTTTTTTACGAGCATTTCGACCACTCTTACGGGCAATTTGTATTTCATTTTTTTTCTTTTTTCAGTTGCACGGATAATCAACCTTGGGTAACTGTGAATTAAGTACATACGTGTGGTTTTTTTTTGTTAGAGTTTAAATGCAAATTAATTCAATTTATTTAGACAAGAAAATCAATAAATTTGCTAAACAAATATTTAATACGCTCAGTGGGTACGGAAGTTCACCTTTCGTTTATTTTCATAACACGTTTATACAGAAATGCTTTATTTGAGGTTCCTTTGTTACAATTTAAATTTTATCTATGCGTTATTTACGTTTACACGTATCTCTAGTATCACAGTTTCTCTAGTCCACTAGTATGCATATATGGCGCACAGGGCTACCAGCGAAAAAAATATAATAAACCCAGATGGCATCTAAAAAAACCCCATATTTTTAATATATTTTTATTATAAAAACCGAAAAAAATACAGATAAAAAAAATTTAATACACACCCCATTTTTTGAGGTTACTTGAAGTTAAATTAAAGTTATCTATATATTTAAGTTGCTAAACCGATTCTTTGGGCAGTCCGTGAGAGAAAACTATTCCATCAGTTTAATTCATTTTGGTCTAAAACGAAAGATTTTAATCTAGAGATGCGTCAAATTTGGTTTTTGCAACCGCAATTTCCGTTAATTAGCAATAATTTACGATTTAAAAATTGCTAAATCTGGCACTGGATACTTACTAAGCACGAGGTCGCATAAACACTTTCATTTGTTTATTCCGATAAATCTCTCTAGTTCTCTCTCTTCCATTTTATTTTTCATTTAAAGTGTATTTCTCTATTCTTAATATTATGATTTTCAACATTTGGGAATGATGTGTTGAGTATAATTTGTGTAGAAGTACATTTTTCACGGGTACCAACTAGTTCTATTTAGGTAATCTTTAACCTTTTATTTAGGCAATCGCTTATTCGATTTTTTGTCTTGATAACTTTACGATATTCTTAAAATTTAACAAAAGTTTAGCAAAGTAAAAAATTAGGTTTTTTAACTATTTCTCAAATTAGATGGTACATAATAAATTTCTCTGCTTTACTCTTTTTAAATAATTATTTTTATTCAGCAGTCACCTAGTTGTGTTTTGCAGTTTTTAAAGAAACCTAATTTGTTGGAATTTAATATAAATTTCTGATATCTTGAGGCTAGTAAAAACGTAAATAAATAAATAACAATGGACAAAATCGTCCTGAAATTTCATTTATGCAATCGCTTATCGATTTTTTGTCTTGATAACTTTACGATAATCTTAAAATTTAACAAAAGTTTAGCAATATAAAATTAATTCGGGATTTTGAAATGTTTCTCTAATTAGACAATGCGTAATAAATTTCTCTGCTTTAATCTTTTATTAAGCAGTCACCTTAATAAACATTTTTATTAAGCAGTCACCTAGTTGTATTTTTCAATTTATAAAGAAACCTAATATTTTGGAATTTAATATAAATTTCTGATATCTCGAGGCTAATAAAAACGTAAATGCACAAAATGTTGATATTTTTACGCCATTATTACACAAATTAAATTATAGATCATAAAATTTGTAGTTTTAGTCATAATATTCTAACAAAAATAGTTTTTCTAATTTTGTTCTTACTTGATGAATATATTTTATATTTTTAAACTCTGAATCATTCATATCACCATATTTTCCAGAGCTATTCGAACTTACAAGTAAGCGTGGACAAATTTTGTGATTTTCTCCTCCCAGAAAAGGAAAAGTAAAAATAAAATTGGATTACTTTGGAATTAAAGTAATCCAATTATAGCTAATAAATTTCAGAAATTTTCAGTCTTCTCTACTTATATAAATATTATTATATTTCTTGAAGATAAATTTTACTCATGTATAAATATGTATAACCCTTAACACGCATAAAGTATTCAAAAAAATATTTTTATGCTCCTTATTATACACTAAGAAAGTCTCTGTTAAAAATATGACCAAAGAATTAGAAATGTAAATTTTTAGAAGAAAATTCCTTAGAGGGAGTATATTAAGTAATTAGAAATGAATCCTGCAATTAAAACAATCTTTAACTAAATAAATATCTATTACTTCCAGTATAACTGTAAATTGATGTTTTAAAATTGCACACGTTCAATTTGGGTTAATATATTTGCATTAGCATAAAACATAAAATGAGATAATTTAAATAAAACCGTTGTCAATGAAACCCCTAAGGACATTAATTTGAACAATAACTAATCTGAGTTCGTTACACATTAAATAACTGATAAAAAACTTCCCAATTTAAATATTTCCTTTGTCAAATGACTATTTATCCGAATTCCTGTGCATTAAATATACACACGCACATATGCATTGAGCAAAATAATGTAAGAATAGCCAAAATAAACACATACAGCCCCATAAGCCCTCCGGGTAATATCCCTGCTGCAACCGAAATTTAAGTTTCCCAGATAGATAAAATTTAGTGGGGTAACTTCTCTTCTCCTAGAGTAATAGGCACAAATGACCGTTAGATTCGGGCGTCTCAATATTTTCCCGGGCCAATTTTACGGCCAGGTTTCTACAATTATTGTCAAAACGGCTACGTAACTAAATCCTTTCGCAGCACAAAAATCTCTAGAGTGCAAAAAATGATCAAAATAAATAAAGATAGGATAACGGTAACGATAATTTTCTTCTTTTTCCTGCCCAAAATCTTTAGAACTCCGTGATCAGATTTCAGTACAGTGTCAGATATAAATAGTACCATCACGTACGCGGTGCACATAAGTTCGCTGCTCAGAAGGGACGTTCTAGTATTCTAAACCACCCTTTTTCCTATTCTTCCTCACAGAAAAAAGGCCCTACACCTAAGGCATAGAATTATTCTACACCTTACACTTTGTTGCAAGTCCTTTCTAATGTTCACTAAATTAGAATTTGATTTTATAAAATCAAACTTCTCTCCAATTTCTTTCAATGAACATATATCTGCTCAGCGGAGCAGCATTGTTTGTTTTTTCAACGAGCTATTTCAAAAATACAAATCCAGTTCATAAGCAACAATGAACACTTTTCAGATACTGAAGACATGATTACGGCAGAGATGTAATTGTTAATTCTTCATTCATAAAAAAAAAGTTGTTTAAAAAGTGATTATCACAGACTATGCTTGAACTGGCATACTCAAAAAGATAGGCTTTTAATTTTCTAACATTTAATGAGTGCAATTATTATGTAAGTATCCATCCACGTGAACTCTAAATTTCCCAATAGAGTTACTGGACTGTACTCATGCTTAGGAGATTTATTTAAAAATGCAACATTTAAATAGAGATTTTTCATTTTCTACTCGGGATAATGCATTAGAGATGCCTGTATCTAGTATATAATTACTTTTAGCGATCATAATATATGTCTACTACCTGCACTGCTAACTTCCGCTCATCGATTTTAAATACAAGTGTAACATTTTTCATAATTTTTTTAAAATGTCCATTAAACAATTATTTTGAATCAAAGGGTTAACGAAAATTTGACTTTTCAAGAAATTCTGTCTTCGTTTGTTTGTCTCAAAAGCACTTAAATTAAGGAAAGATTTTACAGTATAGTGCAATCTGGAGTAGTTATAAAAAGTCTTTTAGTTTTAAGCAATACTTCGCCTGAAATACATTTATGCAAATTGAAATTCAAAGTAGTTTTTATTTTTGGTACATCGAAAGCTCTCTTCTCCATTTTAGCATTGAATATGCGTCTTTATTTTTCAGAAAAAGAAATTATCAAAGATCACTGAATCAAAAAGTATATTGTACTTAAAAATTCAGGATTGTAAGCTAAAATTCTGTGCAACAGTGTAGGAATTTCGTTGAGGAAATTAATTGTAATGCATAAGTGTGCGTCTTATGAAAGTGAACCAGCTCTCCAGATAAAAGGTTTGGGCCGCTCACCTTGACACATGTTAATAGGGCACATTTCTGTATTCGATGCATGGTTGCATGAAATCGACAAATTACACACGACCATAAGAATCATTGAGGGATCTCAACTATATGGTATTAAACATATGTCTGCAACAGATGCGTACGTACCAACAGAAGATTCAGTAGAACAGAGTCATGTAATTAGTATTTTGACAGCCAAAGAATGCCTGTATATTGGAAATGGCTGCATTAAGGGGTCAGGTACCTTTTATAAACTCTAAGAGACTCGAAACAGATATCCCTACTTTAAATCATCAGTAGTTATAAAAATATTTTATTCAGGAATATGAAAATTTTACTGTGAGTTAAACATACTTTCTTCTTTATAAATATGACTCTTAATTTTTTCTAGCTTGAAGATAAATTTTCAATTTTGTAAAAATTTCAACCTTTGTTTTTTTACAATGTTATGTCATTGCGCGCAGACTTGTGACCGTATAATGATGAATGTACATATTTGTTTAATTTTAAAATTAAGTTACATAATATATCTTTATAATGACGAACGTTGAAATCAAAATTCTTAGTTCTTCATAGAAAAAAAATAATTTTTATTTCAGAAATTTTTTTGATAAATTTTATTGTAATTCCAATTTTTATGGTAGGAATGACATAATTGTTCATTATTTTAATGATACGTGTTTATATTGAACGTGTATAAAATTTCATGGTATTCTAGTCAACTGTTCTGGTGATATCATGCGTGCAATCACATAACAATGAAATAAACAATGGTTAAAATTTAAAAAAATTATAAAAATTTCTCTTCAAGCTAGAAAAATTGAGTGCAATATTTAAAAGAAGAAAGAGTGTTTAACTCACAGTACAAGTTTCATATTTCTTAATACATTATTTTAGTAAAGAAAGGATAAGTAAAATAGGATATGTTTGTAAAATAGGTATGTTTGTAAATAGGTTTTAGTAAAATAGGATATGTTTGTCAAATCTCTTGGTCTTTAAAAGGTACCTGACCCCTTAATTCTTAAGATGCTGTGTATTGGATTCGCTCTCCTCAAAATTTGTCCAAGGATTGCTAACTTAAATGCAAAGATTTTTTTAAAAATTTTACTCCGTATTAGAGAAAGAAATTTTATAACTAGATGCATTTTTCGTTTTTAAAAAAATGCAAATAGTATTTTAAAATTTAAATTATTCGGGAAAAATATCTAGTGTGTTTTACACACTCATGTAATATTTTGGTGGACGGAAGATATAAAATGGAGTTACAGAAAAGTTCAGGCTATCTGAAAATGCCATTTTTATTTGATTATCAGCTTCATGTATCTGTAAATAGTAGAAAATTCTTTTGCGTAGGTTAACATTGGTGTGAGCGAATCCAATAGGGTTAGTACACAGCAGCCTTAAACCTCTATCTATATATATAAAACACTTCCGTAACTGACTCACTGACATTCAACGCACAGACCAAACCGCTGGACCTAAAGGGCTGAAACTTAGCATAGCTATTCTTGTTATGGTGTAGGGGTGCACTAAGAAAGATTTTTGCAAAATTCTTCTTAGATTTTTTAAATTAATTTTTTAAGCTGTTTTTGTAACTTTTTTAAAGTTCTCTTTTAAAATAATAATTTAAGGGTTAAAAAATTTATATCACGAGAAAGATCATAAAGATTCCTTTAAAATGAAATCTTTTTCGAACCTTTACCTGGATTTTCTGATTTTTGGTGAATTTTTAAAGATTAATTTTTAGAATTTAATTTATTAAATGCTGATCACGTGATTTCTTTTTCTGGTACTTTAAATAAATTTATCGTCACGTGCATAACAACTAAATGTACAAAAAAAATATTTTTCTTCTTTATAATGCAGCAGACGATTGGATATTATCCCAAAAAAATAAATATTCCTTACGATTTATATATATATATATATATATATATATATATATATATATTACATTACATCAGTTGTATACATTGATCGTCGCATTTATTATAAATATATATGTTTCTTTTTTTTTGGCATTAATTGCATTCATTGACCGTTGTATTTAATTAGAATGTACTCCGTAGCGAAGCGCGGGTTTTTAGCTAGTCATAACATAAAAATCAGTCAAACAAATACGTAAGGTTGCAAATTTGACCTGTAGAGGGATGAGGGAGGGTTGATCAGAATGTAGTAGTTATCGCGCATGAAGGATTTCTTGCTACTTTCTCATTAGACGTGGAAATTATTTTCTGTTTCCAAAAGAAGTATTGCTCCTGAAGTGTGTTGCGCGGATTTTTGTAGTGTGATAGGGGCTTTACACTACTACAAAGAGATTTCCAATTGCTTAAAATCCCCAGGATCTTTAGTCGATGGGGCAAAATCTGCAATGCTGATTCTGTTTTTTTATTGGCCTGCTGGTAATATTTTCTAGCATAATTAATAGCTTTGGTTCATTTTTATTAAATTCGTCTTTGCCGTTTCAATTTATTTCTCTAAAGGTTCCTTTGAAAAGGGACAAAAAATAAAATCTTTTTTGTAAAATACAATGAAAATTAGAAAATATAACTCCCAGAACAACAACATTTAATCATGGAAGTTAATTTTCTTTCAAACATATTGCAAGTAAATAATCGTCAGAAGAATAGGCTTCAACAGTACATACATCCTTTAGGATAGGTTCGTAGACGGGAGATGCATTTTTACATTCCTAGCAATGTACAAAATACAATGGAGAATAATGAACTCTTGCATGCAGCTCTTAAAAAATCCCATGATAAAAGGACATACATTGTTGGATAACGCATAATATCAGAGTGCTTGTTTTCGGAAAAAAGGCAAGAAAAATGAACAATCCGTAAAGAAAACTAAAAAATTTCTAGTGTTTCTTGCTTTCTATCAAATGTATAACGGAGAAAATATTTGTTAGAATAAGAGAAAGTATGGATTCTCCTTGAAAATAATTTACTGCTAGCTGAGAGTCGAACTGATGGAGAAACTTCTTTTCTTGAAGCAATAACAATAAATATCTAGATATCGTTCTTTTAGAGCTCGTAGGCAAGGAAGAATTATTTGACTCACAATGCAAAAACTATATCATAAATATAATCATAAGTCGTTTAGGTTTAACGCCCCATCGTAATTAACTTTTGGGGTATATTTACAAGCTTTCTTATGTTCCATCTAATATTTATTTTCTCACCAAAGAAGTCTTATTATATGAAGATAATTATCGGTTATGATTGCATAACCAAACAACCATATGCTTTTTTCCGCATAAACACACACAAGTTGAAATGCACATTGAACATTTCAGGTTTGGAGTCTACCATGATGGGTATCTCATAATGATGGACAACTCAACAGGCACTGGTTTTACATTATAATGGGCTGCTCCGTATAGTTTAATCGACATTTATAAAACTTTTACTGTAATTAACAGACCTGGTCACCAATGAAAGCATTCAATTCAGCCAAAAACACAAAGAACGCCTTCCATAACTTCTAATGCTAAATTTGGATAGCTTAAAAATTATAAAATTGCTTACTTTTCGGCCATTGATGTTTATGGTTTGGTTTGGTATGTTTTGGTTGGGAGAGCTGCGGTCAACTTTTTGCTTCACGAGGGCTAATTAGACCGGGACCTATAGTTTAAAGCCGATTACGAACACCTACAAGCATCCATTCCAAAAGAGGGACTTGAACCAACAAGATCGGAACCGAATGCCAGCGCTCTAGCAATTCGGCCATCACCTGGACATAGATCAAGGATGGGCAAATAGTGGCCCGCTATAGATATTTTTGTGGCCAAAACAATTGCCCTACCCTGACATAATTGTTCATAATAAGAGACCCATAATAAGAACGAAACTTAAGTAAATAGCTGTCAGATAGATGCCACAGTTTACATAACATACCCATCTTTCTTTCGTGTTTTTCAGGCAAATTTAAATTTGCTAACATGAAAACTTCTTAACCATGGCATGCACACATCTACATGCACAAACTTTCGGACGTAGTATGAACGTAGGTGAGATCGTATATCGTAATCGTACCAGAACGCCTGATAGTAACTTGACACAAAAACTTCAAACCTAAATAGAATTTCACTACGTATCTCATCATGTATGCTAATTTCCCCTTGCCTACGAGCTCCTCAAGTGTCAAACATAGACAAGCATATGTTTCATAATTTTTTTTATAAAACACAAATTTTAGGTCACGATTAAGTAAATAGCCAGATTAAAGGTTAGGGATATTTCACGCTCTCTCTCTCTCTCTCTCTCTCTCTCTCTCTCTCTATATATATATATATATATATATATATATATATATATATATATATATATATATATATATATATATATATATATATATATATATATATTATATATATATATAGATATATATACACTCTGTCACAAAAACATATATGCACCCAAAAGGAAACGAGCTACTATCACGAAACTTAACATGTATGTAGTGTATGAGGAGATATGCAAATGATTACGAATTCAGACCAACCCGTTTTTTTAAGAAGATATGGCATGGAAAATGTTACAAATCAGTAAATAGTAAATCCACCTCTGGCAGCTATGACACATACATAGTCTTTGCGCTATTTATTGTTATACCAAACAATTTAAATACCTTTATTCGATGCTTTTTAGTGTTTCAATTCTCTGACAATGATTGCTGAAGGGAGCGGGTCCCTAAACCGACCGGCTAGACGGGCGAAGCCCGGCAAGTATATATATATAACGAGAGAGAGAGATGTACATCACTTTCTCGATTAAGTTTCGAAAAGATTACGCGACCACGGCTCTTGCCTATACGCCCTATCGAACTACTGGCCGGTTACTACGTAGCAAAACCTGTATACGCAGTCTAGGGTTAATTTTCCAAGTTCGGAGCAGCTCATTTTATAGGTCTGGGCACCGGACGGACAGTACAGATCTTCCGACCAAATTGGGCAAACATGGGCTTCTCACGTCCTCGATTTAAAAAAAAAACACAATTCAATATTACCATATGTTTACATCTGAAACACCAATACCATTCAAATTACTTCATAAAAAATTGCAAAAATAAGTTTTCAATGATATTTCCAGGTAAAAGTAAAACAAATATTTAACTTGTTGATCCTGATAAATAAAGTTTAAGATACTACTCCTCTGAAATGCTGAAACCATTATTTGAAGAAAAAAATTACTTAAATGAAATAAAAACCAAGTATTTAAATTATTAATAAAACCCCCCATTATTAATGAAGGAACTTGGTAAGCTGTCATTTTTTTATCATGAAAGTGACAAATAATAAACCTCTTACTCAAACAAGTCTCCCAATTTTTTCACGTAAATAATTGGTGCAAGAGCGGAATTAAAAAAAAAAGTTAAAAAATGCTTAAGCAATATTCAAAATCAGTGAGCCGTAAAGGCAAAAAATAAATAAATAAAAATCTTGAAACATATAACAACAGATTTTAAGAAAATATGAAGTATAATTAACTCAAGAACTATACCCTTAAAAAACGGTTTGATTCTATTTTTCCCTCCTTTTTTTTGCAATGTTTAAGAAATATTAATAGTTTTAGATGAAAAAGAACCCCTTACTCTTATGATATGCGTACAAATTTTCATTTACTGCTGAAAATAAAAAAATATATGTAAAAAATGATGATAAAAATTATTTTTACGTCCAATTTTAATATGCATATATTGTAAATAAAAAAGAGGAGTAATTATCTCATTGTCAAACCTTTTATAAGAATTCCCTTATCTCCCAATGATAACTTGAGGGAAATTATTAAAGCTCCCCTTAATTTTAATCTTTCCCCCCTTGCTAAATTCGTTAAACTTAAAGATCACAGCTTTGCATGATTATAAAAGAAAAAAAACCCTAAGTCATGATACACACCGTTTGGATTTATTCAACCCCGTATAAATTATGAGAACTGAAGCTAAGAGAATTTTTTAACTCCCCAAAAAAACTACTCCGGTTTTCAGCGCTACCTGGAGCGAATTAGCAAATGATTGCTCAACAAACATTAATGAAGATAGAGGAGAAAAAATGAGCTACAGTAATTCAATCAAGTAATTTGTGCCAAAATGCGATATTAAGCACCACTTGGGAGGTAAAAAAGTGTTCCATAAGAATTCTTTTATGTTCTTTGGTAATTCGAGCTAATTATTTAATTATTTGAAACAACATTAAAAAGCGAGAGCAAAATAGGACACGCTCAGAAAAATCGCATCCAGAATCATGTTATCTTAGAAAATACTGCATTAAAAATGAAGCGTAGGTGTAGGAGGCAGTTTTTGCGCTACGAGAAGAGACAGATAGTAGGGCGTTAAAGTCTGCCCTAAGACTGTGATAACTAGAAGAGATAACACATATTGATACGCTTTGTTTATGCAGGTTACTCAGATAAAATTTATGAATGTTTTCTCAATGCAGAGAAATCTTAACTCGAAATAATTTTATCACTGACAAATTGAAATTTTACTGCGATCAAGTTTAAAGGAGATAAATTACTACAAAAATTTTAATTTTATATTTTATTGTCTAGCAAAATAGTGGTGTTCTTTATGGCATTTGTATATATTTAGTGTTTTTTCTCAATGCAAAGTATATTTTCCGCTGAATAATTTTGTCACTCTGACAAATTTGAAATTTTGCTGTGATCTCGTTTAAGGAGATAAATTACCACAAAAATTTAAAATTTATATTTTATTGTCTAGCAAAATAGTGTTTTTTTTGCATTTGTATACTTTTGGTATTTTTTCTCGACACGCTCAGAAAAATTGCATCGAGGATCGTGTTATCTTAGAAAATACTGCATTAAATATGAAGCGTAGGTGTAGGAGGCAGTTTTTGCGCTACAAGAAGAGACAGATAGTAGGGTGTTAAAGTTTGCCCTAAGACTGTGATAACTAGAAGAGATAACACATATTGATAGGCTTTGTTTATGCAGGTTACTCAGATAAAATTTATGAATGTTTTCTCAATGCAGAGAAATCTTACCTCAAAATAATTTTATCACTGACAAATTGAAATTTTACTGCGATCACGTTTAAAGGAGATAAATTACTACAAAAATTTAAATTTTATATTTTATTGTCTAGCAAAATAGTGGTGTTCTTTTTGGCATTTGTATATTTTTGGTGCTTTTTCTCAATGCAAAGAAATTTTTCCGCGGAATAATTTTATCACTGACAAATTGAAATTTTGCTGTGATCTCGTTTAAGGAGATAAATTACTACAAAAATTTAAAATTTGTATTTTATTGTTTAGCAAAATAGTGGTGTTCTTTTTGGTATTTGTATATTTTTGATATATTTTCTCAATGCAAAGAAAATTTTCCGCGGAATAATTTTATCTTGCTGACAAATTGAAATTTTACTGCGATCTCGTTTAAGGAGATAAATTACTACAAAAATTTAAATTTATGTTTTATTGTGTAGTTGGTATTCTAAAATAGTGGTATTCTTTTTGGCATTCGTATATTTTTGGTATTTCGATTTGTAAAGGCCTTATTTATACAGCAACTGGAACGAATCCTATTTATAAAGTGCGTGATTTAATTTCTTATGTAAAATACTTGACGAAGAAGTACACAGTATTACATTTACAATAAAATTAAATCATATACATCTGAAAAAAAGTCCTTCATTTCTGAAAATTACTGCATTTCAGCATCTTCTTAGATTGTATGAGAACAGGTAGAAAATATTTGAAAGTGTGTTCTGTTTATCGTTTTCTCTTCCTCTACTCCCATAATTTCCCGTAAATTATATCAACACTAAGAAATGCACTTTTTTTCAGTACACATAAAAAAGTTCCAGCAATAGATAATAATATAACCAAACATCATCACTATATAACCATTCTATCAAATCACACGATATTGTATGAGATAACCTATAGGTAACTGTTAACACTGCTTGGGTTTGTAAATAAAATCTTTAAGCATCATGCGTTATTTCATGCAACAACGTTGCAGCTAAACCGAGATAACAGTTCATAAGATTCTTATATTAATCCCTGAAAGTTTTCTTCCGGACTAACAATTTTTATCATAAGAAGTCTGTAAAAGATATTCGCACTTAAT
This sequence comes from Dolomedes plantarius, assembly GCA_907164885.2. Taxonomy (NCBI): domain Eukaryota; kingdom Metazoa; phylum Arthropoda; class Arachnida; order Araneae; family Dolomedidae; genus Dolomedes; species Dolomedes plantarius. Next base: position 130,155,185 of record OU015501.1, read on the forward strand.
TATTGATATTCAAAATTATTGTTCTGAAAGAGATAAATCCAGTTATAAAGTAAAATAATACAGAAATCAAACGACTTAGCTGAGCTTAACATTACGGCTTAATCTTGTTATCAAACTTTAGGTGTAACACAACCCTTACGTCTTTAAATATAAAATGCATGATTTAACAGCACTAAACCGAAAGAAAGAAAATCGAAAATACCCTCAATTACAAGATTTTAAGATCAAAAATAAACACAACTCTAAAACAAAGCACGAACAATAATTTCTCCTCGACACTGACAAATAGAATAAGAACAGGCTTAGACGAAATCGTATTTTCATCCTGGGGAAATTTAATCCTATCATTTGGATTTAATAACAATAGTTTTATTTCTATGCCGAGCTTTGTTTGAAGCGAATTTATCGTTAACGTTTCGAAAGAAGAACGTAAAACGTAAAATATTTTCTCTAAGGATTGTCGACTATTCGACTATATTCGTTTCACCAGTCATGACAAATCAATTGATTCGAAATAAATACGTCTTGTGTAGTGGCTATTATTTTACCGTATGTTATTGATCGAAAGTAAATGCTAAACTTTTTGTCCTGAAAATTTGGTTGCGTCTGAAACTTTCTAAGGTATGAAGAATGCTGACCCCAAAAACTTATAGCAACAACTCAGTAAATGAGTTATATCAATAAATAAAGACTCGTGGGTTAAACAATAATTCAATATTATATATATATATATATATATATATATATAAACGCAAGTGTGAACGATAAAAGCTCCTCACATACTCCCGGGATATCCTAGAGTTTATAGCCTTGGCTCTGGCAGATAGTTGTTTTAAAGACCCTGACCGCTGAGAAAGACGACAAAAAACCATCGGAAAACATGACAAATGATCGTGTAAAAGATTTTTAAATACAGCAAAGGAATATGGAAAAAAATTAAAAATATATAAGATATTCCAGTATTCTGTCTGATTGTACTAAAATTGAAAGAAACAAAAAATTTAAAAATAAGAGTTCATCGACGGTATAGTTCAGTTCATAGAATATCGGTATTTAGAGTTTCGGACATGGCTTCGAATATCAGTTCTGGCAGATGATGTTAATCCGTTTATATATTTCGTGTATGCATTTATATATTTCATTGATAGAAAATGCATTTGCTAACTAAGAGAAATGAATGGCGTGTTAAAAATGATAACAAGATAACGGTATTAGTATGTCTAAACACTGATAATACTGAAGAAATGGTACTAAACCATTAGCACAGAAAAGCGCTAGTTAATTACAATCATAAGAAGTGAATGAAATGAGTTTGATAGAAAATTATTTACAAAATAATCCTTTTTCTGTTGGTTTGGTATATGTTTTACCTTATTTTTCCCCTTTGTACTTTGCAAGCGACATGTCAACAACTAGTTAAAAAAATAAAGGTAGTTTTAGTTCATATCAAAAATAGTGAACAATGTTACTTTTAAACAAAAGATTTGTTCAAAATAGCAATTTTTAGCTTCTTTTAAGCTTCTGTTCTACGCTTAATTTTATGTATCAAGAAAGCATGACTATGCGTCCTTATCTCTACATAATATAATCAATGAGCGCTGCTAAAAAAGTCTATAAAATGCAGCCTTATTATTTAATTTATTTAAAAGCTTGTTTTGACCACAGGATACGAAGTTTCATATTTCTTAATTACATACTTTCTTACGTAAAATGTAAAATAACTGGACTGTGACATACTAGTTTTAAACAATCTGCTAATTGGCTTTCAAACTGAAAAGTATTCTCAAACTTATTGAAGTTTGATTCAATGGGGTGAAGAGAAATTGGAAATAATGATTTCATTTCGATAGGTGATGTTATATAATTCGATAGGAGATATCTCGCCAATTTATATTCTACAAAACAGCGATTATAGTCGTTAATGAAAATATTAATAATTGAAAAGTCTCAACACAATGAAATCTTAAAGTATGCATTTTTACAAAATACCTCTTTGTGTGAAACTACGTATATAAAGAATTAAATGAATTTAATGAAACATTTGTCATTAACAATTTATGAACTACAATGGGATATTTGATAAAGTTATTCTTACTTGTCTGTTTATTTCCAGTACTCACATTAATCCTAAATTACACATAAATATATAAATAAATTTAGGGGAAAATGTTTATAGACACTTAACTTCCGACTGTATATGAATAGGTTATTTTTGTATTGAATAATATATAGAGAAATATTAAGGAGACCGTGGACCTTTATTTGAGCAAATCTTTTTTATTGTAATGTTGATTTTGTTATTATAATATATATATATATATATATATATATATATATTTCTGTAGAATAAAAGTACCAAAATAGTTTTTTAAGTAAAAAATCATTTATAAAGTTTCTGCGAAGTAAGTAATAAAAGTTAGTGAAGTAATAAATTTTAAATCTGTTTTTCTCAAAACAGATATTTGAAGGTTTTTAGATATTTTAAATGCTTTATGCAACTTAATTTTTGTTCAAAATTCTTAAAATTGATAAGGAAGAATCCTAATAATGTTTATAAAGAAACTGGGTATGCATTTTACAATTCGACTTCATTAAGGTTATTAAATTTGATTTATAACATATTTAAAGGCAAAATTTTCATGAAAATCGGGATGGAATATAGAAAAAAAAACTCTCAAAAATTCACTATTTAAGGGATTAAATAATTGATTCTCAAATTTGTGTTTAATACAGTTTTAAGTGATTAAAATGCAAAATTGAGGAAATATCTAAAAAATTAAGTCGCTAAGAGCATTTTAAAAATTTGTTTATAAATTTTTAATTTTTAGAAGAAATTATAATAATACTGGAAATTTCTAATAAGATATTGTATATACTTATGGTGAATCGTATAAAATTTCGTACCTCTATGATAAAAAGTAAAAAGAATAAATTTTAACGTCCACCGTTCTCTTAAGGGGCAAATTGTGTAAAAAATTGTCCTATGGCCAGTATATAAAGGAACATAACCTTTTCTTTTAAAAACGTATAACTGAAAACTATTCTTTTTATATAATTATTTTAATACTTTTTACATCACTAAAGTTATTCGTATAAATTCAAACATTCAGGTGTTCGAAATGGTTTTAAAATATATATAGAGGTAACCCTCCTATAACACAATAGATAGGTTCCTAGAAAATGTGTTATGTGAAATCGTGTTATATGAGACCCAGAGACAGTTCAAAAAAGGGGGGTTACATTCTGAAAACTTATTAAAAACAAACATTTTAAAAAAAATTCCATATAAGGAACTTACTTTTTATTAAAAATATAAATGTATGTATAACACAAGACGAAAAGAGACAAAAAAATATTATTTTCATTTAATTCTACCTAAATTTAATAATTTTCTTCCTCATCACTGCCCAGTACAATCAAACGAGAACGTTTTTTCGATTGAAGGATATCACCATCACTTTCAGAACTTTTTTCTTCAATTAGATTTTTTGCACCTTCTATCTTGTTTAAAAGATCTGCAATTTTGGCTTATTTGTTGGTTCTTACAAGGTCATTGTAGATTCACGATATGGAGATAGACAATTTTGCAGCTCCCTTTTGAATTTTCGGCTTCTTTCAGTGGAAGGGTCTGCATTTAGGAAAAATGATTCAAGATATTCAGCTAAGCTTAGGCCTTCTTGTAAATTTATAGAGTTATAAATGAATAAATTATAATTTGTTTATACATTTTCATGTAAAGCCACTATAGTTCATTATTCCTTCCCGTCATTATTTTAAAGTAATTTAGTTTTTAAATGTGTTAAACAAAAATCATGTTATCTAGTGCTATAAAAGTACAGTGTTATACAAAGGTTTTCTCAATTTTTTATCGTGTTAGAGCGAAGCGGTGTTACAGGTCGCGGTGTTATACAAGGGTTCCCGCAATTTATCTTATCGTGTTAGAGCGAAACCGTGTTGTAAAATGCCGTGCTGTAGGAGGGCTACCTGTACATCAATTAACTGACTTTTTCAATTCTCATCATTAATTTACATAGATTATCAAGATTTTAGCGCATATGTTTGTGCATGATATTTACTGAAACCTTCCAAAAAGTGTGTGCAAATTTATCTGTTTATAAGCTTGATATATTTAATAAAGATACTTTTATAGCATCTTCTTCAACTGTGCAATACAAGTACAGGTATTTTATATAAGCATAAATATATACTTTATTGAAAGAGAAAAGTGTAATAACAAATAAATTAAATTTCCCGAAAGTCTGCAATCTTTTCAATCTGAAACTATAGCTGATTTTCAACATATTCTTAAGTATAAATAGATGGTGCTCAAATAAACTGATTAAGGATTCCCTCCGTTAAAATAAAGCGAATAATTGTGAAAAAGAAAATCTACGAATAAAAAGTTAGAATATATTACTATAATAAGTATAAAAGGTTCATTAGCACAGTCAATCTTTTGAATAAAAAATGAGTTAGTTTAGCATAATAGAACCTAGAAAACACTTAAATACCGTATCAGTTACGACAGACATTTACTACATTCCTTCGAACCAAGAAATATATTAAATCTATGAAATAAAACTTGCTAAACGAGGAGCAGTATTATGCAATAGCACAAAATATTTATCCATTTTAAAAATACTTTACAGAAAAGTTTGCTTTCTCACTCGGAGAGTTCATAATATAACAAAGAGAAAATATACAATATGCTTTTCTCGCAGAATTTGTAAAGTAATAAAGTTGGGAACATTCCTTAACTTCTGTGGAGCAACATATTTTATGGCGCCTATGATATACAATATTGACGCTTGAGGAAAAGATATGCGACGACAACATGAAACAATTTGCCAAACTCTACTATTGGCCTATATCTTTAACTGCTTTTCGAAAAGTGGCCGTAAAATTTATTTTTTTGCTTGCCTGCGAAGTTCCCCATAAATGTCAGATCTCGTTATTCGTAAAATCGTAAGAATGTAGTGTTAATCTAATTTTGTCTTCAGAGAATAACATAAAAGTTAAAGATATGTGTTTTTATTCTGTTTCATGAGTGTTTATACTTGTATGTTCATGTAAGAAGAGTAAGCCTTTGTAATTTAATAACCTATGTTCTATTGTTCTATTATTTTGCTTTGAGAACAAACTTCACATTAAGAATAAATTAACAAAAATCCATTTTGCCCTAGCCAGCCTTAGTATAATACGATAACGTATAAAAATATTCATCTACGTAGTTGCATACTTTAAGATTTACTTATATACATTCATATACGTTCACTGGAAAATTATATCCTGGAATAGACATTTTTATTTATAGTAATATGTATGCATGTTTTGGAGAGACAAACACACAAAATAGTACAGACTTACATGCACATACTACGTATAATTTTAATCGTATAAAGTTGAATGTATGCTTATCATAAAAACAGAAAAAGAACAATAAAAAATTCACATATATACTTATTTGTGTGAGTATCAAACATATTTGAAGAAATATTATTTATTGTTTATTTGTAATATTTCCGTTAATTAGAAATTATTCCAGGAATTTATTTTGAAAAATATACTTAAATAATATATTTTTTAAGAATTTTTTAGGTCTTGGCTGAACTTAATAAAGCTAAACGTAAAATGAAGTCCTTATTTGAATAGTGGCCCAACTCCACTTTAAAAAAAAAAACAGAGTTAGCCTCACTTTCATGTTCATACAAGTCATTTCTATCTTATTTTTAAACTGGTACACCTCCAGCTTATTTCTGCTGCCAACATAGGGAATTACAGATTAGACTTCAGCAGTCATTTCTCAGCACTCATTAGACTTTAAGGCTTTATATCACAAAATAAACAAGAATGGAGTTGGACCACTATTCAAATAAGGCTTCAAATAATCCCGTGACTATTCTATTTCGCAAAGTCACTTTTTCTCACAAATATGTTCACATTCTAATAATATATATAGCGTAAGTAAATACAACTTAAGTATTAGATGATTTGAAACAGGTATATTTGTCTCCCGAGTCGCGTTTGTATTCCTTTTCTACCCTGCAGTTGATCGTGTACGAATTAGGTGTCAACGACATGAGGCCATAGATCCATCTTGCGTGCCATCAGCAGCTAAGATTGGACGAAACGGTTGAATGGCGTGGGTCATGTTTGACTGGCAGAATCTTGTACCCTTGAGGAAAGTGTAATAACCTATGAATTATATATACTTAGTGGAATGCTTGGTTACAGTGCACACTCTGCGAGGTAGTACTTTACACCAAATAGAAGTGACGTGCGGAAAAATGTACGCTTCGTCTTGGAGGTGGTCTTCGTCTTCCAAAATAATAATATTTCTTGTAATCGATCTGATCTTGCGAAGCAAAAGTTCGATGATTACAGATAGGTGTATAGCACATTCATTGGCCTAAAAAAACCCGAGATCATAGCACTATAGAGATCTATTGAATTCTTTTAACCACCTTTCCAAGTAATTGGATACAGGATTTTCATATATCTAAACTTAAAGCGTCACTACTGACTAATACTTTCAGCGTAGTTTAATTGATACCACTGAGATTAGCTACCATACTTGTCTAAAGAGCTACGTTCATTTTTTGCAACACGGGGGGCTAAACTGAACGCTGAAGTTGAAAATAAGGCAGATAAGAAATAACAAAGGTCTCATAGATATCTGGTCACAACTAATGATCCTTAAAGGCATAGATGTGCATATACTCACATATATCTAGGCATAATTTATATGTATCATATATATATCTATACTGCGTGTTACAGTTAATTCTTCGGTTTCAAAATAAATACTGTAATTAGCTAAACAAAATGGATGACAATACGAATTCCAAGAGCCTTTTATAATATTTAATAATATGGTATAAAAATAGATCACTAAGTAAAAGGGAGAAAAAGAATACTTTTTCAAGACTTTTATTTATACTGTCTCTCAATATATATATATATATATATATATATATATAATGCCTTTAGTAGTGGATGCCGTTACCAAAAATGACTGCCAAAAGATTCTTGAACAATTAATCTTCTCGTTTAGATGAAGTTATTTTACCACCTCAGATTATTCAGCCCATCGGTAAAACAATAAACACTTGAACATCTAAAAATAATTTTTGCTCTCCAGGAGACGACCTAAGTTTGCTTCTTAACAGATTTCAGAGCCCTCGAAATATCACCAAGCAGGAAATGTTGGTGTCCCTCTGTGGTAGCCAGCTATTTGTCAGCTGGCTGTCGTTTATGATGTCAAGCGGTCTATTTTGGGAGGTTACCCGACGAGTGAGGAGTCGTCCATCATGTGCGAAAACGTTATGCAAGCACGCGAAAAATCGCTTTGAAAGCTTCATAAAAATATCTTTCCTTTGTAGTAGCTCTAAATTTATACAATTATCTGCACGGTTGATAGAGGTATGAAATATGAGTGAGAGTAGAGAAAATACTGAAAGTGAGTGGAAAATTATATTTGGTAAACCTTCAGTTTATCGAGGAAAAAGAAAATTATTTTTATCGAATCCTCCCAGATTTTTAATTTTTCTTCAGAATAAACCTAATCAAAAGCATAAATAAATCATTCTTATTTACATGAATAAACAAATGATGTAAATGCATAATTAATTTTCGATATATAAATATCTTTAAACATTTTAAGCATTAATATGATGTGTCATCATTCAAAGTTACTTATTTACACATAAAATAATGCTTCGTTGTCAACTAATACACCGTTAATGCGGAATCAGAGATATAGTAAAACCCAAGTCTAAATTTGTTAAAATTTAATTGTTTTATAAAACGTCTGAAGTGCGTGGTAAAACATTTATTCTCAATTGACAGAAAATTGCAAAACACGTGAAAACGAAAGTAACGTCTACCGAAACACTCACTGAAATGATTTCTATTTATGAAAGCGAGAACGGACAGCTGTCCAAAGACAATTTCCTACTGGAATAAAATTAGCCTTTTAAACCCCATAGCTAACATTATAATAATATCTAATAGAGGAATAATAATCTTTCTTTCTTAAGATTCATAGAAGAAAAGGCTTTGAGATCTCTTGACATACAGTAGTAAATGACTTTAAGAAAGCGACCATTGAACAAGAAACACATTCCGTGCTAAGATTTCCTTCTTAAGTGCTAAGTAATTATAAATTTATTATGATTGCTTCAATTTTATTATGTTAAGTTATATTAAGTTGAGTTAATTATAAATTTATTATGATTGCTTCAATTTTATTATGTTAAGTTATATGAAGTTGAGTTAATTATAAATTCATTATGTTTTTGATTAAATGATAATCGTAGTTTATCTCCTGTATAGTTTCTTGCATCTGTGGCAAGGTTCAGCTTTATTTATTAAGACTTTGTATAGCATGAAAATTTGCGTATTTTAATGCTCATTAGTATAACTAATGACAAAACGTCACACTCATTCCGAAAGATTTACTTAAGATGATGCTAAGTAGGTTCATTAAAACTTGGTTGTTGTTCACAAGACAATAATTTAAACAGAAAAAAATATAAAGTTTTAAAAAAATATGTAGATAGTACCTTGGAGAATATTTGTAAATTTAATTGCAGTTTTATCGAATATTTTCCGCGACCATCATCTTTTTTTTTTCAATTTACCGAAAGCAATGTACTGCAGTCATCCCAAAAAAATTTTGTTCAAAGCTAATTTTTTTTAACCTGCTTAAATACCTTAACTCCAAACTTTTACACCTTAACAGTTTAAACTTTTAGCTGGAAAAAAATAATCAAATCCATGATTAATTTCTTAGTAAATGTTCATTTTCTCCAATTTACAAAAAAGGTCATAAAAAACTCAGCTTAAGATACCACTAGTTTGCCATTTTTGAGAGTTCAGTTCTTTAGAGAGTATCTTTTAATGATTTCTGATCAATTAAACATTCATTTACTAATTACGAAATGAAACGTAATAGTAATTAAATAGTGTATGGAAGCTGAGAGACTGATTAATAACAGTCCAGAAACAATTAATCATTCCAAATGGTTTATAAATGACTTTACTTATGCGAATCTGTAACATTATTATTACCTTTTGATGCATAGAGAACATAATATGCTAAACTGAAACGCATATTACTCTCAAACGGCATCATTTCAATGGTCCGAATAGATACAATTTACATTCATACGAAAATGATTTAGAACGTACCTATCATGGCATAGTATAATGTGGATGTTAATGAATCACTTCCAATTTTATACGATTTGTTTTTTTAATACAGGTTCTTGATTTCTAGTTTGTTTCAATAGAAGTGTGCTGGGAGGGGGGGGGATTGTAAAAATTAATGTATAAAGATGTAATTTTACTCATTATTACTGTTAACGTTTTCATTAATGTATTGAGGGTATTTTAAATTAAATACTTTTACCTTTCCCAGTTACTAGTTTTGCTAGCAGTCGCTAAACTTAGTGTTTAGACTAAAATTAGCTAGATAATAAATGTTCTTTTTATTGTTTAAAAAGGATGCAACAGATTTCACGAAAATATTTTATATAATTTCAGGAGAAAACGTAATGTTTTCATTGTTATTAATCGTACCTTAATTTATAAATATAAAAAAACTTTTACATTTAGAAGCAACATATTTTTTATTAAAGTTTAAAAAATAGATTTACTATCCATACTTTAAAATTCCTAATATTTTTATATTCTCGACTACCTCATCATTAAATCAGTATGAATTGTTCTTAAAATTGTTTTTCTAAACTAAAACTTCATCTAGCAATGTTTATATTTTTTAAATGCAATATATTGCTCCAAGACATATTGTGACTGTATTAGCATAATCAAAGGTACAACTAAACATTTGGTATTTAAGATTTTTAACCAACAGGAATGCAACTTTATTTAATGTAACTCGCAATATTTCATTTCAGAAGGAAAAAACTTTTCCAATCCGTGCTAATGAACCGATAGGCAGGCAGAAAAACGTTTAGAGTAGGAGAGGTAAAATTTTGGATGAAAGCTTTATTAAGGAGCGTTTTTAACATATCGAAAGATTAAAGACCCAATTTTAAGGCGATCTTTTGCCTCTTCCATGTCTGCGTCCCTAAAATAGAGTAATTAATACAGCAAACACAAAGCACCCTCTGTTTGAAAATCGAGGTATGTAGTCTTCGATTCAATATCATAAAGCTGCCAAAGGAATTTGAAAAGATTAAAAATTTAATGAGGGGCTCATGTTAGAAAATGTCGGGGTAAGAAGATCCGTAATTAAAGGACTCCTATAACATTTATATGGTTCTGTTTCGTATTTACCCTGTGAATCCTCTAACGGTCCAGGCACACTATAAAGCAATAGGCATAAATATAAATAATTCCTTTATTTTCTACGTAGAGGTAGACTAAAATAGACCGACTTGGGGCTTCAAATAATAACACAACAGTATCGCAACTTGCGGTACTAAGAAACTGAACTTTAAAGTCGTAATGAACCCTTTCAGGCAGAATATACGTTCACTAACAATACCCGTAACCATCGGGCTCTGAAATAACTATCGAAATCGTGCAGCCACCTAGGCTAAATACTAATACGTGCTCTATCAGTTAAATACCGCTATCACCTTCAATCTAACTTTTCTCGACTCTTTCGTATCTCTACTAATAGCGTAACGCACTACCGTACAAATCTCCACTCCCTTCTTGGGCTCTTTCCAACTCAGCGTGTGTCATTTAAATAGACCGACACCTGCTCCGAACTCACTTCGACTGGCCTGCACTTCGCAGCTACCAGAAATTTGCATCTGAGCAACACGCGAACCCTACACATTATAAAAATAATCTAAAGGACCTAGGTGAATCTAATGACTAAAGACAGATCATCCTGTATTCAATAAACTACGAAATCGATAGGTCTCTAATCGTTACGTGATAACCATTACTTATAAATATATTTGTCATTTTTTATTAGTTCTGAAATACAGAAGACTGTCACAGTTAAATAAGTTCTTTCATTGAATACTTTCACTGAATAAAATTCCATTGGAAGAGTATACAGTCGGCCCGAAAAATCACCGGAGGTAGGGGAGTAGGAACATCGAGGAATAATCGTAAATATATCTTGGCCCCCAAATTTTAACTGTAAACAATGTTGACGATATTTAAGCCAAAAAGTAGAAATGAATATGTTTCACTGAAACAAAGCATCCTTTATCAATTGAACATTACAATACTTCTGCAATTGATTAACGCACACAAACAAATGTGCTCTCAGATAGTGAGAGGTAGTTCAAACACCATAATGCTCTTGTTGCCAAACAGTACTATCTATCTAGAACCTTAGAAATTGCACGTAAAATCTATCATGGCTGCAATGTCTTCCAAGTTCTCAAAATTACCTCTGGAGGTGCGGGGTCAAGTGTTCTGGTCTCGTCACTTGACTCCGTTCAAAATTACGGGACTGGTCCTTTGACCAAATCGAACTCCAACCCTTTTGGTGCCAGTTGAAACAGGAGTCGCACCTTCATTGTCCATAGCCTTCGGGACTTGCTCTCATGTTGCTGTCCGTCAAGTGGCATAAGCAACAACAACACCACCTTAGAAATAGATGGCCTGTTAAGGTACAGAAAGTGATGCAATTTAAAGTTGTGTCCACGTATCTCGCTGGTTTAGAAACCGCAGTTTACCACGGTCGCGGGGAAAATAACTTATAAATAAATTGATTCGAAAATTTCAAAGCGAATACCAACCAATAAGGCTTATAAGACCCTAAAATACAAATTAAATTTTCTTATATTGGATTATATTAAAGTAAATACCAATGATTTCTATGCCAAATGTGTTTCAGTAAAATGTTTTTTTTAACACTCATACAGTGCTATGCTCAGATAAACAGGCATGATTTTGATTGTTTCGCCTGCCCTTGAAACAGTACAAAATACTGTTCAGCACGAGCACTGTTTATTCATTTTTATACCGTATGTTTAAGATTAAACTAAAACGTCAGATTTTTTTAATTTCATGGATGGATAGAGAAAGCACATTGCAAATGTATAATACAGTGCTTATTACACCCTATAATCTCTTTATTTAATGTTGATATCGTCTTCTACATGTAATATACCAACTTAACTCTATCGCATTCAACGTAACTCTATCGTAGAAGCCATGCTTCTCAAATATTCAGTTTTACAAAGCGTTTGGTATTATTTGCTTATTTGTTTCACGTAATCGGCGACACTAGATGTTGGAATGTATTAAGCTTGGATAAAAGGGGAACTACAGTTTATGCAATATTTGAATAGGAGTAAAATCATTTAATTTCGTGTAACAAAGTTCCTAGTTCATACACATTTTCCCCAATGAAACAAGCAATCTTTCTGGAGACACCTTGGTTATATTTAAAATTGCAGTGCAGTGTTTTGACCAAAAAAAGATTCGTTTTAACTATTTGTTTTATAACTATGTAAGAATTAATTTTGGCAAAAATCCACAAATCCAGAATGACTTTTATTTGCTTAAAGATGTTGATTCAATATGAAAGCATTCTATCTAATACATATTCAGGATGACACCACAGTACTATTTATGCTTCAGATAAATAGTCTAGAGAAGCACATAAATTATAGTTAATTACTGTTAATATAACGCGTGTAATATGGTAGTTGCATGCATGTTATAATATTATGTAATTTATATAATGATGTAAACATATGCTGAGGAAGGATATTGTGCAACAGTACAATTAAACATGTACGGTAAGTTTTCATTAAAAGATGAAATACAAATTTTAGCTTGTTAGAAGAAACTATGAAATTACAGCATTTTATATCTTTTCACTTGAATGGAAGTGGGTCGAAATTTCAGAAATTGGAAACAAAATTGTGAAATTTTTTATTACAATATCGCTTTTTGAAAATAATGACAGAAAGTTATTTTCTGAAACAAATTATTGACTATTCAGGATAATTTATATTAAAATCAGACTTATTAAAATAAGAAAAACCCGCAATATCTCAGGGAATCTACAGGAATCCGGTAAGAAATTCTCTGACAATTCATGGTTTTCGACTAAAACCGAGTTTTTTCCCAAACTTTTATAGCCAGTTTCATTTCCCACCATTATTCCCAAATTTCAAAGTTTTCTAGAAACGCATGAACCCTGACAATAATATATATAGTACAGCACTGTGTTTCATAAATTGTAATAATTTTAGTTTAGCCCTAAAGTGCAATATTTAAAAAAAATCCTGATTAATTGACAATAATCAAATCACCGTAAGTCGACGCTTGACTCAACTTTAGTTTTCTATAAAACAGAAATTGTGAAATGGAGAAAGTATTCCAAGAATAAAATTTACATTCTCAAACGATCTGTATATAAATTGAGGCAAATATGTAACCCATCCTTTATAAAACGTGCAGTGGGAAAGTGTTTTAAATGAAGAAAGATATTTAAAATGGGTGAGATCCGTAGTCGAAATTTCAGTTAAAGAAAAAAAACTAAGTTTATACATCTCAGAAATTGTAAACGTCGGCTGAAACACGACAAGATAGGATAAATAACATTTTGCATAAATTTCGGAAAAGTACGAGAAGGCAATGAAAACAAACAGCAAACAAGGTTACTTGTACAAGAAAATAGTTCAAGAATGAAGTTCTGAAGTTCAGAGACGATTTTTTACAGACCGTGCAGAAACGGGATTCTTTTTTCTCTAGACTTTCTTTTCTATAAACATGATAAATATAAAGGATTTTTCTGGCAAATATTCAAAGGAAGAACCCTAGCAAATACAATACTCAAGTTTCCTGCATGACTTTTTCAAGAGAATCGAGAGAAATAAAAATAAATATATAATTGCATAATTTGTTCAGTTTAAAAGTTTTTGTGAGAGTGATTTATAAACGTTTCTCCACATGTCTGAAGTCAATGTAAAGTATCATTAATCTCAAACGCTGAAAAGCGAATTTATATCATCAGCTACTTAGGGGTTTTATTTTGATGACAGGGAAGGAATCTGAAATTTACAATTGTTAAATTGTGAAAGACTTTTATTTGTTGAAACAATTTTAGAAAATAAATCCCTAAATCGAATATGCCATTAGATTACGGAATGGTATTTTTATATATTTTTTAAATACCATGATGCGAATACTTTTGAAATAAAAAAAATTTCTTGAGAAAAATATTTTTCTTGTTAAAATTATTTGCCTTAAAAAAGAAAAAGAAATAAAGATATACACATCAAATGGCTGCTATATTAAATGCACCTACTGTTGCAGCGTGGACAGATCCGAGAGGTTAGTAGTCATGTAGTCGCTTAGAAAAGGTAGTCAGTCATTTAACATCACGCAGCATGTGTCACGGCAATCCTTAGTAAAATGGTGAGAACTAAAGATTAAAGTTCCATTGTAGGTAGTATGATTGACGTTGCAAAAAAAGTTGCATTTAATTTTTTTGTAACTGCCAGCTTGTAGGGCTTTTCGCGTACAATACCTGTTCGTGGTTAAATATGGCTGCTTTATTAAATGCACCTACTGTTGAAGCGTGGAGAGCTCCGAGAGGTTAGTAGTCGTGTAGTCGCTTAGAAAAGGTAGTCAGTTATTTAACATCTATCACACAGCATATGTCACGGCAATCCTTAGTAAAATGGTGAGAACTAAAGATTAAAGTTCCATTGTAGGTAGTATGATAGACGTTGCAAAAAAAGTTGCATTTAATTTTTTTGTAACTGCCAGCTTGTAGGGCTTTTTGCGTACAATACCTGTTCGTTGTTAAATATAGAACTTCGTTAAATATAGCACTGTGGTACCTAGTCTCACGATATCGGTTAACGATGTTTGATAATGATTATACTCACGAATATGTGAAATAGTCATGTATGTAAATTTAAATAAATTTATTAAAGAGATAAGGAGGGATATATTAAAACCTAAAAACTAATTTTTAATCAAGAGGGTGAAAAACAGAGAAAAAGTTTAAAATTTGATAATAAAGGATAAGAACGAGCTAAATCCCCAACCAGGGGGCATTAGCAACAACAACAACAACAACAACGAGCTAAATTCACAGATCCTGAAAACTTAACCCATATATTTATAAGGGATAATGTACGCGCTTGCATGGAACCATGGATTTTCCCTCTTCAAGTGAGGTCTGCCGTTTGGTAGCAACATAAATTTTTCCATGTAAGTGAAGAAAAGATATTGTACATAGCATAGTTGTGAAATATTGAAATAATGAAATGTATAAGATTATTCGATGAGAAATGTAACGAAATTTAAAAAGTTCTGCTTTGGTAGGTTTTTAAGTTAGTTAAACTAAATCAGACTTAGTGTGCATAGCTATGAATAATTGTAAGTTTTTCTTTGTCCCGTTTGTGAAATATACCGTGCAACAAATATTTTTAGAACGCTAAGTCACAAATTTAATGCAATTGTGTTCACAGAGGGCCTAAAGAGAGTAAAAAATGATACCACGAAAAATTAAACTGATATGTTCTTTGTGTTGATGTGATTAAAATTATAAAAAAACATACCTTACAAACAATTGTGTTTATAAACAAATATTCGTCTATAGGCACTTAATTCAATGTAGCACCTTAAGGTTCAACCTATAACCGATATTTTCAACCACAAATCTCTCGTGGTTAAAGAAATGGTAATAACTGCTTAGGTGGGGATTTAGGACTTGTATTGACCAGTTTGGATAAGGTGTCCCCTTTCTATAACAGAAGCTAATAACATAATACCTTATAATAATTAAAAAATGTCCTATCATAATTTTTTAAATAAAAGTTAAATTTTATACTAAAGACCAAAAAACCTTTTCATTGCATTCTCATAAATATTGCAATTAAAAAAATAATCTAATATTTCTAACATTTTATAATTTCTAATCTAATATTTCTAAGTTTTTTGTTAGGTTATTTTAATGAAAAAATGTATTAAGTGAGCGTAACGAAGTGTTTTTATATTAGCATGTTAGCAATTAAATAACTTTAAATAATTTCTTATTGCAGTAAGGTATTAATATACATACAAATGTGTTTTATTGGGAAAAAATCTAAAAAAAGTATCATATTATATAATATAGTTAAAGTTGCAATAAAACAATCTCTTACTTAAGCTAGAATGACTATAATGAGTCTGAGACGAGAATGACAACTATTTTGATTAAATGCTAGTTTAGGAGTAAAGAGTGTCTGTGATAGCCCCAATACATACGTGGATAACCGAATTCTCAATCATAGCACGTTCTCGGTCTGAAACTCAAGAGGATTATTAAAACGAATAATTATGATGATGATTAAGCTGTGATTGAGAGATCGGGCGCAAATGAATTAAGAAACCTATATCCGTATCGTAAAACAGATGAATCAGATCGACATATATAATTACATTTATATCATTATACCATAGAAATCAATATAAATAAATGGTAGAAACTCTAATAACTCCTTATATTTACTAACAATGACAATAGTATGTAAGGGGGATTTCTTTTTATGTTACGAGTTAAAGATGGATATATACGGGTAACACCAGACATAAATTACGCGAAATTAATTATTTCATTTATAATAGGAAACACTTGATTGTCTAAGCTTTCCTTTATTTTCAGTATCAGAGAAGTTATGAAAATATTTAATCAAAGCAGGTTTTGGTAAATTAGTTATTCTGGATATTGAAAGTAACACATCCCCCCCCCCCCCCGAAAAAATAGAAATTATGTTAAATAATTGTCGTTATTTGGATATTTTAGCGTAATATCGGCATGCTAAATTAATAGTAAATAATGAGTCTACATGTAAAACGAGACTAAGTTTTAAATTTCATGGATTTTAATCCTTTCAGGGGCAACAACTTCCCCCGTTTGCACGTTGCAGATTCCCCCCCCCCCCCGCCCCGATTTTTTTAACCCAAAAAATCTTGAAAAATGTTTCTTTTAAAGGTTGCAAAATATGTTTACTTCCTTAAACTGTTAACAGATGGCAGCCCTAGTCATTTTTCTGCTCCTTTAACTGGAATACATCAAATGCAAGTATAAAAAAAGACTAGATTTAGGCGTTTGCACTGAGCAAACGGCGCCCCTCAAAGGGTAAAACAAGGATGGAAAGTCAATTGGGAAAAATAAAGTCTATAACTGAAATAAGACTTTCGTTCTATTCATAATAGAACATGTTGTTTGCCTGCATGCATGATTCTCCCCACACACACACATACTTCCGCTTCTTTAACATTAACACATCGTAATAAATCGCATGTCTAGTAAAAGATTAGCGATCTTGACATTATATATGCGTATTAAAATCTATCGGAACCTGAAAATCCCTAGAAAAATAGAGGAGTAGTGCTATTCTGAAAACAATGAATTAGTACTTTTGACAACTCATAGGCGTTCTTTTTTTTTCTAAATGAACATAATGCAAAGAATCTTCTACATTACACTGATTTTTTAAATCACATAAAAACTGTCATTTAAAAATGTTAATGATCTAGTAGCGCTGATTAGCATCTCTGAACAGAAAAATTGTATCATTAATATGCCACAAGTTTACAGTTGCAAATATTTAAATTCTGTTTTACGGAAAGTAGTGATTACTGTGTTTTATATGAATGTTATGAAATGCTTCGTTATATTCTTGAATGCTTTTACTTTACAAATGGACAAACAGTATTTTTAAGGCAGAAATTATAGCAGGCTGCATACTTTAATAAAAGGACTTTAAGCAATACCAAATTTGATGAGATAGTTATTTCGATTTATTAGGATATACAGAAGCTGTTCGCACATTTTTTAGACGATTTTGGTAAGTGGTAAAAAAAATCGTTTGCTGCAAAAGAAATAATTGCAATTGTACTATGTTTTTAAAAGTCAAAATTATCGTCTGCGGCTTGAAAGTTTTGTTTTTATTCAAAATGGCGTTTTTAACAAAGCAGTGGTTCGCAGGCTACATTTATGCTCTTTCCGAAGAAAAATATGCATACTCCGCTATCCAAAAACGATGTGAGAGTCATGGTTTTGTGATATCTAAAGCGTCGATAGGTAATATCGTCAACAAAAAAGAAAAAAACGTCAAATTGGAGCCTCAAGTGGGACAAAAATTCCAAACAAGTATCCAAGGAAAAAACGGACAAGGTACGTTGTTTAATGTTAAAAGAAAATCCCCCTAGTCAAAGGACAGGTGCAAAATCATTAAAATGCTCGGTGTCCACTGTAAAAAAATGATAAACGTTGATTTAAATCTTAAGAAAGCGAAAAAACGCAATGTGCATCGTCTTCTTCCAAATCATATCGCTGGACGCAGGACACGCTGCAGAATCTATATGAGAAACACTTATCCAAAGAAAAATGGAAAACAATTGTCACAATAGATGAATCATGGGTGTATTTAAATGATTGCAACAAAAAAAAGAGCCATTTATTATCATAAAAGGGGAGAAAAAAATTTAAGTACATGGTTCAAAGAATCGAAAGGAAGTTTTTCTAAGGGATTCATGATTGTTGCTGTTTTTTCTTATAATGGCAAGTTAAAAATAAAGAGAGTGGAAAAAATGCAGTCACACATCAAAATCCACTGTAAATTTCCTAAAAGAAATGGAACAAAAAACTGGTATCAAGGCCATACCCTTCACTGATATCCCTACTAAATCTCGCGATGTATCACCTATGGATTTTTGTGCTTTCGGACTTTTAAAATCTGCATTATCCAAACGTCGTCCCAAAACCCTTACAGGACTCTGGAAAGCTGTTCAGGAGGAATGGGATAGAATACCTCTTCTGACACTTCAAAAGGCATTATTATCCTGGAAATTGCGGTGTCGAAAGATAGTTCAGAATAAGGGATGTCAAATAGAACATTTAAAACACAAGAATTTTATGTAATTTAGTTTTGTGAATACAATATACATCGTCTAAAAAATGTGTGAACAGCCTCTGTATTTGTCAGATGTTCTTGAATTATGCTCCTTCATGCATTAAAAAATTAAAATGAAATTTTTTTTTGCTTTATAAAGTTATAAATTTGTTATATATTTGTTTGTATAGCACTACTCCTCTATTTTTCTAGGGATTTTCAGGTTCCGATAGATTCTATCCCTCCCATTTAGAACTGGACAGAGTGTGATAATTACACTACGAATATATTTTGTCATTCCAACTGGATTCATGGCATAGAATCTTCCTTGGATAACTTTTTTTTCTTGAATTATTTAAATAAAAAACTGGATCAGACTAAAGAATGAGTTAGGTTTCAATTTTTACTTACTAAATTATTTGTGTGATTTGATTGCTTGGTATAAAATATTTTAAGTATTTAAGAGAAAAAAAAACCTAGAATGAACAGGATACGTAACATTTTCATAATTTAAATTAAAATGAAACAAATGATTTTACTGCGACAGCATTTATTTTCCAATAATTCCAACGAAATGTCATACACTAATGTAACTTAGACATATATCTGTGGCATTAAGGCAAATGTTGGCATGTCATTTTTTCATGTTTTCGGCAAATTAAAAAAGCAACTTTTGCTGTGAAATATAAAATCGCTCAATTAAGTTTTTCTATCCAAATATTCTTTAATAAATACTCATATTCAACCTCAAGCATATGGCTGGTCTTCAATGAAAATTTTCAATTAGGGACCAACTATTACCTCTTTTATACATAACAGCATTTGCCAATACGAATAACTTAGTATTCTTTCATAATTTCACTATCAGCTTTTGCTACATTAAAGAACCAATTTTAAGTGTGGCATATAAACTTAAAACATAAAACTGAATTTTTCGGACATATCAACATCTGCCATAACGCCACAGATATATCGATGCAATTTTTACCATGTTTTTATTAACTTGCTTTCTTGTTTGTGTATGTGTTTGTCTGGTACAAATCTTGCAATCGATTTTTAACTAACTTCCCAACTAGCTAGACATTTGAAACTTTTAGAATAGCTCAGAACACGATGACAATACATTATTTTAATACTTTTGGCCATCTTTATTCCATATTTTAAAGTCCATTACGTAAAATTACGAGTAGCGTCTGGAGCCAAAAGTAACTGCGCTACAGGCTCCATCTATTAACGTAATAGTGAACCTATTAACGTAATAGCGAAATTATTCGGGTATTGTGTTTATATATGTTATTCAATAAATAGATGTTTGAAAATTTCTTATAATTACTCTCTTTATTACGCATTTCATCATTTTCTTTCAAGTTGATGGGATAATTCATCAAAAAAATTTTTAAAAAGTATTTATTAATACATAGAATTGTCAAGTTTATATGATTCAACAGAAAATTTAAAAAAATGGTATATAAAAAGTCTTTTTATCTTGTAATTATTCAGAAGTAATAATTGAAGAAAAAAATGTCCTGCGAAATGTTCTGTGGTAGGGCAATTACTCTAGGAAAATTATTGAGGCAGCACCAAAGATTCACTCTACCTCTTCCTTTGAAACAGGAAGTTAATTAAATGACAAAGACAGACGAAATGAATGCGGCGTAATATAGTCTGGCATTTTATCTCTAACCATATTTTTATACTTGCACATATAATCTGCGAAACGGATAACGCCCAAATCCACGTAAGAACGTAAAATTGTCACTTACACGTTTCAATGTTGATTTTAAGATCTCAGTATCTTTTTTTCATTTAATATATGCTACTTATTAGCAATCTAAGGCCAATAGCGTGAAATTCTTTTGCTGTTAAGTTCCATTCCTTTAATCTAACCAGCTCCTCGTAATTTAGTCTAAACACAACTCCAAAATCTTTAGTTAACAGATGTTTTAAACTAGTTTTTTTATCTTATATTTTCTTGGTAAGCTCATATTATATTTTTCAAAATTGCAATTGGCCCCTGACTTTTTAAAACTGTTCTGTAAGGCGGTTACAATAAACTGCTTCATTAATGCATCAGTGATATAAAAAGTGGTTTTTTTCGCTTAAATTGCACTCAGGAGAATTATTAAGTTAATGTGTAGTCTTTACTCTAATTTGTTTTCTATGCATATTTCATATTTCTTTTTATCTCATTCTTAAAAGTTTTCTTCCCGCAGCTTTATAGTTTGAAAGTATTACTATATAAGAAATTGATAAGCTATACACAAGTAGTTTTTTTTACTATAACAGCAAGGAAATATGAACAATACTGATGGAAACTACCCTTAGTTTGAAAAAAAAAGAGTAAATAAATAATTGAGTAATTTATGATATATTTTTATACCGGGGGAAACATTTTATCTCCACGTGGTCTCTTGAGCGAAAAGCCATTAGTGCCTAGAGTGGATCAAAGAGGTACCTTGAAACCATACCAAAACCAAGTAAAGAATTAATGATTAATCGATATGTGCGTGAACAATTATGCTTCTATCGATTCATCTCATATCAAAAAAAAGTTGTTTTCGCTGAAACAGTTTCTGAAGGCGAAAATACTTTTTGAATTAAAGGTCGTTCCCTTGCCAAAGAACCTGTATTTTTCAGTTTATTAAAAATGTGACCCCTTTCATCAATATATTTTTCAGTAGAAATCTGATGGATAAATAAATAGTAATGTTACAACTGCAGTGTTATCAGATGTATGATAAATCAATGTATAAAAGATACTTGCACTGGGTAATATTAAAATTTTAACACCAGTAGAAAAATTATTGAAGATGCAGAAATATTTTAGCATATATTTTTATAAAATTTAAAAAGAAGATAACTTAGTACTTTTATTGAGAAAAAATTAACTAAAAAGTGTTAATTCATAATCGAAGCTAAAATAGTGTGTAAGTACGTATTTCTCAACGACGAAAAAAAAATCTTGTCGAATGTAATAAGTCTGCAGAGTTACCAACAAGGTAGCGAAACGTCTATTGCAGAGTCTACCATAAAACTAGTCCAACTGTGCTGATATCGTAAGGATAAATTTCAATTTGTTCAGACTTTCTTCTCTGGCAGAGAACTTGTTTCTCTTTTCTCTGATTTCTGGTTCTTGAAGTGAAATATAAGCGTCTCCATGACAACAGTGTTTCACTTGGGAAAAAGTTAATTTCACCAACCAGAAACAACGGTGCCGCCTTAAGGTATTTCACGGGTACCTTTCTTTGGGTACATAAGATTTTAATATTGCGTGTGATTGGGACAATCTGTGATAGACGTATTACTCTTTTTGTACGTAGATCATACGAATGTCCCTAAGTTATGTTTGGGATGTCGATTAAACAAACGGGATTAATAAAACCATGGCATGAACAAATTAATATCTTGGCAGACTTAATCTAAGTAAAAAAAAATATATATCTTTTGTCTGTGAGTGGTTTGCACAGTGATGGACGTAATATTCAGACTTTCCCAGTGCAAGCCTGCACTGGGAAGTACTGGGAGCTGGATGAATTAATAGTGTTGCTGGATTTTTGCTTTTTGAGTAAGAATGCTTCTCGGAAATCAATTTGCCCACTCAAGTCAAATTTGAGTTAAGGTGGTTTGACAGTAAAGTGCGTTGCAGTGGTTTGCAGAAGCACCGAATTTTGTAGGAAACGCTCGTCACAAAAGAGCTTAAATTGCGGTGACAATTCAAAACGCTCTTCTATTGCTTTTCTGAAATAAAAAAAAAATCTAATACTTGAGAGTTGTCTCTGCAAGAAATTTACATAGATGTATCTAAAGAAAAACCATCCTGATGGTATCCTTAGGAATCATTTTGAAAGTTTCATTAAAGTGTTGGTAATTGTACTCTCACGCCATTTTGATGCCCTGTCTTAAATAAAATAGCCCTTTTCTGTCAATGCAAAATAAAAATAAAAACATAAGATCCATTGCTTACAAGAGCTTTTAATGCGTTCAGGTGAGTCCTGCGTAAAGTCACATACAGCCAGGTATAAAAATCGCTTAACTGTAATATTACAACAGCAGGTTTCACGGCATAGTGTTAAATATTTGGGTATGATATACAGCTAGAATAGATGTCCCGGCCGCTGATTACCAAAAGCATTAAATCCTTCATTATTACGAGTCATCTGTTAGACACATATAGTAGATATCAGGGCAGGGTCTCGCAGATCTACTGTCTGCTCTCTCTCTAAGCGCCAATTATGAATTATCTCCTCTTAACTCTCCCGCAGATATAAGCCTGCACTGGGAAAGCAGTTTGATTCCATTAAAAAACAAACTCATGCTTTATCACAGATTCGAATGATCATTTTAATAATATGCATTTCCGGCCAGGGGGCATACGCAACAACAACAATAATATGCATTCTTTACTCATGGTCAATAAAATCATTGCTTTAGGAAAACAGAGCAGATTATAGCACCTAAAAAATTGGCTATCTCTTTAAATTAAATACAATAATATTGATAATGAAAAATAAAATACTTGTCATTTCTAGAAAAATATCTATAGTATATATAACACTTTTAGTTATATATTTCAAATAAATCATAATTGATGAAGCTGGGAGAGCAGTATTAAAAAAAAGAGCTCCGAACTTCACAAGGATAGGTAAGCTGGCAGAATACAAGAGCCCCGAGATCAGTACGTACTTGTTATTAACGGTGGAAGACGGTCGTAACAAAGCTACAGCAGAAATATCAATATTCACCTGAATTACTGTGAAATATAAAGTTATTAGAAAAGCAAATCTGCAGCTCTAGCTATATCTTTCTTGATAATAAATAAAAATAAATCTATCTCCATTTACTTTGTACTGCCTTAGTCATTAGAGCCGTCCTTTTGAGCCGTATATAAAATAAGCCAGGTCAGTAAAATAAAAGAGAACAAAATTAGGACCAATTATGCTGTTAAACGCCGTGAATCACAAAATGGCTTTGTACTTTGTAATCTAAGGGACTACAGAAATATCCTAATCTAGATCCGTCTTACATGCAGTCATTAAAAGCTGTCAGGGAACATTTTTTCGGTCAAGCATTATATTGATGAAACGAATTGAAAAGACAAATTCCAGACATGAAAACTAGAGACTGTAGAATAACATTAAAATTGTTTCACATATTACTAAACCATATTTTCGTCTCAACTCCCTATCAGAAAAATAAGGTAAAGATGGAATGTTTCTAACATGACTACGAAAAAAGTCTTTATGATTTCATAGCAAGAATGTTAGTTTGGTACCCAAAGTTGACCTCTATGTCAGAATTATATCCCATACGCTCAGAGGACTGGTTTACGACCCCTCTGATTTCTTCCCTCCGAGATCTAATGCAAAAGGAAATCGCTTGTTAGATTTTATAGAACTTACGTTGCATAAAACGTATGTATGATAGTAAACCTGAAAGCACATTCTTAAGGAAGGCTTTGGGAAGGAGTATTAAATTTGTGATTTTTGTGTTTTCTAATATATTTTATATCAAGATGCCATTCAAATACTCACAGCACTGAAAATTTATTAGATATTTTCAATCATTATAAGATCTTGGCCCTATTCCTACAGAAAAAAAGGAATTACTACAGTGCATTGCTCAGTGCAGAATCCCTATTAAGTGACGTTTCTCCTTATTTTGTTATTGTTGAACAATCTATGTTCCGAAAGATCTATAAAGGGGAGGGAGGGGGAGTTTATAGCTGAAATTGGAATTACTTTTTTTTCTTCTTACGGATTTATCAGATCCTGAAGGGGAGTTGACCTGAAAACTTCCCCATGGTTTTATGACTACTACAATGGAACCAACCCTCTACTCTCGGACCAATCTCTGATATTTCACATATAGTGTCATGCCTAAAGCCAGGTACAAGTTGAACAGAACTGAGCCCTATACCTGCAGAGCGTAAAATCTTTTAAGTTCAGTTTCAATACTTAGGGCAGACTGTTATAGTTCTAAACATATTATAAAAGTTCTTTAAACGTACAAATGTATATCGATTCTTTTTGATTTTAAAAATGCTCATCAAGGGCGATTTCACTTAAATTACAATTTGGACCATTGCCTAGCGGGATATCAACATCGGATAACAAGGGCAAGCAGTTTCGCAATATCCACAAAAAACTGAGAAGTCCTCTATTTATATTAAAGAGATAATCCTCACATTAGTGAATTCTCCATAGAAACAATCAAACCAAATACTCTTAGGCCTGATGAAGAACTAAATTAATTATTTCGTAACAAATTACCCCTCTCTGTTTTTATTATGGATATTAGGAGTGCTGTGTATTACTGTTCTGCGTTTTCCGATAGTTTTATGAAAGGAATAGAAACTTTGGAGTTTAAATATCAGACAGTAAATATTATGACTAAGCAATGTTGATGACAATTTATGTTATGAATTATATAAAACAATACTAATATCAGAGACATTTTAAAATACCTTAATGCTAGACTCTAAGTCCACTCACTTAATAACTTTTAAATTCCTAAAAGTTATTGCGTATGTTCTCAACGAGGGATAACTGGTTTAGAACTAAATTAATTAGTTCAAACTAGTTATCACTCCCAGTTTTTATTGTGGATATTAAGAAGCTGTGTGTCACTGTTATGCGCTTTTTTCATAATTTCATGAAAGCATTATCAACTTCGGAGTTAAAATATCAGACAATAAATATTATGAGTTAGTAATATTTATGACAATAAATATTATGAACGATATAAAACAACACTAATATCAGAGCCATTTTTAAAATCTCAAATTTAGACTCACTCACGAAATAACTTTAAAATTCCGTTTTTACTTGTATAAAGAATTTGTCAGTCATTTACCTTTCAATTATGAACGCTCAATAGTTGAGAAAAATATTCCATCCGATAATCTTTTACCCAGAAGTATTCTCGCGAACTCCGTACGCGAAAGAATAAACAACAGAACAAAAATATGCGCTCTGTTTATGTTATTTGAATTCCAACACGTAAAAAGCTAAGGGGGAAAAAAGCTCTGAAGGAGCGAGAACGGAAATACCCAAAATACGTATGCGCGAATTTTTAAATGTCATCCGAAGACATGAATTGAATCTCACGCCTGCTCAGTTCCCTTTGAGAGGGGTGGGTTGATCTTATTTGCTTTTACAATACACATCAAAGTAAACAGCTTACACGCGAGAAAATATTCAGGAAAACAGCCGGTACATCTCTTCTCGAGCTTTTTTTTTCTCCACTGTCGTTGTTCGAGATGAACACCAGAAGGCTAGTGCCTGCACTTGACAAGCGGAAGTCTAGCCAGCAGAACCTTGAGATTTTGCAGCATCTTTCTCTAGGACATCTGCTAGCCAAAACTATTCTAGTACAGAATTCACAATCTCCCCCTTCGCGAACGTTGATAAATAGAACGCAAGAAATCCTAAAAATATTACCCCCGCCTTCTATAGTAAGATAAGGAAGTTTTTCGCTGCCTTTTCATTTTACAAGTATATTGCCGTAGAGACTTGGTGCGGGATTTCAGAGATAGCAATTATTTTTTATTTATTTCCTTGTTAGGAAAATATTTGATTTTATACAAAGTTCTTGATGCTGGAGCAGCAGTTATAAAGAAAGTGCAATATTTTAGATTTGGGAACAATTTTAATATCTTCGACGTTATCAGTCACGTTATCGAAAAATGTGATAAGAAACAAGTTTTCAACGAAAAATTAATCATTTTAAAACTGAATAAAATATACATTGTACAAAAAGTCAAATACGCTTTACAACATTTCCATTTATACAGTACTGAAATGCGCATGTCTGGTAAAATTAAATTTCAGTGCTAATATGATATATGTAGTGGTCGAGAAGTGTTTGACAGGTTTTGTTGTACTGCAGACAATACGACGATTAGATACAGAGCTAGGAATATGTACTGGCTTTCCTGAGCATATTTCTCAGAAACAGTCGAAAAACAGCCGAAATAAGAGGGGGGAACAGGTGGTATTTAATTGACCGTGACGTTTTGGGGCTCAGCGTTAGGCCTTGAAGTCCGGAAAGATTTATTTCTCTAGTGAGCTCTCGATATGTCCCTGTACACTAAATGTATGGGAACTTGGTACGCAGCTTTTAACATGATCTTAAATTGCAGGCCGTAAAAAGTCTCAAGCTACCCATTCCAACGTGTAATAGCGCTTCCACATACATGCAGACATATCTGCAGTAAGCACCCCCCGACCCCGCTTGTCACATTTTGGGGTCTATTAGTCACGATCCAGGAGCGTGACCCCCCCCCGCCCCCAAGGTCCCTCGTGTCTCTTTGATGATCTGTGGAAAAACCGCCCAAAAGAGGGGTCGCTGCAGAGCGGCTCTGTAGAGCACTCCCCATAAATCACTCGTTTCCCTCCAGAATACTGTGCAGTGCAGATGTGTGTGGCCGCAGTATAACGTAGGGATGCGACATCGACAACAAAACATCGATGTTTCGAAACATCGATATTCAATATTGAAACATCGATGCTAATAAAACATCGCCCCAAAACCATCGATGTTTTTAAACATCGACGTTTATGAACTTTCATTTTTTAAAACTGGTTTAGTAACCTCTAAGATTAATGTTACTTCGGTTAGTCATGGGGGGGGGGAGGTAATTTTAATCTCAGGTTGGGCTGACACAAATGACAAAAACTTGGTTGCTAGAGTCAGCGCATATCGCAGAATTTCCATTACACATTTTATTACTTTTACCAGAAAATTGAGGAAGAAATTATTGCAATTTATTAACAAATCTTTTATTTTCAAATTAAATAATACAAAAGAAAACTACATATATTTACACCAATTTAAAGTACTGATTCAAAACCAACGTATGGGGGAAAGCTGAATAAGCTTATTTTTTCTTTACTGTAAATAACAATTATTGGGGCTATTCGGGCATATAATTTTTAATCATTTGGTTGTTCATTGTCATTTGTCTCTAATCGTTCCCCCTTTTGTATTCGTCCTTTTCAGAATTCAGACTTATATTTACTGAGTGGGAAAATTATGCTAAGTGGTTAATTTTTTATTTTATTATGGTACATTTTCGTTTAAAAAAAACATCGAGGCAACGTAAAACATCGAGCACAAAGCATCGATGTTAAAAAAACATCGATGTTTCGAAAACATCGACATCGATGTCGCATCCCTAGTATAACGTAGGGAGGAAAGACATTTAAAATACCGCTTTTCTAAAATCTTTAGGATAGTCCAGTAAGTAGATAACCGAATGTGAGTTTGGGGCAGTCATGTCCAAATTCCATTATCGAGAGATAACCGTTATAATGACATACTAGTTTGGGACAGAGCTATAAAAAACCATTAGGAAATATATGACAAATAAGCAGAGAAAATATTCAGCAGAATCGAAAAATAAAATAAATGGAATAAATTACGAAGACTAACATCCAGAGTTATTAACCTCAAATAGAAAGGGATAAGGTATGGAAAGAAAGCAGTTGAAAAAGTGATATTTCCTTAAACCGTGGTAGGATAATTTATGTGGTGGGATACAGATCTCAAGGTTTGAATACCAAAGATCAAACAGCAGCCTTGGCATACTGTTATTAACTTACTTTCAGTCTTACGATTTCTACTTTTCCTCAAAATGATAGGAGCTAAAATTGAACAAAGATACATATAGCCACTACAAAGAACCAATGTATTGTAAAACGTTTAAACAGTTGCACCAGTTTGATACAATTTTTTTCTTTATTTTGCCACTTCATGTTTTGAGTTAGTTAGACTAGATTTCAAAACGTGGAAAAAATTAAAGTTTTCTTCCAAAGAATACATGCAATAAAAATTCAAAGTTCATTCGGGTAACTCAATATACCCGTAACAATTTCTTCAATATGGCTTGGAAACTGCAATTTGCCATTTTATTTATGTTCCTGCACATTATTTATTAAAATGAATGATATAAAGTTCGTAAAGTAATTCCAACAATCATAGCTACTATGAGCTGAGAATAGAAAACTCCTGATATCTGCCTTTTTATAGATGCTCAACTAAAAGGGCTGGATCACGTGGGAAAAGTCAAATGTTATTTCAATTTGGAGTAAAGAAATGAGTTTTGTCGTAGATACGTGGTGATTTTCCGGGGAACTTAGAGTTAGAATTAGATCCCTGGAGTAGTTTCAGATCATTTCCACCAGTGAATACTGTCAATTTATAAGAAAAATATTATCAAAGTCAATGCTCAAGGAAATTAAAAATACACCATCAGAAGTTTTCTATATTTAAATAATCCAGTTTTTTATAATATTTCATAATATATAACATCTAAAAAGCTGATATAATCATAATTAAAGAGCTAAAATTCTGTGAGAACTGCAAGAGAAATTTTTGCATTAGGTCGAAAATATAAAAAATGTAACCTTGAAAAACCTTTGGTCGAAAATATAAGATATAGTTAATGACAGCTCGTTTACATCTCATAAAAAATCCTTCCGTAAGTGCATAATTTTTTTAAATTTCAATCAATATATATATATATATATATCAGCCACTCTGACTCGTGAAATCATTATGTTTTGTCCATGAGGGAGGACATAACAGGTTTCAAGCCCGTCTCTTGAAGCACTTCGACCTTTCTCTAAGACACATGAACCCACATTTCTTCAGTGGTAGAATACTGAACCTTTCCTCAATCAAATAGCTTAGAAATCTAGAAAGAACCTGAAGAATCCTTGGGATGTCTAAAAACAGGTAACTCTTTAAATCCACAACCATCATATCTTTTCCCCTTTAAGGTCACCCTTATTGTAAGCATGTATATAAACACGCACATGTATATATATATATTTTTTTATTTATTTATTTATTTATTTATTTATTTATACGAGGGGTGATCAAAAACTAAGGTTACAAGCTCAATTTTCTTGGAGTTTCGTCTGTTATACAGAAATGAGTTGTGTGTAGTAATTCTAATACATGCGGTCGCTAACTGTGGAGAGTTTCACCTACCCGCGACCTACAGCGCTAGTTGAAGGTTAACAGAAATGGCGACTCGTTTGGCAAACTGGTCTCGCGAAGAAATCATCTCAGTTATTCGATGTCTGTGGGCGAAATGTGTAAGCGTGGCTGAAATTCACACGCAGCATCTTCCTTCACGACTTTCCTCTTCCTTCGCGACAACGTGCGACCTCATACAGCCCACCGAACCACCACGCTGTTGAAGAAATTTAGCTGGGACATCATCGACCACCCTCCCAACAACCTGCACCTTGCTCCAAGCGACTTCCATCTCTTTCGTCACTTTAAGGAGGACCTAGGGGGCCGAAGATTCACTTCAGACGAGGAGGTGAAACACTTCGCCACAACGTGGCTGAACATGCCAGGACAGCATTTTTACAAAGAGGCAATATTCAAACTCATTCCACGCAGCGACAAGTGCCGAAACCTATATGGAGACTATGTCGAAAAATAACCTAATGTATGTACTATCAGTTGGATGTATTGGTTTTATGAAATAAAATGTACACGTTTCCTTGCAGGCTTTGTAACCTTACTTTTTGATCACCCCTCGTATATTATATATATATATATATATAAACTGATAATTTCTCTATTTATACATTTAAACTGCTAATTAAATACAATGCTAAGTTGAAAATGTAAATTTACAACCACATAACAAATTTAAACACAAACAAAATAATTAATATATATACTATGGTGCTCTTCAATACATAATGAAAACTGATTGAAAATCTATCACAGGAAAACTGAAAATAAATAAAAGTGTCTAAACCGAAGCCTGACACCATGGCAAAAGCCTAATAAAATTCAATAAAAAGGAAAAGAAAATTCCAAAGAATAGTTTCAGTGCTATTCATTTACTTGGTAGGAATTTATCTTGAAACTCTGTATCAGATTACATTGAGATAACTTTAATACTTTGAAGCAGCGAAATGTTAGAGCAGGATTAAGGTGAATAAAACTACACAAAATCAATTCTTTCTTAAAGCTTCTCAATTTTTGCGTAAGACTACTTAATACAGGACAGTATTTTAATTTTGCGAGGATAAGCTCTTGTGCAATAGATATTCACCTAAAATAGTGCGACGTAAACCATTTTGTTTGAAAACTTTTCCTTAAAGTTATTAGATTTGGATTGTATTTGACAACAGTTAACTTTTTCAACACTTTTTACACTTTGTCTGCTTAAGGGATATATTCAATGTATGTGGGTAAATGGAAATGTATAGGATTTCAGACAATCTAGGAGCTAAGAAAACTGTAACCTTATGTTGAAGAAGAAGTATTACATAAAACAGGGGTGGTGAACCTCTTCTTTTGCACGGGCCTAAAAAATGTAAAAGCAATATGCTCTCAAGTTATGACTTGGCAGCTTGTTTGTAAATAATAATCTATTAATTACTTTTATTAACAGACTTATTAATTTAAACATATTTGAATTGTGCTATTAAAAGAGCAAAACACGGGAATAATAATGAAGTATTTCTTAAACTAGAATCATCAGTCTGTTTATTTCTGAAATTATTTTTTATAAAACTAATTTCTGATTATAAAAATCCACATGCGTATGTGTGAAAGACTTTCAAAGAAGCCATACGTAGTCTTTAGGGTTTTGTAAAATTTCTGAGTCTGAAATTTGAACTATTCACAATTTCACTATCGGAATTTTTGTTACTTATGTCCGATAACCGCGCGATTTAATTAATTTCCGGATCATTTCTAAAATCGACAAGCTTTTGTTTCTGTATAGAATTGTATTGGAATCCTATTAATTGTAATTCAGGGTCTTCTACATTCAACTTTGTCGAAAATCGACCCTCTGAGTGCCAGCGAAATTCGCTCGTGTGCTACATCCGACACACGTGTTTTGGGTGCGCCCATCTATGGTAGAATACATTGATCAGGATGATGTTACACAAGCTGAAGTGTAAAAAAATTCCTGTCATCACCATCAATAATATTGCGAATTGGGAAAAGCAGAAAAGTATGGTTATCAACCAAAATATTTTGAACGTCATCTTTAAATAATTGAATATATATAGAATGATAGATCGGGAATCTATTTAGCACAAATTTAATAAAATTTTGACTTGAAAAAATAAAGTAGTTAAAATTTACTTATAAGTTAATTTTATAGCTACTTAATGATATAAAGTAAAAACGTAATCATAAATATATATGAATATCAGTTATGTATAACGCTTGGCATTTATTTTACTAATCAATATAATTAAACTTTTCCATTTGATAAGGAGAAAATTCGAAGACATTTCCCCCATTAGTAATTTTAGGTTAAAATGATAGGAACACCAGGACATAAGGAAAGTTTATGCAACCAAATGACTACATATTTATGACGAATTTTCACTTAAGAGTAATTTCAGATATGTCTATTACAAATAAACCTTTTAATGACGGTTATTTTATCATATATTGCAATTTATAATGACTTAAAACAAATGATGCATTTACTCCTTAGAAACAGTTTTACTGAGAATGAATTTTGTTAATGTTTTATCTCCAGTTACTTTGTACTCCGAAATCATTATTCAAGCCAAATTTTTCTCATCATGTACTGAGCGAAATATTTCATTAAAATTAATTATTTTTACACATTACACTGTAAAGTGACAAATTTTGTTAGCGGAGCAGTTTTGTTTAACAGTAAAGAGATCTCTTAAATTTTTCTACTTCCACTGATGCTCATATCAAGTTTATAAAACATTTCCCAACTTTAATCAAAACTTCAAGAACGGTTTAAAGCATTAACAGGATGCTTTATGAATAAGAAATTTTTTGGACGATCCCTTGAGGCATTTTATATTCTCAAGCTAGAAACCTTCTCCCCTACCTTTCTCAAATGTTATCATATCTGCATTATAAGAGCCTTGTTTACAAGGAAGATGACGCTATTTATTTCTCCAAGAAAATGGCAACAGTCTTGAAGTTATGATTCACTGTTAAAGCATGTTCGGCGCACGGCTTCTCTTGTTCAAATTTGTTTACATTATCCGACACTTTACTAATTTACTTCTTTCGCAGTTTAATAACATATTCTCCAAGATAATGTCTAATTCAGCAGCAGTCGAGGGTGAAAGGAGTAGGGGTCATATTTTTAGACTCTTTTACACATATTTCCCACTTTAGAATTTAGGTTGGTATTCTTTCATGGAAGGTGTTATCGTTTAACAAGAAAGAAGATCTAACAAAAGCGCTGTGATTTAAATAACAACGCCTTTGTTATAACACATAATTTGTGTGATATAAAAATTTTGTTAAATATTTTGGGAGTGAAAGGTGTTTATGATTCATCTGACATATTTTAGGAGTTTATTCAAAGGTTTTGAAAGTTATTTATTTTAATATTGAAAGAGTCTAGAAATCTATTCAAGATAACTATATAAAAATTAAAAAGAAACGCTAAAAATGCTAATGAAATAATCGATTATATTTGATATTCATTTAAATCTAAAGTGTTGTATGACTACAGCATTTTAATTAATAAAGTTTACTGAATGTTAACACTTAGCTAAAAAGTTAAGTATGTTAGATTTGGTTTACAAACCTTACATGTTATTTAATCTACTACACTTAGTTCACTTAGTCACAAATAATTACACTTAGTAAATGTTATACGTATAAAGAATATGTTATATTACCTAATTTACAAATTTTAGCAAAAGGTTTTTAAAAGATCTATTAAAGAGGACAGTTTATTGTTACTATATACATTTAAGAAGAAATTTCCTAAGTGTTATAAAATATAATTGTAATCTAGAGTGTATAGTTTGATGAGTTTACAATTCCCAACATTTTATCCTTTGTTTTCAAAATAAGAACTTATTTTAGAAGTTTCAAAATCCAAAAAATAAGACTAGATAAGAAATAGATATCCTTTGATTCAATGAAAGTTTAGTAAGAGACTATGAAGTTTGTCTTCGCTAAGCAATTCTTTGTTGAATGGTCCGGATTTCTTGGAAAAATATGATTAATTTCATGTCTTAACAACATACATATTTTCAACAGATAACCGTATGAAAATTATCAAAATTTCGAGAGTTAAATGTCAAACAAATGTCCACTTAATTACGTTACCTATAAATATTCAGTTAGAAATTTTTGAGACATTTCTTCGCGATACCCAAAGACAGAAAATTAACAGCATTTGATTATAAGTAATCATTATTTTAGGAAACTTCAACTACAAATCTTCGTAAGATAAGATCTTTCATTCACCTTTCGTAAAAACACAGAATTCTAAACGTCTCCTCTGAACAATTAATCTTAACAAATATACAGATCTTTTGTTAATAATATTTCTTCACATTACTTGTAAAATATTATATATATATATATATATATATATATATATATATATATATATATATATATATATAATGTCTTATAAAATCCTTTTTATTACCCTAGCTTATTTCAAAAAACTTTTATGCAAATAAACGGAAATCGTTAACAAAGTAGTCTCGCCCTTTGTGAACCCTTTAGAGTTTTCTGACAGGAGCAACACAGCAAACAAATCAACAATCTGTAAGCGAGACAAAGGACAAGCCAGTCTAAGGGGAGACAAGGAATGGGACTTGACGTGCAGATCAGAGCTGACGAGATCTTGAAGGAAGACAAAACATTTTTTCCGACACCACACATCAGAAGTGACTGAGCTTTTTTAAACGAGCGGACAGAAGCTTTTAGCCGAGGCACTAAAAAATAAGAAAAACTGTCGCCAAGTAATTAATCACGCGTAACTAGAGAGCTCGCCAAAATGATACTCTGCTTAATGAAACAAAAACAAAAGACGTACACTTCACTGAGAATGGTGTTATAACAATGGACAATTTTCCACGCTTGCATTTTGAGGGCAACTAACGCCTATTTGATGAACACCTCTGGCAAAACGTCCACCCAAGGAAAGCAGAAATTGTAAGTGATTGATAGCTGACGGTTAGAAACATTCTAGAGAACATCCAACCGCTTTCATGAGCTGTGTCATAATTAACATCAATCTCAAACCCAGAATATTAAAGGTTTCATTTTTTAACGGCACACTGATTCTATGTTGTAAAGATTTTAGATTATATACTACACTTATT
Source organism: Dolomedes plantarius (assembly GCA_907164885.2). Lineage (NCBI taxonomy): Eukaryota > Metazoa > Arthropoda > Arachnida > Araneae > Dolomedidae > Dolomedes > Dolomedes plantarius. The sequence goes on from OU015501.1 coordinate 130,190,142, forward strand.
TAGAGTTCGAACTTAATGTTATGTGCAATATATTCTCGGAACAGTCTAAAATAAAAACATTTTAATTTTGAGGGTGAATTTTGATCCATTGTAAAAAATACGCACACGCTTAGTTTATGCATTTGCTCCTATTGATATGGATGAAAAGGAAAAGAAGCCCACACACACACACACACACACACATATATATATATATATATATATATATATATATATATATATATATATATATATATATATATATATATATACAGACACACACGCTCGCACGCACATGCGCGCATACACACACATATATATATACTATATTATATTATATAATTAATATATATATATATATATATATATATATATATATATCAATTTCAAATTAATATACATAAAATACTGCATTTCCTAGTATCTCTCGTGTCTAACAAGCACCATTTAAGGCGGATTGGCAGGAGAGATCGCCCATTCTCATGTTAAGCAATGGAGATTTTTCCTCTAATTTTCTAATTAATGATTCTCGTGTGTTTAAAATTACGTTTCATCGATTCCAAAATAGATCTTTCTATGTATTACGCCCATTTTTCAACTTTTTAAATTTTATTTTTTCTCAATAACCAGTTTTAATTTTGTACCGGTAGATATAAATATAGAATGCACTGAAAAATTAAATAACTTAAATTTAAATTTAAAAAAATTACGTGTTTTTTAATATATATATATATATAGCGTCAAGCTGCTATCCCACAGGTCCAGGTTTCAACCCTGCGACTGGGCAAGGTCGACTCAGCCTTTCATCCCTTGAGTGGGTCGATAAAATGAGGACCAAGCATGCTTGGGAGCTAAACTCTCGGGGTTCCAAGTCAGGTTGACCACCTGACTGACACATATGCTGTATGGCACCCCAAGCCCCAAGGTCAAGAAAGGGGAGATGGGAACCGCCGGCCCTGGTCCACATCGGACTGTTGCGCCGTGAGTTTAGTTTAATATATATATATATATATATATATATATACAAATATAAATATAAATATATATATATATATATATATATACAAATATAAATATATATATATATATATATATATATATATATATATATATATATATATATATATATATATATATACAAATATAAATATAAATATATATATATATATATATATATATATATATACAAATATATATATATATATATATATATATATATATATATATATATATATAAATTTGTCAATCTGACATTAGAAAAGGGTATTACCCACATCATGTCACTACTGCCTTAACTACCTTGTTTTTTCTGTGCAATGAACATGCATTTGATTCTAATAAAGGCGATACGTGTGAGAGTATGGGTTAGCATACGTTTGCGTATTCCTGAAATATGTTAGTAAACAGTTTACAAAATATTAATTAAGAAATATTTCCTTATAATTCGCTTAATGATATTTTGAGCAAAAGAGAAAAATAAAGTACAGTACGTCCTCGAGTCACGCGGATTCGTAGATACGTGGTTGCAATTTTAAACCTTAATACGACAATAATTTCGAAGAAAAGCGGTGTTTTAATAGAAACGACCGAGAAATTATTGATAAATTTTGATTGAAGATGTCCAACGCAAACGCATACCGATAAGTCTTGCGCTGATACAAACGAATGAGTTAAGTATTTTTTAAAAATTTAAAGCACAAAAGCGGCGATGATGTCGATGATGCAAAATTTCGATTTACACGCTTTCTACTTACGCGGAATGTTCTGGAACGAATTAATCGCGTAAGTCGAAGACTTACTGTATAACAAATAATGATTTAAAACTATGTGATTCATTAAGCTAAATTATGACTTAGCTATCTGAAACACATATAAACTGTAACCATCTGAAAGGTTTTATTTATAGAATAAGTATTTAAAACTCATTCCGCCAGCAAGTAAAAAGAAATAGGGCAAATTGTAAAGTAAATCTACATAAAATTCAACATACTGCTGCCAGTAAACGTTGATAGTTAATGAAATATGAAAACCAATTCATCTATCATATGAAATTTCCAGTCAAGGAAGCATACAGAATCAGGGAAGCTGAACAAGTATTATACATAAAACAGAATTGAAAGTAACAAAAAAAGTGATGTGTTGGTCATATCGGACTCTTAATCAGTGCACTTAGAATATCCAAATTGTAAGAGCGCTCGTGCGGCTGAATATTTGATCTAATTAAATATTAAGCTACTCCTACTGCCATAAAATGTTAAAATTGAAGCAGTCACGAATAAAAACGTGAATCATGAAAGAGATGCTGTATCTGTGCATTTAGTTATTTGGCATTCATAACTCGTTATCCCTTTTTATATTACCCGGGTGTTTTATTTTAATATCTTTTCAACATGGAATATTTTGATTGAAATGGCACATTTATAATTCAGGGCTCTAGGAAGTGGCCAAAATTTCCAGAAAGTGAGAACGATCATTTTTAACACGCAATGATAAGGGAAATTTTAGAATAAACGTCAAAAAATAAATTAGATATAAGTAGATGCGCATTTAAATACATTTTTCCAACTACTGCATAAACAAATGCTTCTGAAATAAATGACGATCATTTTAAACAGAAATGCATCGCAGAATTTAAATATATTTACATATGCATGAAGGAAGACTAATCTGAAACCCAACTCACAATTTATTACTATTGCTGGTGCAACTGAATCTTAAATATTACTATCAAATAATTTCAGTGATTATTTTCCTCTCACTTTCATCGTTATGTATTTTTCTTCCTTCAGTTATATAAATATAAATAAAATATATAAATTTAATAAATAAATTGTAATGTTTCTATGATATCCAAATATTCTCATTAGCATCTTCCACTTTGCAAAACAAATAAACTTTTCTCAGGTATTGAACCCAGACATGACGCTGGCCATTAAACCAAGGAGCTATTCTAGGATCTTCTATATAGTCACTGAGAATCAACATATTATTTTTTAGCGCTTACCATTAAATCAAGGAGCCCTTCTAGGATTTCCGTTAAAAGTAACTGAGAATCAACATACTATTATTTAGTGCTTACCATTAAATCAAGGAGCCCTTCTAGGATTTCCGTTAAAAGTCACTGAGAATCAACATACTATTATTTAGCGCTTACCATTAAATCAAGGAGCCCTTCTAGGATTTCCGTTAAAAGTCACTGAGAATAAATATACTGTTATTTAACGCTTACCATTAAATCAAGGAGCCATTCTAGGATTTCCGTTAAAAGTCACCGAGAATCAACATTCTATTATTTAGCGCTTACCATTAAATCAAGAACCCATTCTAGGATTTCCGTTAATAGTCACTGAGAATGAACATACTATTATATAGCGCTTACCATTAAATCAAAGACTCATTCTAGGATTTCCGTTAAAAGTCACTGAGAATCAACTTACTATTATTTATTATTTCCTTTTATTACAAGGTAAGGATATCAAAAGAATTTTTGTCTTTAAGGGCAAGTTCCTTGAATGAAGATGAAAATTAATAAAAACTATACTTTTAATTGAAAATAAAAAAATAAATTGCTAATACTCAGTGGAAAAAAGAGGACAGATTATTTATGTTAAACAAGATTACATAAGAACAATAGAAAAATTCTAATTCTTGAAGATGTGCTATTGTCTCCCAAGGGTAGAAGTGTTATGTTAATAATTAAATTTAACGCATGAGCTTCTTTTCTCTCGAAATTTTAACAACCGACACATTTTAATTTAAACGCATTTCTTAATTTAAGAACTAGTGCATGAAAGCGAGAAAGGACGACGGCTGAAGTCTGCGAAAATTTAAGATGTTTATTATCCCAGAAAATACAGTAACAAAGAATTTATAAGTGTGCTTGCAACTCTTTAAAATAAATAATATTTAAGAAACAGTTAGTTTCAGAAATAATTTTTATTCCATGTAATTCATATTGCTAAGATTCTTATCCGCCAGATTTTTAATTTTGCTTCAACACTCTCGTCCTTGAAAAGCAATTTCAACGGAGATGAAATTAAAATATGCTTCAATTCCAGTAATAATTTTTGCTTGAAAGACTACAAAAATAAAGGGCTTGTCTATATCTATATATATAAAACAGTTCCGTAACTGACTCACTGACTGACATACAACGAACAGACCAAACCCCTGGACCTAAAGGGCTGAAATTTTGCACGGCGATTCTTCTTATAGTGTAGGGGTACACTAAGAGAGATTTTTGAAAAATTCTTCTTGGATTTTTAAAACTAAATTTTTAAGCTGTTTTAGTAACTTTTTTTTATGTTTGCATTTAAAATAATAGTTTGGGGGTTATAAAATTTATATCACGAGAAAGATCATAAAAATTAATTTAAAATGAAATCTTTTGCGAATCTTTACCTCTATTTTCTGATTTTTGGAGAATTTTTAAAGATTCATTTTCAGAATTTAATTTATTAAATGCTGATCACGTGATTTCTTTTTCCGGTACTTTAAATAAATTTATCGTCACGTGCATAACAACTAAATAGACAAAAAAATATTTTTTTCTTGCTATTGCGGCAGACGATTGGACATTATTTTGTCTATAAAAATATCCCTTACGATATTTTTAAATATATATATATATTTTCTACATCAATTGTATATATTGATCGTCGTATTTATTATAAATATATATATATATTTCTTTGTTTTGGCATTAATTGCATACATTGATCGTTGTATTTAATTTGAATGTACTCATTAGCGAAGTGCGGGTTTTCAGCTAGTAATTTCATAAATATGAGTTGTCCTCATTGCTGTCAGGATAACATGATGTCAGCATGCACATGTGATGGATTAATGAAAAAAATTAAATATTGCACGTATTAACTTAAATGTACTCAAATCAAAACATTAATAGCGTTTAAAATTATTTAATTGCATATTCCTTGAATAAAAAGACCATGTTTTGGTTGTTGAGAATCAAAATATCCACCCTACGTGAAACTATTACCACTTTTTTGAAAAATGAAATAATCTGTCATTAAAAAATTAATTTTGAGATATCAATATCTTTAAAAATCTCTAGAGGAACTGTTCAAATTTTGATGAATGATTCAATAATATTTTGATGCCTTGATACGTTGCAGGACTAATTGCTACAGCTGATAACGACCGAACATCCACCGCGGCAGTGCAAGGAAGTCTCTCAAACATCATTCTTTCCGTTGTCAGTTTATCTTCACATAATGTCAATCTGCATATTTTGAACTTTAGTTATTTTTCCAAAGTTCTGAATGGAGTCCAACAGTTATTTTTCTTTAATATTATGTTTGTCCAATAGTCTTTTACCGTTCTTTTCAAAGGTCACACATTGGACCCATTTACACGTTGATCTACGAACTGTGTTATGTAATTCTAAACGCCCTATGGTATATTTTAAGCTAAGAAAATTAAAATATGCTTTTTTAAGAGTTTTATATTCTGGGTCCTCTTAAATCAAACTCCCACAAGTGTAATCTGATATCAGGTATTTGACATCTAAAAAATTTTAGCAGTTAAAGCAATTCCGTTTACATAACAACACTAGCTCAATATTTTCCTAATTCGAGGTCCATTCCTGGAGAAGGATTATAATCTATATACAGTGGAATCTCTATCGATCGTTTTCCGAATCAACGTTTTCCCGCATGTGTCGTTCATTTCTTCCAGTCCCAGCGATTATATTGCTTTGTTATGTTCCCGCATCTATCGTTTTTTCGCATTTATCGTTCATTTCAATCGGTCCCTTGAAAAACGATACATCGAGATTCCACTGTATATAACACAGTTCCGTAACTGATCGACTGACTGACTGACGCACAGACCAAACCGCACGATCTAAAGGGCTAAAATTTTGCATGGGGATTCTTTTTATAGTATAGGGGTGCACTAAGGGAGATTTTTGAAAAATTCTTCTTAGGTTTTTTTAAATTAAATTTTCAAGCTGTTTTTGTAACTTTTTTTAAGTTTGCATTTAAAATAGTAATCCGATGGTTATACAATTTATATCACGAGAAAGATCGTAAAAAATTCTTTAAAATAAAAATTTTTTCGAATCTTTACCTCCATTTTCTGATTTTTGGTGAATTTTTAAAGATTAATTTTTAGAATTGAATTTATTAAATGCTGATCACGTGGTTTCTTTTCTTTTTGAAATACTTTAAAATAATTTTGCATCACGTGCATAACAACGAAATAGACAAAACAAAATTTTTTTCTTGCTAATGCGGCAGAAGATTGGACATTATCCAAAAAAATATTAAAATACAGTAAAAGAAATATTTCTGAAACTGTACTATATTAACTGTACTATATTGTTTAGTATGTTCTATTAGATTTAATTTGAATATTTTCTTCTACATTATTTTGTCTATAAAAATATCCATTATATATATATATATATATATATATATATATATATATATATATATATATATATATATATATATATATATATATATATATATATATATATATATATGTACATGCATATATATATATATATATATATATATATATATATATATATATATATATATATATGCATATATATATATATATATATATATATATATATATATATATATATATATATTTATATATACATATTGACATTAATTGCATACATTGACCATTGTATTTAATTTGAATGTACTCCGTAGCGAAGTACGGGTTTTTAGCTAGTTAGCATACATGAAACCTTTTTGGATGAATAAAATCATTAAAACAGAAGAAGAGTAAAAATAACGTCCATCGCTATTCCACACCACGTTAGATCGAGACATGACATATGTGACAAAAGAAATATTAACTCATTTTTATAGTAATATCTAAACGAGTGTGTTATTTCATAATTAAATCTTTATTTTCTCAATCCGTAATTTTCTCCACGTAAGGAGGAAAAAAATCTAATTAGCGCCGTTTTATTGAAGTTAGCGACCAGAGTTTTAAAAAAAAGTTCTGGAATCTTATATTTGAGAGGCTGGGGAGGACTTTTAGATAACTGCAAATTATTCTATCTTGACATGAGCAGAAATCTTATTTTCTGCTGCCGCAAATTTATCTAAATGTGTCATTTCTTAACAGGCTGAAGTAAAATAATCGACTCTCTTGATTGAAACTGATCTAATGCTTTTGATAAGTTTAGGTCAGAAATAATTTACCTTACAGCAAGTTAAAACAATCTTTCATCTATATTTTTGCTGTTTTTGAAACTTATACAAATTAAATAGTCTTGATTTTCATCGAATTCACCGAGCTAAAACTTCCCCATCTTCGTGATACTGACAAATTGACGATCCTTTTTCAAAGTCAGATGTATAATAAATGTTTTAGGAATTTTCAAGAACAGGTAATTCATCACCGTATTCAGAATTATATTTATTTCGACGCAAAGTTAAGTAAGGGGATTTTACTCAATCAATTGCAGACAGTTAGAAAATACGTACTACGCTGTCTATCGTTTTGACATAATTTCTACAGGATACGTACGGCATTTCGTGATTAGATCTTGGGTATTCTGTAGAAATTATATAGGAATTTCTCTATAGATTGAGTAATTTGGGTTTTGAGGATTGTCTTGAGATCACCCAAACCAATTGCTCCCCAGCCAGAAGAATTCAAATTATTAGTACGAGACTAGTGGCGGATTTAAATAAATTTATAAGTTTTAAAATGCTGAAAGTATTTGTTTCAACATATATTCCCAAAAATTAGTCTCCAATTTTAAATGCTAAAAGAATGATTTTTTTTCTTCAATCTGACAATAATTTCTGCAGAAATCTGATTTATTTATTTTTTCTAGCGGAGGCAATTGTCGTGTAGACATTCGTCTATAATTCAAAGCAATTTGTTGGCCATTTTATTATGGGACACTATATAGGCGGACCAGCATTAACCACTATGAAGGGATGACACAAACGGAACTATTTTAGTGGCACGACGCCGGGATTCGATCCGAGCACGCTCAGCACCGAAAGCCAGCGTGCTGAACAACAGGACCACCACAAGCTCTTGATTTAAAAATCTATGACATAAAAATTGACGGTAGTTGTAATACAGCAATTTTTTTTTCTTTCTAGCACTCGATGATGATTATAGTTTAAATAATTCGTAAATCATGCCGACCACTGCGAATGCATAAACGGCAAGGTTTTGTATATAAGTCACATTAACTAAACAAAGCAACTTAAGTTCAAAAAGAACATAATTATTGCCTAGCCATATCCGTGGCAACAGACTCTCTACTTGGTGGTCTAAAACAAATTAAATTTTCGAGCTGGCCGTTTCCGGTTCCTGTCGACTTTTTCCTTTCTGTATTTATTTCTGATTACAAGCAAAGTTAAATTACAATACATTTCGTCTTATTTTTGATTTCTATGTGTAACAGTAGACAAGTAGTATTACAACTCATACTACTCAAAAATACATCATGTAAAATTAATATCACAGACAATACATTAATAAATTCCCTCGGTACCTGTTTTGTACACACTGCCAACTTACATAATAATAACTAACTGTGTGTAATTTTTGCATACCTTTAAATTATATTTGGTTATCCTACATTATATATATATATTTTTTTTTTCATTTACTAATTTTATTATTATTCTTTTATTTATTTTTTATCAGTATTTAATTGCTAATTAATTACTTATTCTTTTTTTCTTTTTAATTTTACTTCAACCTTCTTTTTCATCTCATAACGCAAGTTGCCCTGAGTCAGGCGCGAACTCACTACCTTCTACGCTGAAGTCCAGAGCCTTAGCTCTGAGCCACTGATCTACTCTGGTGACCTTTTTAATTCCCTTCAGTAACTTTCTCTCTCCAACCTAGTAGAAGAAAGTGTTACTTTCCTGTAGTTTAAATAATGTATGTTCTATTACACTGTCGAATAATTCAGAATTAATCCGTCCTGCTCGAAGGTACTCCTGCTTGAAGGAGAGAATACTGCTCGAAGGCAGTATTCTCTCTGACGACCCGTCTAGCAATTTCAATCCGGCTCATAGGGACGACAACCCAAATAAAACAACTCCAGGCCTTAGCCCCTAGCCCCAAACCAAAGCAATCATTAGTATCAATAGCAAATCAACAATATTCCTATCTACCCAATACGAGTGCCACCACACTGCGGTCTGCATCACTTATCCTTGCTGCATTATAAATATTATTAAACTAAATTCGTCTTACATCGCTAACTTAAATATAGGGACGAGGTGGCCCAGTTGGCAAGAGCAGCGGCCCAGTGATCTGAACATTCCTGGTTCGATGCTCGTCGCTGAAAACCCACCGCCGTGTTCACTAATGGTGGCCGGGGCACGTAAAATAGGCCGTGGCTGCAATGTCCTCCAAGTTCTCAAATTTACCTCTGGAGGAGCGGGGTCAAGTGTTCCGGTCTTGCCACTTGACTCGGTCCAAAATTACGGGACCGGTCATTTAGCCAAGTCGGACTCCGACCCTTATGGTGCTATTCAAAACCGGAGCAGCCCCTTTGGGCCCAATAGCCTATTAGGACCTGGTGGATGGAACCTCCAACCAGGGGGCATTAACAACAACAACTTAAATATATCTCCGTACGAGTCATAACAGTGACTGTCTCATCTATTTGTTGATTCCTTACTTATCGATTCATTTATAAAAACAAAGTAAATGATATAAAACAAAATAAAATCACATGCTTCCAAATTTGCATTGTAGAATAATTCTAGTCCCGTTAACAGCCCAGTAAATCATGAAACACTTAAAGTTTGTTGAAAATTAATGGGGATAACTTCGCAATTGTATACTACCAGGATTTTTTTCAGTATTTTTGTTCCCAATATTATAACAAAAAAATGGCAAAAGTCCACTATATATTACTACACTAGGTCATATTAAACATCCAGTAAATTTCCGTAGCAAAACACTTGAATAAATCTTCCCCTATATCGAAAAATACTTTTCCATTAGACACGAATTTAAGATTTTGCTCATTATGTGCATTTGAGATAATTGCATTCGTAGGTCCTTACTAAACGCAAGCAGAACAGCCCTTAGTTCTCAACAACGAAATTATTGAACAACCATCGACTTTTGGTCTTCAAGAGTTAAGGAGCTTCAAATTGAAACGTCAAAATTGGGTGAACAAACCTCTTAGTTAGACTCCATCCAATTATCAAGCGAATGATTTGCACACTTTACTCCAGAGGTATTACTTGAATATTTTATATGCCAGAGTGTCGAGATCTATCGACAAGTGAATATCGAATATTTTGTTACTTAATGAATAAATTAAAATCAAAATTTGGTTTCTTAATAATGGTCCGTATATATCAATGCAACAAGCCTCTTGTGTTCGGAATTCTGTGGAAAATTTTAGGAATTCTGATTAAGATTCCCCGACTTTATCGTTTTATACAAATTAGTTTGCTCGCTTAGTAAGAATATTTCCAACCGTGAGATAATTAAGTGCATTTAGTGACTGATTTATCAGAGCTGAACTAAAACTCTTGTCGATAGCCTTCAATTAAAAATTAGACAAAGCTGTCGAAAATGCGTCTTTAAGCGTGGATAGGAATTTTTATGAATTTTGACTAAGAGACATTTCTTGAAGTTCATAGCTCATTTTTATTCCTATCTTGCTTTTAACTGACAACATTTCACTGTAAGTCATAATTACTTGGCATCTCCGAGTTTCTTTCGAGAATCTTCAAACGTAACGTGAAACTGCTCATTTTATAAACTCCCATCTAAAATGTTTTATTCAAATCTGAAAATTTCTTCTCTTTCTTCATATATTTAGGTTTTCTGTATTTCGCACAACAGTGATTTGTAGTGATGGTAAATAACTTTTTAAGGGGCCAAACACAAATGTATACGCCTAACTAATGTATGTTTTTCTCGCCTAAATTATACTATGAAACTTTTTTAGGTCCTAATAGGGGCATTAAAGACGTAAAATAAATTCAAAAATATTATTTGACAACATCTGGTTATTAGCAAATAAATATTGTTGCATTTGTGTCATCCAAAAATAGTATTTAAAAAGTTCATTAAGTCGTACGAAGCGTATTCAAATAGAAAAATAAATAAATAAGAGAATAATAACTTTCACTGCTCTTTGACACTACATTTATCAAGGTGTATGACAAACTAGCTGAATATCCGTGCTTCACTACGGAGTAAATTCCAATTAAATACAACGGTCAATGTATGGAATTAATGCCAAAAAAAATAAATATATGTATAATATATATATATATATATATATTTAATAAATACAACGATCAATGTATGCAACTGATGTAAAAAAACAAAAAAATATATTTATAAAAATCGCAAGGGATATTTCTATAGAAGAAAATATTCAAATTAAATCTAATAGAACATACTAAGGAATAGAGTACAGTTAATGTAGTACAGTTTGAGGAACTTTTCTTTCACTGTATTTTAATATTTTTTTGGATAATGTCTAATCGTCTGCCGCATTAGCAAGAAAAAAATTTTTTTTTCTCTATTTCGTTGTCATGCATGTGACGATAAATTAGTTTAAAGTACCAGAAAAAGAAATCACGAGATCAGCATTTAATAAATTAAATTCTAAAAATTAATCTTTAAAAATTCACCGAAAATCAGAAAATGGAGGTAAAGATTCAAAAAAGATTTCATTTTAAAGGAATTTTAATGATCTTTCTCGTGATATAAATTTTATAACCCTCAAATTATTATTTTAAATGCCAACTTAAAAAAAGTTACTAAAACAGCTTAAAAATTTAATTAAAAAAAATCTGAGATGAATTTTTCAAAAATCTCTCTTAGTGCACCCCTACACTATAAGAAGAATCGCCAGGCAAAATTTCAGCCCTTTAGGTCCAGCGCCAGCGGTTTGGTCTGTGCGTTGTATGTCAATCAGTCAGTTACGGAACTGTTTTATATATATAGATTAGCTTATATTTTTAATTCTGCTTACAAACGCGCATTATTTAATAACTTAAAGTTTTTATATTGTCAATTCTATTTATTCTTCACGAATGGTGGTGGGGGGGGGGAAGTATCACTGGGTATCTGCACGGAAGATTGCAAAAGAGTTAAAAACCGTTCAGTTCATATTACACCGCGGATTTTTGATATAAGTGTTAGCTTTTGAGACCTTACATACCCATAAATCTACTTTTAGAAATATTAGACGGAGGTTAACTTAATACGTGGTACCTCTTTGTTGTTGTTGAAGCAAAATATATTTTTAACAGAAATTAATCTAACTTTCTTGATAAATTTAACCTAGCTATTATAAAATATACCATAAATATTTAAATATATATTCTTATTTAAGACAAAACATTAAAAAATAAAAAGTTTCGATTTTATTCCAATCCATTATCTAGTTTTGGAATTATTTTTTAAAGTATGGTGGTAAACTACAATAAACACCATTTAGTTTATTATAAATATGAATATTTTTTCATTTCTGTAGTACATAGTTGCATTTTGCTCTGGTAAAATGAATCAAAATAATTTTTATATAGTTAAAATGAATAAATGCTCATCTTGGGCATTTCTAAGGGATCTATAAACACGCAATAAGGGAATTTTCAAAATAATGATATAAAATGCAAACTTAAATGACATATTTAGATTGTTAAAATTTGATTTGAAATCTTTTGACTGGTCTTTGAATGGAAATATAGTCCCATTTACTAAAAATAACCTGAGACAATAACTTATAGTAACTAATAATTCAGGATTCAGGAATATTTTGATCAATATCGGAGGCAAAAAATTCTCCTCAACATTGCAGCGAACGAGACGTAACCTGTTAGAAATTCCCTGTCACTTCGAAGTTTTCGAGGAGAATTAAGTTTTAACTTGACTTTTCCCTGACATTTATGTTAAATTTCATTTTCCCTGACAATCTCGATATTTCCGGTTTCGTAAATGCGAGCGAATCCTAGTTAATATTTAGAACAGTTCAAGATTTCGCTCTCTATTGTAGACAACTTAACGGAAACTATCCAACTAATCAACCGAGGATAAACACTTCGCAGTTTTCCAGGAGAATTAAGTTTTAACTTGACTTTTCCCTGACATTTACGTTGAATTTCATTTTCCCTGACAATATCGCTATTTCCGGTTTCGTAAATGTGAGAGAATCCTAGTTAATATTTAGAACAGTTCAAGATTTCACTCTCTATTGTAGACAAATTAACGGAAACTATCCAACTAATCAACCGAGGATAAACACTTCGCAGTTTTCGAGGAGAATTAAGTTTTAACTTGACTTTTCCATGACAATCTCGCTATTTCCGGTTTCGTAAATGCGAGCGAATCCAAGTTAATATTTAGAACAGTTCAAGATTTCACTCTCTATTGTTGACAAATTAACGGAAACTATCCAACTAATCAACCGAGGATAAACACTTCGCAGTTTTCGAGGAGAATTAAGTTTTAACTTGACTTTTCCCTGACAATCTCGCTATTTCCAGTTTCGTAAATGCGAGCGAATCCTACTTAATATTTAGAACAGTTCAAGATTTCGCTCTCTATTGTAGACAAATTAACGGAAACTATCCAACTAATCAACCGAGGATAAACACTTCGCAGTTTTCGAGGAGAATTAAGTTTTAACTTGACTTTTCCCTGACAATCTCGCTATTTCCAGTTTCGTAAATGCGAGCGAATCCTAGTTAATATTTAGAACAGTTTAAGATTTCGCTCTCTATTGTAGACAAATTAACGGAAACTATCTAACTAATCAACCGAGGATAAACACTTCGCAGCCATAATTGGACAATTTATCGTTGCTACGGAGATATAAGAGCGAATTCTATTAAACTACATATCCCGTTCTACACAAAGGTCACTAAATATGAGAAAGTATTGCAGCAGTTACATTCGTATAAACTTAAAATCAACTTGATCTAATTTCTACACCCAATGTATGTCTTCGGAAACGGATTCACCTTAGAAATGAAAAACTTAACCCCTATCTCAGCAAATTCGGCTTTTAAAAATATGAAATATATAAACTGAACCTCAGCAAATGCAATTCATAAATCTGAACATTATTAGAAAACGCTTTATCTCTCTATATAAAAATGTTCCGTGACTGACTGACTGACTGACAGATAACGCACAGACCAAACCGCTGAAAATGAAGAGCTGATATTTTGCATGGCAATTCTTATAGTGTAGGGTTGCACTAAGAAAGAATTTTGAAAAATTCTTGTTAGATTTTTTTCTATTAAATGTTTAAACTGTTTTTGTAACATTTTTTAAAGTTTGCATTTAAAATAATAATCTTAGGGTTATAGAATTTATATTAAGAGAAAGATCATAATAATTCCTTTAAAATGAAATCTTTTCCGAATCTTTACCTGCATTTTCTGATTTTAGGTGAATTTTTAAAGATTAATTTTTAGAATTTAATTTGTTAAATGCTGCTCCCGAGATTTCTTTTCTTCTTGTGATACTTTAAATTAATTTTGCGCCACGTGCATAACAACGAAATAGATTGACAAAAGAATATTAAAATGCAATAAAAGATAAAATTGAACCACTAGACTATTTGAGATGGACGTTTTTAAAGAATTTAACTCAAATTAGTATGTTTTATGGATATTAAACATAGAAATTAATTGCATACATTGACTATTGTATTTAATTTGAATATTTTCTTCTACATTATTTTGTCTATAAAAATATCCGTTGTGATTTTTTCATAAAATTGTTTGGCTTTAATTGCATACATTGACCGTTGTATTTAATTTGAATGTACTCCGTAGCGAAGTGCGGGTATTCAGCTAGTTAAATATAAATTTCTTCAAGAAAGACGGGAAGTAAAATTTGAAGAGTAGTTCTATTCGAAGAATAGAGGAGATGGGAAAATACTAGTTGATAAAAATTGTTTTGCTAAAAAAGCATTTAGATTTTTCTCGGGATATATTTCCTAAAGGAAAGACATAATTTTTAAATGATACAACAAACAAATTATTAGAAGCAGGTAGTTCATGTACCGTAATTAAAATTACAAAAGTCAAGGACAGAGAAGAGAAGACCATTTAAAACTATTACCGTTACAAACAAGGCTATAAATCTCCAGAGTACTGAGTAACCATGGGTTTATGTTTTGCCCTTATTATCGGCTCCTCGTCATGGCATGGCATGGCATGGCCGACAAGTATGGTGGAAAAGAAATAATTCCAAATGAGATATTTCTTTCCATTGTTACTGGTCACTGAAAAAGTGCAGTTATCCAGTCCACACCGGAAAGAACTATCTATCGTCTATCCCGAACTGCAATGCATAATTTAGAGTGCTCGAAAACGAAAAAAAAATTGCATGGAATGCACTCCCGTGGGATAGGTCACACATGCAAAGAAAGCACGCTACAAATAGGGATTACCCAATTCCGGTAATGTCTCTCAAACCCTTCAACGCAATTACTTATTAAATGAAATGACGCTGCTATACTTCATATAATTAATATTCGTTCCTGTTTTATTCAATATATATATATATATATATATATATATATATATATATATATATATATATATATATATAATGCTACGAATTTTGTCAGTCTATGGTAATCTCGCCAAATATGAGAGTTATCACCAAATAGGCAATGGATTTGGAGACGTATTTCGGACGCTAAATTTTGCGATATGGCGCCAAATGGTCGCCAACATTCTACGCCTTTCTGGAACCTTCTAGGCCTTTCTGGACTGTTCCGGTGATTTCTAGCTGGCGGCCGGTGGGGGAGGTTTAGAAGTCTATAAATATACCTGAGATTGGCATTCAAAGTCAGTCAGCGTTCTCTTCTGCTGCGTATTGAATGTATTGAAAGTGCGTTAGGCGTATATTGTAGTGAAGACTCCGTTATCTTGACTGTAGAGTCCTGATTGTAGAGTTTTCTGTTACTAATTGTGTATGCGCCTGAAGAATTTAGAGAATAATAAATTTTATTTTGTGTGCACTTTCTGAAGAGAATTTATTGAATTCCATCGAACCCAGAAAAGAAACAATATATATATATATATATATATATATATATATATATATATATATATATATATATATATATATATACATATATATATATATATATACATACATACATATACACTGAAGTGCCACTGAATTAGGGATACCTACCTAGTAACGAGTTGGGCCTCCTCTGGCCTTCATAACGGCTGCCACACGACGAGGCATAGATTCAACAAGTTTCTGGAAACGTTCCACGGGAATGGCTTGCCAAATATTGGCTAAAGCTGTCCATAATTCAGTAAGGTTCTTTGGTGCTGTGTGATGGCCTTTCATGCCTTGTTCCAAAACATCCCAAAGATGCTCAATAGGATTTAAGTCTGAGCTTCTAGGTGGCCAATTCATGACAGAGAAGTCAGAGGAATGCTCATCCAACCAGCCAGTATCCAACCGGGACTTTTGAGAGGTACAGATGTCTTGCTGGAAAACTCCATTACCGTGCGTATAACAGAACAGCATAAACGGATGGAGGTGATCACCCAGCAACTCTACGTACCGAATTGCATTGAGGGAGGTTGGTACACGCACCAAAGATCCCAAACTGTGCCACGAAAAAACACCCCAGACCATGATTGAGCCACCATGCCATTGTACAGTTCCAGCCAGGCATGCAGGATCCATGGCTTCATTAGCCTGACGCCATATTCTCAGCCTTCCGTCGGCATTAAGTAGTCGGAATCGAGACTCATCACTCCATGCTACTCGTTTCCAGTCCTCTACACTCCAGTCCCTGTGCTCTCTTGCCCAGGCAAGACGTGCAGCCCGATGGCGAGTATAGAGCAATGGTACTCTCGTAGGTCGACGGCTCCCGAAACCCATACGGTGAAGCGAGCGTTGCACAGTCCGTTTACTGACTGTACGACTGGCACCGTCATTAAACTGGGTGGTAATTTGAACTAATGTTTGGCTTCGCTGGCTACGTACAATACGCCTGAGCCGTCTCTCACCACGCACTGTCAAGGCTAATTGTCCTTTGCAGTTTGCCCGATCGCTAGTTTTTTTCCACCATCCATGTATTCTTGGTATACTCTTGAGACTGTCGACCTTGAAAATCCTAGCTGTCTGACAATTTCGGAAATTGAATGGCCCATGCGTCGCGCACCTACGATTTGTCCGCGATCGAAGGAGTCTAAATCAGGCAGTTTACCCATACTGGCAATTCCAACAACTAATTCAGAACAATCACAGTACGCGCTATATATGCAGTTACCACAGCGCCCTCACTTGCGCATACATGATACGCAGCGCTACACAATTTGCATAGGCTTTGCTATCCCTAATTCAGTGGCACTTCAGTGTATATTCTACGAGGCAAACTATGTCGGTAATTAAAGAAACTGTCATATCTTCGGATTTAATTCCTTTCACTTTTCTCCTTGTTGATGAAAATTTTGGACAGTCCATATTTTTCATTTCATTTCGAAATTTGTTTCCAATTATACTGAATTTTTTAGGCTCGAATAATTGTCATTTACATCGTTATCGTTCATCTACATTATTTGAAATGGTAAGACATCACAAGAACGTCTATCTGTGACTGACTAACGCGGACTTCAATCCCGAGTCTCCCTAACATTATTTATCTGTTCATTAGAATAATCTTCATTATTATAATAATGTTCATTATTCTCTATTAGCGATGCTCTATTCCCGAGCTCTATTAGCGATGTTAGGATCTCTATTTTTATCTAATTCTGGTTCTTATACACTAAATTTTTAAGGTTCATTTAAAAAAATAAATATTACAGTCTTAACAACTGCGGGTTTCTTACCCTTATCGATTTTACAACTTTTGTGAAAAAGCTATTTAGATTAAAATTTACTTAAACACAATAAAATGTTATTGCTAGAAGTAATAAATTTTCTGTGACTGACTAACGCGGGCTTCAATCCCGAGTCTCCCTAACATTATTTATCTGTTCATTAGAATAATCTTCATTATTATAATAATGTTCATTATTCTCTATTAGCGATGCTCTATTCCCGAGCTCTATTAGCGATGTTACGATCTCTATTTTTATCTAATTCTGGTTCTTATACACTAAATTTTTAAGGTTCATTTAAAAAAATAAATATTACAGTCTTAACAACTGCGGGTTTCTTACCTTTATCGATTTTACAACTTTTGTGAAAAAGCTATTTAGATTAAAATTTACTTAAACACAATAAAATGTTATTACTAGAAGTAATAAATTTTCTGAAAATAGTAAACAGGTCTACAAAATAAAGAAATGAAAAGCAATTAAGAAAAAGATATAAGCAATAAACAAAATGAGAAAAATTTCATATTGAATGTGATAATTACTGGGAAGACAAAAGAAAGGGCCAATTATGCTATATAAAACGTAGTTTATTGTGGATCGTATTTACGTCAAAAGAGAGTAGAACGTTCCATTACTAAATAATTCATTTCAATTGAGTAGAGAGCGCTAATGGCTTAGCAAATTACGTTCTAATTGGCGTTAAGCTTTTTGTCAAAGTTTTAATTGGCTGCATCAGTAAAAATTGCAATTGTCAGAAAAATTAACGAGAAGACTTTGAGATAATTTAGAAAGAACAAAAGGAAATATGTATTGCCTAATATCGTTGTTAGGAGCTGTATGAAATTTATAATCGAATCTCGTTCTACAATTTAAGACAAATGGAGGGAACGGTTTTTTTTAGGAAATCCTAAACCTGAGTGTTACTTAATTTTCAATACATCAAAGGTTTGAATATTAAGGATTAGTTTCTTTTAGTGCAGTTTTGTTTCATTAATATTTGCAATATTATGACTAGAGAGTTTTAAAAGCATTTATTACTGCTCACATCTCCCATAAAATGATAGTTAAAATAGTTAAGCAGAAAACAAATTTCGATAATTGTAATACTAATACGCATATCACTGGATTTATAAAATAATTCTGCTTGCGAAAAGAAGAGTTTAAAAGCCTGATAATTTTCAAGGTATTACATAATTTTTTGTATTTTGTAGATTCGAGTGTGAAAGTTTCATATTTGGAATTAAATTTTAAGCTAAATTAATGATATGCTAGTTATGTTAAATAAAAGTAAATCTCTAAATTTGTTATATCTTGCATGGTTTTTCCGATTAATCACCTAAAGTTGTACAATTAAACTGGATAAATATAATTCGAACTAGTAAAATGTAAATAATTCAATAGAGAAGGATATTAAATAACAGGAAGAATGGAATGACAGTCAAACGAAATAAACAGAAATCTTGCACTTAGAGCTAAAAGCACCATAAATACAAGATTCTGTAGCAGTATAAGAACTAAACCATATACCGATGCAACTGACCGGTTCCCCCTTGAGGAAACTGATTCGGTTAGGCCTCCTGATGAAGATACCGGTCGGTTGCCTGTTATATGTTTTAGTTCTTATACTGCTACAGAATCTTGCAATTATGGGGCGTTTAGCTCTAAGTGAAGGATTTCTGTTTATTTCGTTTGACTGTCATTGCATTCTTCCTATTATTTAATATCTTTCTCTGTTTAATTATTTACATTTTACTAGTTATAATTGTCTATGTTTTCAGTATGAGTATTTGTTGAAACTGCGCAATCTTTTATTGAAAAGTTTCAAAATTATTTAACGCTAGTGCAGTTTTTCTGTTAATTTCATTCGGCTGTCTATGCCTTCTTTATGTATATCAATTTCTTAATTTGTGTTGAATTATTTACAATGTATAAGTTAATTAATGAATATAATTATACATATGAATGATACAGCAGAACATACTTATAGTATTTTCGATTTGATTTGAAGTAGTTACCCTTATTCAAACAAAGGCCAGCACTTTTAATATATTGTTCCATTGGATGAGAAAATAAAGTCTTTTTCGTACTATGCATTTAAGTAACTGTATTTATGTACCATTTAAGAGTAAGTATTTATTCCAAAAATGTGAAATAAATAATTTGCATCTTTCAAAAAAACCATGTGTTTTTAAGTTTTTATTAACCCTTTAATTCCCAAAACTAAGGTGATATCTGGCAGAACTGTAGTTGACAGATTTGTTTACATTAATTATTCCACTTACATGACAAATATTCTTCACTGACTTTGATACCATTATTTTGGAGTTAATTTGCTATTAATTATCGCAGTTCATTAAATACAAATAATAAATAACTTTTAACTACATAAGTTTAGATCAAAAAACATAAGTTATGAGGAATATTTTTAAATAATTGAAATTTTCATAGAAATGAAATTAAAGCCATTCCCTTCAAACATTAGATCTTTACATTTTTCGTGTCCGGAGCCCTTTGAAAATTTTATGGCACCTATGGACCCCTCCCGCGGATAATAAAGATTCATACAGCGACTCGTTCGAAACATAAAATTTAGAAATTTAATAAAGCAACAACTAATTTTGAATAATCTAATGGGAAGGATATGCATAAGATAAAATAGCAAAAAATAAAGGATTAATGCATAAAATAAAGAATTTCAAAAGATATCAATACATTACAAAAAAATTTCGCGATTAAAAAATTTATTTAGTCTTTGAAGACGTATTATTTACCGATCAGATGTACCAATCAGATGTACCGTTGTACATCTGATTGAATTCAAATTCAAAGGCTACCAAGTTTTTTTTTAAAATTTTCATATTGAACGCGTGCTAACTAATATGTATATATATATATATATATATATATATATATATATATATATATATATATATATATATACACAGTGGAATCTCTATCGATCGTTCCCCTAATCATCGTTTTCCCGTATGTGTAGTTTATTTAACCCAGTCCCGACTATCATATTGCTGGATTATGTTTTCCCATCTATAGGTCAGTTCTGTCGGTCCCTTGAGATTGATTACCATACTTCTATTCCAGGAACTTGAAAACAGCAAGTTCTTGGAATAGAATTCTCCTCTCTGTTGGCGGATCCCCGAAATTGATTCACGAACTCCCAAGGGGTTCCTGAACCACGTCAAGAAACCATGACTAAAAAGGTTCAATAGATATCCAATCCAAACATTCTAGCTTTTACCACTCTAAATGCCCAAGTCGCACAACTAGTAAAATACTGTCGTAAGTTTAATGGACTAACTGATTTACGACAGTATTTTACAAGGGTGTGCGAAGCAACAGTTCAGTAAATATTTCTGTTCAAAAACACCCTCAAAATGAACAGCTCAAGAATGTTTTCTAAATATAAGGCATCCCCTAATGAAAATGACGCTCGAATAATTCCCCGAGGCAAATAATTTGACAGTTTAAAGACTATATGTATACTAGTATGGCAAACAGCACCTAAATATAGCTAAAGAACCGTTGCTGACGTTTAAAAAGATTACATCTTTTTTTTTCCTCTTAAAGCAACAATTATCTTTTCTGCAGTTCTTCCTCCTTTTACGCAGAGCGAGAAAAAAATCTTATTCCGACTTTAAATGAAAGAAGTTGTTGTGATGGTGGATTATTTTTACGAAAACGAGATTTTTTTTAAAACAAAATAAAGATTTTTCAGAAAAATTATGATTTTTTAAGCGAACAACTGGATAGTCAAAGATAAAATTGTTGCATAAAATTTTTAATTAAGTCGAGAAGTTGTGTTTTTAATTATATTTTTATTTTATTTTTTTGCAAATTTAAACAAGTTTCTTGCATGAGGTGTTTTTCCGGAAGAGCATAAAACTGGTATTAAAAGAAAAATATTGACATATGTGTACTAGAATACAAATCCTCTGTTTACAGTCTCTTTCTGTACTGATATATTTTAGGAAGTAATAAACTTACAGGAAAATGCGACAAGACAAGTTATACAAGAAAAGTACAAGAAAACTTTTACCGTATTCAGCAAGTTAATTCGGTCTCTAATGCATTATATAACAGGTATTTCATAGATATTTAAACGCAAAAACAGGAGAATAACATAAGAAACTAGATTGTGAAGACAACAGAGAGTTAGACAGTTTGTTTTGTTTAAGTTTGTGAAATAAATTCCAATTTAGAGACTTCCAAAAGATGATTGTTTGCTCTGCTTTTTGCAAACGATGTTAAAATAAAAAGGTTGTGTGTGTGTGTGTGTGTGAGTATATATATATATATATAATGTATGATATTTTTATTCTTAAATTATAATAATAAATAATAATACAATATTAATTTTGGTTTATATGACCATTACCACTGTTTCCTTATTAAGACTGCGTCTGTGTTTCCTTTAACTCCATGGTTGCAAGGTTTGTGACGTCAGTCTCCTTGTGGTTTAATACTCTGAACTTCAACTTTGTCTAGCGACAGGCTTGGTGTAGTTTGTTTGGATAGCAACATTTCATACTTTTCTTCTGGTTTCATATGGATTGTTCGGTGTCTAGGTATGTTTATTGGATAGATCATATCTATCAGAAACAATCCTTTGGTTTTTTGACAGTATCGGCACCGCTGATGAAGAGATGCTGTCAAAAACCTTTTAATTTCATATCTTTCCAAGTTTTTAGTTTCACACTGCATTGTGTAATATAGCTTATGCTGTTTTTTTCCCTTTCTACACTGTCTTATATATATATATATATATATATATATATATATATATATATATATATATATATATATATATCCTAAGAAAAAAAATTATTCTAATGTTATATTCATCTGGTCACAATACACATAATTCTTCACTTGATTTACAGAGTTGATAAGATAAATATTTGTCGGTAATGAAATTTTGTCATCAACGCTATAATGAATGCAGTTCAAAATAATAATTTAATTTCAGTATAGCTGTAAAATGTATTTCGAAGTATTCACTCATTTACGTTTTTAATTGCCTAACGCGATAGCCAGCTAGCCAAAAGTTTTCTCATATCCAAATATTCATGTAAAGCATTATGTATGCTCTCTGTTGAGATGCCTGCAGCCTTAGAAATCTAACATACTGTTAGTCCTCTATCCTTCAACACCCTATCATTTTATTCAATAATTTCTGGTGTAGGGACCTCAGCAGGTGCGATCAGAACTTTCAGCGTCACTTGTGCTCATTCGGGCAGCACGAACGTCAACAAACCATCTCTAAATCATTCTAAGCGAAGGTGCAGACTCTACATAATATTTATCTAGCCTGAATTTAGTGTTATAGCCACCCTCCCAAAAGTAGTTTTTCCAACACGCGGGACTCATTTTCTGTAATGCATGAACAGTTGAACGACTAAAATAGCTGTCAATCACTTATTAAGTGTCGAATATGTAGACATGCAAGCCTTTGAAACGTGACAGATGTGAAAGCGCCAACAATTTTCATACAGTGAAGCCACTTCTCGAATTTTGCACGGTCTGATCAAGCAACCTTCGTGCAAACACATGCACACACGATCTTGCGCGCGCGCACATACGCACACACATACATTAAAATAACAAAATAAATATATACACTGAAGAGATAAAAAACTGGTACAGACATGTGTATGCAAATAAAGGAGATATGTAACCAATCAGCGTAACGCGATGCTGTCGTCAGCGCCTATATAAGGCAACAAGTGTCTAGCGAAGCTGTTAGATTGGTTCCTGCTGCTACAATGGCAGGTTATCATGATTTATATGACTTTTAACGTGGTGTTATAGTCGGCGCACGACACATGGGACATGGCATCTGCGAGGTAGCTATGCAATCTGGATTTTCACGCACGACCATTTCACGAGTGTACCGTGAATATCAGATATCCGGTAAAACATCAAATCTCCGACAGCGGTGTGCCCGGAAAAAAGACCTTGAAAGAACGGGACCGTCGACGACTAACGAGAATCCTTAAACGAGATAGACGTGCAACACTTCCTAAAATTGCTTCGGATTTCAATGCTGGGGCATCAACAAGTGTCAGCGTGCGAGCTATTCAAAGGACCGTCATTGATATGGGTTTTCGGAGCTTCGGGTACATTCGTGTACCATTGTGCACTGCACGGCACAAAGCTTTACACCCTTCTTGGGCCAGCCAACACCTCCATTGGACTGTTGATGACTGGACACCCGTTGCCTGGGCTAAAGAGTCTCGTTTCCAATTGTACCAGGCAGATGGACGTGTACGGGCATGAAGTCAACCTCATGAATCCATGGACCGTACATGTCATCCTGGGACTGTTCAAGCTGGTGGAGCCTCTGTGATGGTATGGGGCGTGTGCAGTTGGCGTCATATGCGACCCCTGATACGTCTAGTGACGACTCTGACAGGTGGCGGGTGAATAAGCATCCTGTCCAATCATCTATACCCATTCATGTCTGTTGTGCATTCCGACGGAATTGTATAATTACAGCAGGACAATGAGATACCCCCCACGTTGAGAGTTGCTACCCAGTGGCTCCAGGATCACTCTTCTCACTTTAGACACTTCGGTTGTCCACCAAAATCCCTAGACATTAACATTATTGAGCATATCTGGAATGCCTTGCAACGTTCTGTTCAGAAGAGATCTCCTTCCCCCCCCCCCCCCCTAGTTCTATGGATTTGTGGACAGCCCTGAAGGATTTACGGTGTGAATTCCCTGCAGGATACCTTAAGACATTAGACGAGTCCATGCCACGTCGTGTTCCGGCACTTTTGCGTGCTTGTGGGAGCCCTACACGATATTAGGCAGGTGTACCAGAATTTTTGGCTCGTCAGTGTATATGTGTGTGTGTGTTATTTAAGTTCAAAATTGACATAGCTCGAAACTCATCTTTTCTCACGGTCATTTCTAGCTCAGACCGAGCCTGAGGGTAGATATCTAAGTTATGGAAAGTTTAAGAGGGGTTAGTAAAATTAGAAATTAATCGGTAAAATTTAGTTAGGGAGTGAGTTTTTTAACGTTAGGGACTGAGGAATATTTTTTTACGTAACTAACACACACACACACACTCATATATATATATATATATATATATACAGTGGAATCTCGATCGATCGTTCTCGGATCCATCGTTTTTCCGTATGTGTCGTTAATTTTATTCAGTCCCAACGATCATACTGCTTTGTTATGTTTCCGCATCTATCGTTTTCCCGCATTTATCGTTCATCTCAATCGGTCCCTTGAAAAACGATACATCGAGATTCCACTGTATATATATATATATATATATGTGTGTGTGTGTGTGTGTGTTTGTGTATTTTGTATATATAAACTCTTATTTTACTTCGTCTGCTTTTTAACACTTTAAATAATAATAATAAAATGATAGCTTCTCATGATAGTCAAAACCAGGGTGATTTTCTAATTCTTTAATGCGGGAAATAATATAGAGTACATTTGACGTAGCAATTTTTTATTAGATACTTTATTTAATAATATTTAGAAATATCTTTTATTTCCTGATAAACAATCAGATAATGCATCAGATTTCAAAAACAATTAACATGTTTTTGTACCGCACTTAAGTTGCGGGACTAAAATAAATATTTATTCATCAATCTAATATTAAATTTCATGCATTTAGAATCTTTCTAAGTAACGCAAAGTTACATTTATGTGTATCTCATTCCAATCATCATATTAATTTCAGTTAGGATTGTTTATCTTTGACTCTTAAGAACCGATAAATATGTTGTTTTTTTTTCTACTGAGCATAAAGTATTTCAATCATGCTCTATTTAGTAAACGTAGTACTTAATTAAAAATCCTTTAATTTTTTAAAAAAGTTCCTTAAAGATCCCCATTTACATGTTGATAAAAATTATTTTCATAAACATTCCATACATATTAGCTACATTGCAAATGAAAGTAGTATGAACTTGAAATTATTCTGAATTTATACTTAGTTTATACTAAGTATACATTCAGAATAATTATTAGTTTACTTGTTATACTTGAATATTTCAGAAACTTTAAAAAACCAGTCTCATAAGACAAATTTTACAAAATTCTCTCCCTTATTTTCTGGATTAAGAAAAGTAGTGGGGCCGGGAAATAATAGGATATTAGGATAAATTTTCTTTATGTGGCTCTCTTAGAAAGTTGTTTTTAACACAAACAAAACTTGTTTGAAAGTAATTATTTTCATTCACAGAGATAATGGAACGTACACTAAGTCGGATTATGTATCTTTTAAAGAAATCATTTTAAGTTCGCTAACTAGGAACTTCAAGAGAATCTAAATGTTTAAAAATGGACTGCCGTGAGAAGAACTGTGATTTTAAATATTAAATATCATTCGAGAGACAGTTTTCGGATTAATCTAATATTCAAAAGATGCTTTTTATTTTTTAAATGAAAAGTTCATTTTTGTTACAGAGCATAAAATAAAGATTTTTCGACATGTATAAATAACGTAATGGGATTACATTTCTTTTGTATGAATAAATATTCTTCGTATTAGTATTTAAATTGAAGTGTAAATATATATACTAATAAACACAACGTATATACTCACGCAGACACTCACCTATGTTGCACATACATAAGTAAATATTTACTCAGATTTGAAAAATTCGTCTATTAATTTTATTTATTTTTTGTTATAGTTTTTATTTTCTAGATTCATTTAGTTGATGTATCACACATGTTTTACTCATGTGTCTCACACACACACAAATACATTATCTGTGACTATAGATACGATTTTAGCTGTATATAAGCGCAAAACTCTTATCAGAAAAAAAGATTTAACTTTCTTCTTACACCCTTACCAAATTTTTCTAATGTATCTAGCATTATTCCGTATATTAATTCCTTGGAATTTTCAAGTAACTGTTTATTTTATCAGCTTGCGAAATTTATTTAAAAGAATTTCATTTAGCACGTTACCATCTTACAATTTTAACGTAGGATTACGTTCCTCAATAATG
Organism: Dolomedes plantarius; assembly: GCA_907164885.2. NCBI lineage: Eukaryota > Metazoa > Arthropoda > Arachnida > Araneae > Dolomedidae > Dolomedes > Dolomedes plantarius. Next base: position 130,216,954 of record OU015501.1, read on the forward strand.
GCCCTTCGGAAAGTGAAAAAGTGTTCGTCCTGCGTCGTGAGTTATAATTTTGGCAGCGCGCCAAACCCAGTAGCAGTAAACAGTTAAACAGAAAAGTAGCAAAATGCGCAACGATAAGTAATCCTACGTTAATAACCCACGGTAGTTTCGTTAGAAGAGACTCTGAAATATTTTTTTTTTTCTAGAGTCAGCATAGAAATTAAAGACTACATTACGTCTTTTACAGTTTTGGCCAGCAGTTCTCACCCTTTTTATGCCTACTCCCCCCTTTGGATGACCTTCAATCTCTACGCTTCCCCATTCTTATGGCATGAAGTTACAGACCAGGTTCATAGGCCAGCGGTTCTCAACCTTTTTATGTCTACGCCTCCCTTTGGATGACCTTCAGACCCTGCGCTCCCCCCCCCCCCTTAGGCCTAAAAAGCGTAATTAACCAGGTTCCTATCCAGACCAGGCTCATAGGCCAACGGTTCTTGACCTTTTTATGTGTACGCCCCCCTTTAGATGACCTTCAGACCTTGCTCTCCCCCCCCCTCCTTTGGCCTAAAGAGCGAAATTAAAGCGTAATTAATTGTGTAGAATGAATTAGTAAAATACAAAAGCGTAATTAACGGTAGTCAAATACATTCTCCACTATTTTTTTTCAAACCATCAGCATCTCCCCTCCTGAGTATCCCTCACATCTCCCCAGGGGCATGCCCCCAGGTCGAAAACCACTGGTCTAGGCAGAATACTTTTGACTGGATTATTGACCTAAAAATTTTTGCGCTTTATGTTGTTGTTTCTTATGCCACCTGGCGGGAAGTTCCAGACAAGGTTCATAGGCCAGCGGTTCTCAACCTTTTATGTCTACGCCTCCCTTTGGATGACCTTCAGACCCTGCGCTCTCCCCCCCCCCCCCCCCCCCCTTAGGCCTAAAAAGCGTAATTAACCAGGTTCCTATCCAGACCAGGTTCATAGGCCAACGGTTCTCAACCTTTTTATGTGTACGCCCCCCTTTGGATGACCTTCAGACCTTGCGCTCTCCCCCCCCCTTTGGCCTAAAAAGCGAGATTAAAGCGTAATTAATTGTGTAGAATGAATTAGTAAAATACAAAAGCGTAATTAACGGTAGTCAAATACATTCTCCACTATTTTTTTTCAAACCATCAGCATCTCCCCTCCTGAGTATCCCTCACATCTCCCCAAGGGCATGCCCCCAGGTCGAAAACCACTGGTCTAGGCAGAATACTTTTGACTGGATTATTGACCTAAAAATTTTTGCGCTTTATGTTGTTGTTTCTTATGCCACCTGGCGGGAAGTTCCAGACAAGGTTCATAGGCCAGCGGTTCTCAACCTTTTATGTCTACGCCTCCCTTTGGATGACCTTCAGACCCTGCGCTCTCCCCCCGCCCCCCCCCCCTTAGGCCTAAAAAGCGTAATTAACCAGGTTCCTATCCAGACCAGGTTCATAGGCCAACGGTTCTCAACCTTTTTATGTGTACGCCCCCCTTTGGATGACCTTCAGACCTTGCGCTCTCCCCCCCCCCTTTGGCCTAAAAAGCGAGATTAAAGCGTAATTAATTGTGTAGAATGAATTAGTAAAATACAAAAGCGTAATTAACGGTAGTCAAATACATTCTCCACTATTTTTTTTCAAACCATCAGCATCTCCCCTCCTGAGTATCCCTCACATCTCCCCAAGGGCATGCCCCCAGGTCGAAAACCACTGGTCTAGGCAGAATACTTTTGACTGGATTATTGACCTAAAAATTTTTGCGCTTTATGTTGTTGTTTCTTATGCCACCTGGCGGGAAGTTCCAGACAAGGTTCATAGGCCAGCGGTTCTCAACCCTTTTATGTCTACGCCTCCCTTTGGATGACCTTCAGACTCCGCGCTCTTCCCCCCCTCCTTTGGCCCAAAAAGCGAAATTAAAGCGTAATTAATTGTGTAGAATGAATTAGTAAAATACACTCTACACAATTTTTTTTCAAACCATCAGCATCCCCTTCCCCCTCTGAGTATCCCTCACATCTCCCCAATGGGCATTCCTCAAGGTTGAGAACCACTGGTCTAGGCAGAATACTTTTGATTGGGATATTGACCTAAAAAATTTTGCGCTTTATGTTGTTGTTTCTTATGCCCCCTGGCTGGAAGTTGCAGACCAGATTCATATACGCTACGGGCCGTGTGCGGCTCCTTTTTTTTAAATAGCACCACAAGAGTCGGGGTTCGTCTTAGCTAGTTGCCACCTTAATTTTGTTCGAAAACCCCCAGTGGCGACATCTGGGGGATGGTAAATAACCTTCATAGAGGGACTTTCCGGTCTACGGATTTAACGTGCCCATATCCGGCCTAGACACGGAGATATTTAACTGTGAGCGCCGGCATTCTATCCAAGCATCCTCAGCAACGAAAGTCAGTACGTTACCGCAAGGCCACTTGGCATTGCAATCGCTAATATCTAACCACTATGCTATCACATAAGTGACACTTTTTTTCATTATGCATTGAATAGTAAAATGAGACTTGCGATATATTTTGCAAAGATTGCGACAGAAAAGCGACTTAAAAAATTTGTTTAAAAAAAAGACAGTGTTTGAAATGCAATTTTTAAAAAGTTATATATGAAAACACAATCTATTAGAATACGAAATAAAATTATGCGCTACATTTTTTTTTTCATTTTCGTGCTAATGCACATAACCGAGTAGATCAACCATAACTGTGAAAAGTTTACTTCATTATACAGAGAGCAGATTCCAAATATATGATAGCTTTCAAAACAACTTCAAAAATATCTTTATTATTCTTCGCAAGCAGAGGCGTAAATCTTCAGTATCACTTTGTACTTTATTTTTATTTGAGGTGAAAGAAAAAATCATGTAGAAATGATATGTTAGGACACTTTCGAAAATTCATTTTTTACACATTCCCTGATCATCGACCAGAAGAGAAAAAATATTGTTTGAAAAGACAGAAAATATTGGCCTGTAGCCAGGATCAGCCTATTCCATAGATTTTAAAAAAGAGAAGAACAAAGGAAAATTGATGAAGAATAGATTTCAACGGCCCCCCGTCCTCATTTTATAACAGCTACCTTTCAAAGACAAAACTACAATATTTTAGAAAACGATAAGTTTTGCTAACTCACTAAAGTGGAACTGAAGTTTTGAATAGAATTTTTATGAACTCTTGGTGTAGTTACGTAAACTGAAGGAGTGTTTTTAATGTGAAAGTCATTTCAAATTATTCTTAATGTTTCCTCAGCAAAACACTAGTCTTAAAAAAAAAGCTCTTTCTTTCTGATGATGTTGAAAGCAGAGGACCTCGGTTCAAAAGATAATTTCCCGGTTTCAGTATAAAACCGAGGCATTTCTGCAATTAAGATTCTTTTGAACAACGAAGTTTTTCAAATCGTAATATCATCTATTTTAAGTTAATAGTTTATGTCAAAATAAGCTTCTCCACCTTACTCAACAGTCATGGACCTAGGCTTCAGCTTCATTATGGGATCTTTAGCATAACCTTGCCGATGAGTCCGCTGGAAAAAACTATTCGAATAGCGGAATTCTGTAGAGAACTTTTCCATTTGGTTTTTGTGTGCGCAATCAATGGATAAGACGTGCTACGGATTCCCTGATCAGTGTGAATAGTATATCCATGACTGCTGGGTACCCTGGCGATGCCTATTTTAGCATTAACTATTCAAGAATATTGGCTGATTTTAAAATTATTTTCTGCTATGTCATTTAGAAGGAAATAACAAGGCCCTGTAATATGTAGCATATGGTTGATATGGGAGATCTTTATGGTATACTAGCTGAAAACCCGTACTTCGCTTACGAGTACATTCAAATACAACGGTCAATGTATGCAATTAATGCCAAAAAAAAAATATATATATTTATAATAAATACGACGATCAATGAATACAATTGATGTAATTAATATATATATATATATATATATATATATATATATATATAATCGTAAGGGATATTTATTCTTTTTGGATAATATCCAATCGTCTGCTGCATTAGGAAGAAAAAAATTTTTTTTTTTGTCTATTTAGTTGTTATGCACGTGACGATCAATTTATTTAAAGTACCAGAAAAAGAAATCACGTGACTAGCATTTAATAAATTAAATTCTAAAAATGAATCTTTAAAAATTCACCAAAAATCAGAAAATGGAGGTGAAGATTTGAAAAAGATTTCATTTTAAAGGAATTTTTATGATATTTCTCGTGATATAAATTTTATTACCCTCAAATTATTATTTTAAATGCAAACTTAAAAAAAGTTGCAAAAACAGCTTAAAAATTTAATTTTTAAAAAATCTAAGAAGAATTTTTCAAAAATCTTTCTTAATGCACCCCTACACCATAAAAAGAATCGCCATGCAAAATTTTAGCCTTTTAGGACCAGCGGTTTGGTTTGTGCATTATATGCCAGTCAGTCAATCAGTCAGTCAGTCAGTTACGGAACTGTTTTATATATATAGATTTGAGTATACAGTCAATTCCGGTTAATCGGACCACATCGGGACGCAATCATTTTGGTCCTAACAACCGACTGGCGAATAATATTAGGCTTATGCAATAAGATTTGTTTCGGTTCTTTAGGATTCGGTCCGAATAATCGGCTGGTCTGATTAACAGGTGGTCCAATTAACCGGATTCGACCCTGTTTCTTTGTATCAAGTGTACACTGACTTACGAACTTGATAACTCTAACATAAATTAATTTTTAAAAAATACAAAAGAAACTGTGTGTGTTTTATTAAATATTAAAATCAAATTATAGATGAAGCAATGATATTCCACGTGGCGTTTTAGAGCTAAAATAGAAAAATTTATCATTAACGGCTTTAAATGGTGAATATTAAGATTAACGGCTATTTCTCCCATTTATGTTGCGGAAGAGGTTAATACAGCCTTGAAAGCCTCTAGATAATAAAAACTGATATCGAATGTTGAAATAGTAATGCATGTTGCAGTGTGTTTTTTATTCTTAAAAAAATTTCCAGGTATAACAAGGTCTTATGCTGCTATCATGTTCTTAAAAATCCATTTTATTCTGTTAATGAAAAGCATACAGTCAGAAAACGGAAAAAAATTCTATGACAATAAATCACAGGTCTGAAGCATTTTTTACTTCTATATTTTTTACTTCTATATGAATGAAAGCTTAATGAGTCTAAACAATAAAACTCCTTCAAATTAAATATTTTAGACTAATTGTAGTTACCTGGATATTGTTTCGGCAATTTTTTATATTTTAAAATTTATGTATTTATTTTAAATTATATTTAATAAAAATATTTAAAGATAACGAAAAGGTGGTCTTGTGAATGCACTTGGACTATTCAAATTAGCTCATTGAGTACACAGAAAAGTAATTTGCTACAGCTATATCCGATACTTTAAAAATGATCCGAGTACAAATCTTAGTGAAATAAATAATGTTATTACGTACGACTATAATGAAAAAATAATGGTTTTAAAAAGTTTTGCAGGTAGCAGAAAAAAATATTCCATCCACGTTTCTTTCTTTTGTCATTTTGCCAATTTTCCCTTAAGAGCTTCTTACTTATACCCAAAATGTCCCACACGTACCCCTGGGGGGGGGACGCACAAGTTAGTTTGAAAACCACTTATCTATATTATATATACCTTTTATATTATACATTAATCATCGATCAGTTAAGTTTAAGTTTTCTAATATGTCAGTTAACACACGTGAGTTAACACACGTCAGTTAACACACATACGTGATTATCCTTTTCATCACAGGAATAGTAGCCCTGTAAAGGTGGACAGTCGTGTGATGAAAACACCAAATACCAGTAAACTTTAGTTAAATATACAGTGTGTACATAAATAAGTATCCCAACTTTTCAGGGCTATTGAAAGAAAACTAAACAAAGTACAAACTTGTTGTTCATCGGAAATCAAAAACAACAGTTGTAGATTGGGTTTTTAAATGACATATTGCCATGGTCGCGGAGCGCCCAAGGACATTGCTCTTCATCAATGGCCTCCTCGCATCCCTGACATTACTTCGTATGATTTTTTTTTTCTGGGGCTACTTCAAACATCAGATGTTTGTTCCACCGCTACCAAATGACGCTGAAGAACTTAAGACACGCATATCTGCAGTGTTTTCAAACCGTCACACCAGACATGCTGAAAAGAGAGTGGGATGAGCTATCGTACCACCTCAATATCCTTTGTGTTACTAAAGGGACTCACATAACTGGGTAAAGGGACACTTATAACTGGGTCGAATTTACACTTTCAACTGTTATTTTAGACTTCCGATGAACAACAAGTTTTTACTTTGTTCAGTTTTATTTCAATACTAGAAGGTAACCCGCCATTTTGACGTCATAATACTAATAATGACGTCATAATGGAAAAAGTATATGAAAGTTAAAAAATATCCCGAATTATCTAACAATATTGCATTTAATCCACACCTTGTAAAAGCAAACCCTTTCATTATTTTTTATTTAGTTAGTTTTTCATCCGATTGGAGTAGTAGACTGCCATCCAGTTTTTTACAGATCACTACGCGATATGACTACTTGAGCTACTTGATTCATTCACATTCAAGTTTGTTTACTTTCAGAATTCATCGCAAAAGTAAACAGATTTTTAAAAACTGTTATACAGCTAAAAGCATCCATTTTTTTTTAGTCCTGAATGTTTTATAGAAAAATAGGCTGAACAAACGTGATTTGATGGAGAAGATATTAGTTTTTAGGTAAGAAAAAATTCTGATCCACATCTGAAATTGATATTAAGCCTAACCGGCTGTTTGTTTACTGAGGGCTTCAATTGAAAGATGAGTAAAGCCCGGAAGTGTTATACAGAGACAACGGCTATTATATATATAATACCTGAGAGGTTGGGATATTCATTTATGTACACACTGTATATTAAAAATCTTAATATAAGCAAACCAAATTGCAACACACATATTCTTATAGGAGGATAACAAAAATACAAAAATCTACATCTGCTAATCAAGGCTTCGCTTTCACTTTGTGCTCACTTGTATAGTCTAACCAACGAGAAATCTGGGGGTGACGGAGTTCAATAAGCGGAACTCTTTACTACGGAAAACCAACATTGAGATTTGGGTTACTTCCAAGCGTAACTATCAGCCATGACATGGGGAGGACCTCAAAGTGACGAGATCGAAACTTCGGTACGCGGCTGCTGTGTACAGTGGAGTTGCCACTTTTACACAAACAATTGACGTAAAATAGTTTACATTAAGATTCCTTAGGGCACCTTCGTTTGGAAATAAGAACCTATTTAAAATTATACTCGTACTTGCGGGAATGAGGTTTTTTCTCTTTTCATTTCAAAATCCAATACGTGATGAGAAAGACTGTGTGTAAATTCATTAGTAAATCTATCTGTTAGTGGACTTTTTGAATAACCTTTCCGTTCCACCGCCTATCAAGGAAATAGGTCAATAAAAACTTCATTAAACAATGGAAACTCTGTAACACGGCAACCTGGACTTATAAATAGACTCGAAGCAAGACTAAGGACTTATAGCATAATTCTTTGCCAGTTAATAGAGTCTCGCATTTTGATGAATGGAAGAACCCCTGCCAGCTTTTGTAGTTAATGGAACGTTACAAGGCGCCTTGTGTTGAGAGAAACAGTGAGAGCTAGACAGGTCTGCAGAAATTGGCAGGGAAGAAGTAGGGCAATTGTCAACGTAATTTATTTGGGTGAGGCACTTCCCTGAATTATTGTAAGTACGGAGCATTGTTTCTTCAAGAAAAACCTTGCAGAGAAGCTTCATTTATCTTGATAACTCTTTGGAATGGAATTTGAAGTTTCTTTATGGAAGTTTTTATTTGAATAAAAATGACTTTGACAACTAAGTGTGGTCTGGGGAACACAATACAGATATATAAAAAAATTTCATTGAAAAATACTTTAAAATGAATAAACTCATTTCATATGAATTTGAGAATTAAAAAAAAAAGAAATATATTAAATTTTTAAAGACATTAACGTACATTTCAATAACGATAACATAATATAAAAATCGCAATATTAAAAAACAAACAAATCTGATACCGTATTTTGATGATTGTTTCGCACGGGATCTTTATATAAAAAAATATTTAGAAAAATGTGTCAGGTTCCCCTTTAAACTAATTTGAAAAAGACTTTGTTTTAAGTCAATACAAGCACTCTTTGCCAGACACCACTACAGGACATCCAACTAGAATAAATTCTCAGTTCTATCAATTTACAGATAATGATTTCCTTCAGCTATTAACAAATTACATAAACCTAACTAAAACAAACAAAAATATAATCATCAGAGATACGAAAATCAAAATTTCGTGCAGAAAATTTTCAGAAATAATGGGAATATGTGTTTGCCAATGCGGGGCACTTGTCGATGAAGACATTAGCTTTTAAAATTTTCTCGGTCCTTCTATCAGGTTAGTGGGTGCGGGAGGTACGATTCCTCCCAGATGTCGCCCCTGGAGGGGGGGTGGGGGGTGGGAAGGGGTGCTCGGTCAAAATTGAGATAGCACCTAGGCAAGTCGAACTCTGACCCTTGTGATGCTATTGTAAACCGGAGTCGTACTATTCAGCTCGCAAGACCAATATGGTCCTGGTTTGGAACTTCCAGCCAGGGGTCATTACGAACAACAACAAAAATAAATTTTCTGGACGTGTCCTTTAAGGGGACGAGGGACCTTCAAATTCGAATTTTTTTAATTTTCAACTTTTAACTCTACATACAAAATGAGAATAATTAATTTTCTATTTTACTACACTGAAAACATTTAGAATTCAAAATAACGAATTTTTGGCAGAATAATGTCTGTTTTTGAAAAAAAAAATTCAAAAATGCTGACTTTTTCAAACTGATCTATGAGCATTCTACATTAATTAAAACTCTTAAATTTTGTTTTATAAGTTTACCATATGTATATAAATATAAATGTGCATTTAATATATTTTTTTGTAGGAATCTAAAATCTTAAATAATTTTTTTTTTTATTCTACCTGTTATTTTTTATGCTTTTTCTTTATTTTATGGTCTATAAATTTGAAACATACTTGTGATTTCAAAGAATTATACACAGTTTTATGACGAACTCTTGAATTAACAATTCTGAGAAATTTGGAAGATATCAAAAGAAAATGTATACGCATGGAGTCTTTTGAAAAATTCTAGCATTTTTGAAAAATTGTTTGATAAACAGGTCTTATTCCTCAACAAAATACTTATTTTTGAATTCTAAGAATCGTCAATGTAGTAGAAAAGAATATTAATTATACTCATGAGGTATATAGATTAAAATATTGAAAATTAAAGAAGAACGAGATTAAAGGTCCCTTGTTCCCTTAAATGTACCAGAAAGTGCAGGTAAACAAATGCAGAAAACAAAGAGTGCAAATTAGGGCAAAATGAATTTTTTTTTATCAGAGTATTGTCATTTTTGTGAAAAAATTATAGATGCCATCTTTAATATGCGTAACTTATGAAATATTTGTTGCACCATGTGGTGAGATTGTAGAAGGATTAATGTTAGAGCCGCCTAGAAAGTTCGAAACGGTAATTCGACAAGGATACGTCGTCCACAGTGTTAAAAATATCATGTTCCATCTCTTTAAAAATCTATAAATTTATGATAAGATTTTGAATACGTAATACATAAACATATAGAAACTAACATGATTTTTTTTGCAAATTAACCCCAGAATATATTTAGAATTTACTACAAATCCATATATCTTTGTCATTTCAGTATGTGTTTCGTGTTAATTAACCGAATGTAGATTTTTCTGAATTATAAGATTCTTTGAGAATTTTATTTCTTTCGTACTGCAGCTCACTACCATCAAAAAATGTATAGACTATAAAACATATAAATAAAAATCTTTTTATCTGAACGAAATCCATTAGGCCAAAAACACACTCCACGATCGAAAATAAATTCCATTATATCATTAACTATCTCATGCCGAGAACATAATACTTGAACTACAAAAACTCAGTGATGGTAGACATTTTCATGCATCACAGATATATAAAAGTCAAAGAAATAAAAAATGTAAAAATGTGCTGTTCAGTTGAATAAATAAATAAAAGTATATGATGGGTAGTAAAATAGCGAAAAATGAAATAATAGAAAGACATTTATACGTTTCTCGGTTATAAGATTTTGAAAGATAATCGTAAATTTAGAAATCAGTTGAACATTTTGCCAACTAACTTGAGTTATACGTTGGACCCAGCATAATTTTCATTTATCCGCAAAAATAAGGAGGATGACCTTTTTTTTTTGAAAGGTTTTTCTTTATTTTTCTGCATAAGCTCCCTAAAGGCAATTACATATAGTCTAACGATTCTCAAATTTTTATAACCCTCCATAATCCGCCCACATAGTTTAGTGGTTAGCGGTCTGAGCTGCCCCACACTGGGCTTGGGTTCAAATCCCGAATAAGGCTCGGACGTTTCTGTATCATTCCCCTCATAGGGAGCAATGCTCGCTCACCTAGGTAGGTATCCCATAATAATACTGTACATATATACTGTACATTGAATCAAACTAAAAAGCGAATATTTGGCGTTCTTATAGTTACGTTCTTGCTATTATATGTAGTTAAAATTATTATCTAATGTGAACATTAAATAAAAAAGTCTACAAATCTGATCAGGGTTAGCCGGAGATCTGGATCAACGAGGGCCGGATAAACGAGGTCTTAGGACCTGTTCACATAGGAGTCCGTTGCGTTGCGTTAAGGAAAAGATGACGTTGAGACGAAAATAAACCAATCATAGGCGTTAAAAATTCCATTGCTAATCGTTTGGAGGCCTATGATTGGTTTATTTTCGTCCCAACGTCATCTTTTCCTTAACGCAACGCAACGGATTCCTATGTGAACAGGCCCTTACTGTACTTGGAAAAGGGTAAAACAAAGATTAGGAGATATACCATGGGCGACCCCCAAAACATTGACACAATCTTTCCTGCTGAAGGAACCTTCCCCCCCCCCTTCTTTGGTGCGAATTCTCCTACTTCAGCCCACTTTTTTGACTGCTCTTTCATTTTTGGCTGGTAACGGTGTACCCATATTTCATCAACTGCTACGAAATGACGCAAAAATCCATCTTAATTCCTTTGACACAGATCCAAAGTTGTTCTTCGAAGTGTTCACTCTTCACGTTTCTGACTGATCACTGGCAAACGAGACGCCCACCTTGCTGACATCGTTCTCATGTCCAAATATTCATGAAAAATATTTTGTAAGTTCTCTGATGGGATGCCAGCACCATTAGAAATTTCATGTACTTTTAATCTTATATCCATCATCATTACATTAGGGATGTTTATTTCAATAATTCCTGGCGTACTGGCCTCAGCACGGTTACCAGAACGTTCCTCTTCACTTGTGCTCATTCATTTGCAACGAAAATAAACAAACCACTTGTAAAATTTTCTAAACGAAGGCGAAGACTCACCATAATATTATATCCAGACTGGAATTAATTTCTGCCGCCGTTCTTAAAGGGGAATGCTTTACCAACACTCGAAACTCGTTTTTTTGCATTATTATATATATAATAGCCGTTGTCTCTGTATAACACTTCCGGGCTGTACTCATCTTTCAATTGAAGCCCTCAGTAAACAAACAGCCGGTTAGGCTTAATTTCAATTTGAGATGTGGATCAGAATTTTTTCTTACCTAAAAACTAATATCTTCTCCATCAAATCACGTTTGTTCAGCCTATTTTTCTATAAAACATTCAGAACTAAAAAAATTGGATGCTTTTAGCTGTATATTTAAAAGTTTTTAAAAATCTGTTTACTTTTGCGATGAATTCTGAAAGTAAACAAACTTGAATGTCAATGAATCAAGTAGCTCAAGTATTCATACCGCGTAGTGAGCTGTAAAAAACTGGATGGCAGTCTACTACTCCAATCGCATGAAAAACTAAATAAATAAAAAATAATGAAAGGGTTTGCTTTTACAAGGTGTGGATTAAATGCAATATTGTTAGATAATTCGGGATATTTTTGAACTTTCATGTACCTTTTCCATCATGACGTCATTATTAGTATTATGACGTCAAAATGACGGGTTACCTTCTAGTGAAATAAGAGTTACCAACTAAAATGGCTGTCAATTAGAGACTAAGCATTGAATCTGTTTACAATTTGACATGTGTGCCTCTGAAGCATTCTAAATGTGAGAGCGTCGACAATGTCAGTGCAGTGGCACTATTCCTTAAATTTTTCATGGACTTTTCAAATGACCCTCGTAAGTTTTTCTCCTAACAAAGCAAAAGAAAAATATCTTTACAAAAGAATAAGACGTTTTCCTGTAGAACTCTTCAAGATAATGATTAAGTTCTTTGGTTTGAAGTACTACTTTAACTTTCAAAAAACAAGGACTACCCGATAATTGTGCAAGATTTTCTTGAAATGCAAGAAACAGTATTCATACTGATATCCTAATTTCCCTACCTTCCGTTGCTTCTAAAACCTTGCTGAGTTTATGTGACGTCGGACTGCGTAAGGAATAAAGGGATAATGTGGAGCCTTCGACATCATCAACTCTAGATGAAAAGACAAGCGGAAGAAAAAAAAAAGAATCCTTGAACAGCATTGAAAAGGAAAATATATTCTACCTGTGTGAAAAGAAAGTTAGTTTTAAACTTCTGTCATTTGCAAGCGAAAATATATAACTGGATCCTAAAATTATTTAGCATGAAATCTAGTGTAGCTTGAAAAGAAATCGGATTCAATAAAAGGTAAATTAATGAGAAAACAAAAATAATGAAATATTTACAATACACGCCAGAAAATCCCTTCAAACAAAAATAAAAAAACTATTTTTTTAAATCTTAAAAAACTTTTACTTTTTAAAATTTGTCTTTTTAAAACCAATGTTAATTATATTTTAAATAAGATTTTATCAAGGTAAATTGAGATTTTTTTTATCATTTTAAACGGACACTTTTTAACTTCAAATCTTTATGAATGATTTTACTTACAGTGCCAGAAGGCATTCCTAGTTTCGATACAATCGATCTTTGAGTCGGCGGATTTTCTTTTAGGATCAGAGACTTCACTTTCTTGATATTTACCTGCGTTCGAGCTGTCTGAGGATAAGGATTAGTGCTCATGTTTTTATTTTTACTTTCAGTTAGACGATTTTTCCCTTTCAAATTTAATATATTATAAATGACTATTTTTGAAATGCCATAACCGAAATATTTACACCGGTTTATAATTTGTTGATACGAATATTTCTCCCCGGAAGGTGCAGTAACGTAACCTTGGAGCCATCAATAAATTTTAGGAGCCAATTTCAAAATAAATCTTTTATTTTACATTCCAATCAAAGCAAAACAATATCAGACGATTATTCTGAAGTTGCCAAATATTTATCTCAAAATGCAAACGACAAAAACAAATTACAAAATCGTTTCCATAAAGTGCGAATACCTTCTGTATATATATATATATATATATATATATATATATATATATATATATATATATATATATATATATATATATACACATACAGTGGAACCTCGATCGATCGTTTCCCGAATCATCATTTTCCCGTATTTGTTGTTTATTTCATCCAGTCCCGATGATAATACTTCTTTGTTATGTTCCAGCTTCCATAGTTTTCACGCATTTACCGTTCAGTGCAATCGATTCCTTGGAAAATAATAGATCGAGATTCCATTATATATATAAAAATGACGTTACCTTACATACATATATATATATATATATATATATTGAAACTACATTAGGAAAAGCATGTTTTCCCTCCTGTAATAATTAAGAGGAATTAAATTATTTTCAGAAGCAAATCGAATTTAGATTGAAAATATTTTTCAATTATGCTAAGCCTCATTTTTATTATTATTACAATTATTTTTTTAATGTTGAGGCAGTCATCCCGAATTCATTTACCGATACACAATGGAGTATGATGCCAACCCAAAGAGTCTACAAATTTACTCCCTATAAGAAGATTTGTTACCAAAGCCTCCCTTTGTTAGCTCAATACGCTATAAGCTTAAGTTTCATGTAATGTGAGTCTTAAAATAAAATGTTTTATTATATAAACGGTGAAAATCGAAAAACCTCCAACAAAATAAACCGCGATGTATAATTATTTAAGCTAAAGATTATTATTGCAAATTAATTTAATTTTTTAGTGAAGTAACCTGAAAATGGCGTAATTGATTTTTTTAAACAGTAATTAATTATATGCATAATTCCGAAAAGCGGTTGGAATTTCTTTTCTTCCGCGTCATCTACGCAAAGAATTTAGTTGTTAGTACCACAACAACGTAAATCTCAGTTCATTAGAAGAGTTCGAACATCATAATTTGTCAAACCGAGGGACGGAAGCCACGTGGTGCTACCACTACGCTAGATAAGCATGCAGTACAAACAAAAACACAAGAGCATCAAAAACTTCTTAATGATCTGCGGTGTTCCGTAAACAAGACCCTGTGTAAAAGAGGGGTCTCCCTTTCTACGAGGAAAACCATTTCTCAAAGAAAAACTAGAGGAAGTTCGAGGAAAAAGAGAAAGAGATGTGTTGTAAAGGAACGAACGTTGTCCCATCATCATCCATCACACACTGACATGGCTCCAGAGGCTGAACTGGGGGATTCTTCGCCCACTGATCGGTAACAGCTTTACAAGGATTTAAAGACACATCGATTGCTATCAGCCAAAAGCACTTTTTTTTTACCCAGGGCCTGGATTGTCTTTGTAAATAAAACGAGTGTTGCAGTAGCGCTGTTTCCGCCAGTTTTATTTATTTACTTTCTATTTATTTTTCTTTTAAATATATACAAGCTCCGGCTATCTTACGTACGTTCCAAATTATGGATACGGTGCATATGGTTTTGATGGAATCAGTGGCTAGCACCTGTTATACAAAAATAAGTTCATTGTAATTATTTTATATCATTGAGAATCAGCAAGATAATATTCTGACTGTTTTTAATAATAAAAAATAAACATTTGTAGATTGTAGCTCTAATTTATTCAACAGTTGTGTAAGCTCGTTTGTCATGGTGGACGTTAAATATATATTTTTCTTTTACTTTTCATCATAGAGATACGAAATTTTGTACATATATACATTTCACTATAAGTATATAGAATATCTTAAAAGAAATTTCCAATCTCATTATAATTTTAAGATTTTTTAAAAATTTTAAATTTAAAAACAAAATTTTAAAATGCTCCTTGCTACTTAATTTTTGAGATATTTCCTCGATTTTGCATTTTAATCACTTTAAACTGTATAACAAACAAATCTGAGTATCAATTATTTAATCCCTTGTATAGTTAATTTTTGAGAGTTTTTTTCTTAATTCCATCCCGATTGTCATCAAAATTTTGCCTTTTAGTAAGTTAAAATCCAAATTTAATTACCTTAATGAAGTTGAATTGTAAAATGCATATCCAGTTTATTTTGTAAACAGTATAAGGATTCTTCTTTATCAATTTTATGAATTTTGAACAAAAATTAAGTAGCATGGAGCATTTAAAAATTCTGAACACATTGAAAAATCTGTTTTGAGAAAAACGGATTTAAAGTTTATTACTACAATTTACCCTTTTTAAATTACTTCGTAGAAGCTTCATAAATGTTTTTTACTTGAAAAAAACTATTTTGGTACTATTAATCTACAGAAATATATATATTTTTACAATAAAACAATCAATATTACAACGAAACGTTTTGCTCAAATAAAGGTCCACCGTTTCCTTAAATTAAGGGCTACGGGTATTTTGCTAGTAACTAGATGTACTGAACACATTTTATGTAGAACGAAAGAGTACTAAGAAAAGGACTTTTTTGAAATTTTAATTTGAATCAATACAATATTAGTATTTACTAATGATAAGATGCATTATTCGTGTCAGTAAAATCTTACAAATATTTTCTTGATTTTCATGCAGCTGTCAATTAAATGAAAATCTCTCAAGTTTTGTGAAAGTTTGTAATCTTATATAATTGAATATTTCCATTTCCAACATTATAAAAAAACTAAATATTTTATACCTTTTATTTGTTTTTACATGTATTAGAAGTCTATACAAATGGTTTCACTCAAGTTCGGTTGTCTCATAATTGGTCCAATCTGTGATCAAGAAAAAAGGTAAAAGGTTCCAAAATGATTCAAAAGAGAAGATTTTTCTGACAGAGAAATGTATCAGTTGGTTGATTGATTGATTTTTCTTTTACTCAAAACTACATGCAGGCAATGTGCCAAAACTTTCAGTTCTGTCTGTTTCGCACGAGAGGTTGTGTGTCTTCTTCCTTTCAATAACACATTACCAAAATTAATGCGTCTTGGGGCGAAGATGGGTATTTACTACAATGCAGGTTGGAAAAAAAGCTTTGTATTTATAGTGCCACCTAATAGACAAGACTTCAACTCCAATAAACATTTTCTGAATCGCGAGTATACCAATCTGTGACAAGAAGAATCTCAAATGCTTCAATTCAGTTTGGAAAAAAATACCACTGACAGTTAAAAGGTGCATTTGGTTGACTGATTTATTTTTGACTTTGCAACGCAACACAACAGAAGCCTGCCAAAACATCCGATTAAATCTTTTCCCTGGAAAGAGATGATGCTCTCAAGGTTTGTAAACATTGAGTACATTCTTATTGAGGGTGTGAGTATTACGTTTTTGCCGTTTACCAGTTTAAAGACTGGTTCGATTTTTTATTACCATATATCCTTGCACTGTTTCTTCCGTTAATCTCTTCCAGAACGAGGTTGTAAGAAAGTAAGAGTTACATAAAAATTTGGTTAAATGATGCAGGCGCGAATAGAGCTATCAACAGCAGAAAGCGGAAAGTCAAAAAGCACGAGTTTTTCCTCAATCACCCAAACAGAGGCAAGGTTTTACCTTTTGTGAAGTTGACTGTCATTGCATAAATTATACGACAAACAGTTAAGCCAGAGAGTTAAAGTTAAAGCCATATTTGCAAAGAAGATAAGTGCAACGAGTAGGAATTAGACAAAGTTAGCGCTAGGGAGACATTTTTGTAATCCAGATATAGAATTTTATGGTAAGAGCCTCGGAAAGTTAGTTTTTGAATAATTAATTCCACGGTAACTAAGATGAAACGAAGAAAGTGCGAGAAAAACAATGAAAACTTCGAAGTGCGATTTTTCTGGAAGCTTCATTTTTTTGCGTTTAATGGAAATGCAAAGTTTATCTGGATTGATCAAGTATAAATATAAGTGATAAAAAACTGGTATATGTTAATGTAAGCAACGAGACAAAAGTAAGCAAATAAACCTTACCAACTTTATTTCACGCATACATTTTTGTACAACCAGGAGAAGGTTCCCCAAAGTAGGTTCAGTGAACTCTCTCATTCGCATTTTACCCTCTTGCTCGCTATTTCTCTAGAGAGGCACAGAAGACCCCTCACATCCGGTCTCCACGAATCGGCTAATCTCGCCCCACCCCCAGAGCAGTCTAATTCTCAATCATAAATTAATTTGCTGCTGAAATCCTGCGTGCAAGTTAAGGAGTCTTAGAAATTATATAATCTGGGGTTTTAAACCAGGTTTAAAACCAATATAAATGTGTTATGGTTTGCTGGCACCATTAGTGAAGTTTAACCCCATTACAAATGTTCCAGGTATGAGAGAAAAATGTGTGTCAAAAAGCACACATCAAATGCATTTACTCCATTTTGTGATAAACGCAAAAACTAAGAAAAAATACGGCAGTATAAAAAAACCAGGCAGTGAATGATATTGATTAGGAAGACATAATTTGGTACTGAAGTATAGCTTAAAAAAGAAGCTTAGGTAATATCTAAAGATAATTTCTGATACTTAGAAATATGATCGCTTTTATAATTTTTAAATAATTTATTAAAAATTTGTGGTTTTTAAGATGTTAGGTATTTATTTCGAGCTTCTGAATCCTGAAAATAAAGGAAGATATGGAATTTCCTTTGGTAGAACATCGAATGGTCTCTTGTAATCTATACAAAATGTCAAATAAAAACTTATCTGCCATATGGATCATATTTTAAGGCAAAATTCAATGCAGGAACAAAATTTTTGGATATGCATAAGTATTCTACACCGTATAATATTTTGAAACCACAGAATGAGCAATTAAACATAATTACCATTTATACAATATAGTTTTTTGTATTCAGGTCCTGCAAGACTCTTACATTTAATAACTTATTTTTAAAAGATTTTTATAAATTCAAATAATATTAAATATGTATAGTCCATATTTTTTTTTCTTTTTGCTTTTCGGTTTTATAAGCGCGAATATGCTGCCGATAGCAATGGAAAGTTAAAATTCGATTTCACCGCTTCGACTGTTTAACTCAGCAGTCGCACTGTCAAAAAGTGTACGCTGACATTTCACAATTGTTTGGTTGTAGCTCTCACACATTTTCACTTCACTGGGGCATTACATGTAAGAATTAGGCCTACATGTAATAGATCAGGCTAAATGCGAGACGGTGAAATCTCTTAAACTGATTTGTAGTAGAGGTATCATCCAATAACTTGCTCGCAGTCATGATTGTCTACTCAACGCGCCTTTTTTGATAACCTCACTATTTTTTTTCGGGCACTTAGTACAGCCATGTTTTTCTCGGCGTTCGAAGAGTTGCGGAAGGGCATCACTTCACCTATGTTTTCCCCTGTACCACCAGATTAAGTGGAAAGAGAGAGTGCCCCAAAAGTTTCTAGGAACGGCGAGGGTTCCGAGAAGAGTCTTGCTATTTCTGATCCTTTTCAGGTTAGGGAATTTGAGTGGTCCAGGAAACAAAGTTGCTTCCTCTTTCATATTGGTCCTATTGCTCCAGGTAGGAGCAATAGGACCAATATGGGAATCATCAGCGAATGGGGACCAATATGGGGACCAATTTAGGGATCATCAGCGAATAAGAAATGATCACCGGAATGAAGCCCAATCTATGATATTTTTGGAAAGCCCACAAGACATTTCGGGGAATTTCACAAAACCGAGGAAGTTTCTACGAATAGTACATTACTAAGGGTCTGTTGACATAGAATCCGTCACTGTTAGCGAACATTTTTTTAACCAATCATTAACCCGTTTAATCATTCAGCGCCAACGAAATCTTTAACGCTGACGGATGCTACGTG
Organism: Dolomedes plantarius; assembly: GCA_907164885.2. Classification (NCBI taxonomy): domain Eukaryota; kingdom Metazoa; phylum Arthropoda; class Arachnida; order Araneae; family Dolomedidae; genus Dolomedes; species Dolomedes plantarius. Next base: position 130,236,155 of record OU015501.1, read on the forward strand.
AACAGGCTATATCTAATACATGGAAAATATGTAACAGCGTTGATAACGCTGCGTACTTATCTGAGAATTTTGATCTCCTTTAAACATAGGTCTGAGCCCCCCCCCCCCCCACAGAAGTCCTTGTAAATATTATGCCATTCAGTTGTTCAACAGCTTGTTGTACATATGTGCTAATAAATTAAATATTTAAATGTTAACTACAGCTCCTATTCTATGTTCCTGAGGTTATTGAGTATATATATATATATATATATATATATATATATATATTATTTTAGACCTAATAGTTGTTTGCTGGCAATCCCTTTATGTAAGAGAAGCCTTCGCTGAAACAGCGCCATTTTATAAACATTTCAAGGTTATATGGTTTCTGAACCCATGTATAGACTGTAATACCTCTCTATGCACATGGTGTGACGTACTTCCCCAAATTTATGTGGGTGTCTGCTAACTTTTGATTATAATGTTTATATGTATATCTGTGTGCACAGAATGCCACGAGAAAAAATAAATATACACGCAATTAATGAATAAATAAGGTAAAATAAAAATATCATGTAATTTCAATAAGCATTCAGTCTTCAAGTAATTAGTATTGGTTTTATTTTTTTACATTTCATTCGTGATTAATGAAGATACACCCTTACCTAGATCTTTTCAAAGCAAGACTGAAACCTCCCGTAATTGGAAAAATCTTTTCGAAAGTAAATTTTTCCTTTTTACATTACTTAAAAGGTATCAGTAGCCTTAAAGACTCAGAATAAAAAATAAACAATTTACGGTCGCTGATGAGCTCTTAATCTGCATTTGGAATGCAAGATAGTTCAAATAATACTAGAGCTGAAATTTACTCATTTCTCAAACGTAGGAAGTTAATTATCCAATTTCCTCCACAGATTTAATATTAAGAATTAATAATTCCTAAGAAGTAATATGTTTTAAGAAATTAATGCTCAACAACGCGAAAAAGAGGGAAATATTACGTTTCTAAAGATAGAAATAATATGATAATGCTATTCATTGAAATATGTCACGTTTATTGTGAAAGACATTTTAATTTTATGCGAATACTTATCCTTTTAATGTCACTGATTCCTTGTCTGTATTTCTGAAGAAATTTACCCATTAAGCATAATTAAAGGTTAAATGGCAGTAAAAGATTTTATTAGAAATTCCTTTGTGTAGCATGACAAAAGAGCATCGATTTGGAATTCCTACTCATTCTTAGAAACGTTTGTAACTAAATGTTTGATGGGTATGCATGGAAACGAGAGGAAAATTGTCATATTAAAAATAAATCCATTTTTATAATTGGTTTCTAGATATTCATAAGAGTTTTCAGAATTTCTAATTTTTTACGCATTATTTAGCAAAAGAGCAAATAATTGGTTGATTATATTTAATTTGAATGAAAATGTAAAAGAGTGGGAAGGCATACTCAATTACTAGTCTTCAGTGCTGTTGTAATCATTTATTCAATGGGCTACTTAATAAATTTCCCAGTCAATAACACACTAAATAGAGAACGACATTAAAATCTAGGCGGTGTGCACTATGTAATCTCTACTGAATGATGGTATAATAGACACACAGATACAGGCAACCCCATAAAATACCGTAAACATATTAAATAAAACTAACTCAAATTCAACAATCTAATATTATCCCAAAATAATTTTTTATCGATGTGAATATTTCCGATCAAGAACTCCAAAGTAACGCTGAAAACGTAGCACTTTCCAATTAAAGAAGAAAAATATGTAAAAGAGGAAACTGAAAAAAAAAAACACATCAGAGAAAACCGAACTAAGATTATTGATGAAATAAAGATTAATATCTCTTTATCAACAGTGCCCATATTATCAGTTAAAGAGAGATACTTACAGAGAGATCTGATATTTAAGATAAAAGCACCTTAGTGGTTGACAATTTTTTTCAAGAATGGAGATGAAGGAAACCCTCTTGAACAATTCAATCAATAACTTCGTAACTTACTATATTACTTGATTTAAGGGGTTAAATCAGAGTTTAGAAACTAAACGGTTAAGAAATTTGCCAAGATGCGTTTACTGTAAGATCCCAACTTTCAGTCACAATCCTTCATTTAATGATATCCAGACTATCGTGCTTGCAATCGGACCAGAGATTGTGAGTTTGAGCCTCAGTGTCAACATGGATGTTTGTAGTCCTTCGGAATCGGCTTTAATTTATAGGTCCGATAATTAGCTTTTGTGCCGCAAAAGTTGACCGTGGTGCTGAGGACTAGACAACAAACCAAACATTTAGTGATGATGGCATCAATGTTGGTAAAGAGATGTCGTCCTTTAACTTGATTTCATTAGTAAACTTAATATATTTAGCTTACTCTCGTCATTCGACAGCCCTTGTTCTGTTTCAACTGTTTAAACTATCTTGGAGTGGCAACAACAGTGTACACTTGTTCCAACTTAAACACCCTCTAGCTGTGTGAATTGAATAGGTTCAAGTCTGCTGCGCACCCATTCTATTATTTTCACTCGCTCAGTGTCCACTGGGATAGCATTTATACAATATCCTAGCAGCATATTATCACAGATTTCTTTTAAGCTATATTTTTAGGTGAGTTCCCTAAAAACTACGTGGAACATTATTATTTTCTTGCAGTCTCGCATATACTAGCTACTAAGGGCGTTCATGAATGAAACATATTTTTACTCTTTTAATAATCGACAATGTTAGTCTAAATGACCGACAATTAAGTTGGTTTAAATCATTTGGGAATCTAGTCCTTGATGCATACGATCGAACTAAGGCTAAAAATTGTATCACTTTCCGACTTTTTTCTTATAAAGGAATTGTATTTGTTTTCGATATATATTTGCACACATACAAACACACGAATGTACTTACTCAGTCAAAAATTTATAGTATGTTTGAAAAATAAAATGATAGAAATATTTTCGAAAAAATATTTATAAAAACGAATAGAGTTCATGAGTTTTTGACAAAGTGCCGCTACGTTTATCATTTCTTCTGAGCAAGTAAAACAGATTTAAATAACATTTCCTTTAAAATCTGTAGTGTAATTTTTCTAAATGGAAGATATAATCAAGAACATCTTTTAACAAGCAGACATTAAATTGGACGCTCGGAGTGAATTTTTATAAAATATATTCAACTTACTCTGAATAGATAACAAAGACACTGAAAAAAGGGTTTTATATGAATTAAGAAATTAATATAAAATTTCCATAACGTTTCCAGAACATTTGATCTAAAATTTTTGCTAAATCAATGGTATTTAAGCAAAATGATTTTTTCCCTCACTGCGTAAAAGGAAATAAAATGAAAATCTCTATTTTATACATTTTATTAGCGAAAAAACATAGCTCTAATTGAATAACTTTACTTAGTATCTATTTTCCACGATTAGCTTCTACGATTGTAAGTGATGTACAAGGATAATTCCTTTTGTGTAACATCCATGGTACCTTCCGTGAAAAAATAAAATAAAACTGACGATTACATTTAAATCGCAGCAGTTTTAAAAGAAGATTTAATACTTTTTCTTCTAGACCAGTGGTTCTCAACCTTTTTAGCCCCTTCCCCCAAAAATAAGTAAATTAAAATGAACACTTCGTGATCCATAAGAAAAAAACTGACAGTTCTACTAATAAATAACTGCACGAGTAACTAGTCAAAACTATTTAGCTTGATAGCGACCTTCCGGGACACCCCCTGAGGTTGCGGCCCCTTAAGTTGAGAAACGCTACTCTAGACCTTCAACTAGCAGTGTAAAGGAAGGGTAAACAATAAGCCAGTTTTCTTAATTTTGTTTTTTCGCGTGATGTAATTCAACTTCCACTGTGTATTTTGTTGCAAATCCGGAGGCATAGGGATTCCCCAATCAGTTGCTGACATCCGTGCAATAAGTAACTTTCATAAACTCGTTATTTATGGCTGTATTGAATGCACATACGTTAGACAGATTTTTTTCGGTAAAATAAAGCGTCCGAAAGAATATAACATGGTTATCGAGCAAAAGATTTTAACAGTATTTTCAAAGATGATAAAGTAAAAATTATCGGCAAGTTGTAATTGCTGTTTAAATTTAACTCTATTAAAAACAAACAATATTTGTAATTAAAAACATTGAATAGCTTTTTTCTTATGGTATATGGGCCATTTTTGCATTATGTGTTTTCTGATAATCCATGAAGGACAGCTTGTAAATGAGCAACTGCTAATCAGGAGTGTATTCCATTTCCTCGTGTATTGTAGGTCCCGGAAATACGTATATTACAGCAGAGAAGAGAACTGCTCAGCTTAATTTACTTTTAAAATATCGAAAAATTTTGCTATCATCATGATGGTAGGATCAATGCTACACTGGTTATTTATTTATTTATTTTTGGGTACAATTTGATTCTAATGACAAACGAAGAACAAGAAATTCCTATTATTAGAGCAATGACCATTTTTCAACTTTCATCCGTCACTTTTTTGTCTTTTGAAAGGAAATTTAAATGGCATTAAAAAAAAGGAACAGCAATTTTAACTCTGAGTATGAATGCATAAGAGAATAGATGAATGTTAAAGAGAAGAAATTCTCCTTAGATTCTTATAACATCAAGGGGGACAAATAGTGATATTTGTTCAGCAAAATAAATTCTCAAGAAATTTTTTAGTTTTTCACATTATATCGCAAAAACTGAGATAAAGGTGAGAAGCATTAAATTGAATTTTTTTTATATAAAAGTGTTATAAAATAAATAAGAACAAAGCCCGAGTGTTACCATTAAACTTGCTAAACTTATGCTGATAATCTTTTATCTAACAATTTATTCACTATCTTTACATAAAAGATTTTGCTGCTACTTGCGCCTTCGCAGTTAGGTTTTTTTTAAATATTTTTTATGAGGGTATAATTGGATTTTCGCAAGTTACCTGGAGGCTTCATTTGAGTCTCTTCTCATTATTTCCAACAGCCGAAGAACAGGGACCTTTCTTGTTAAGCTTTGCGACCAAGCTGGTTTCAAATTTCACCTCAGATGCGATCAAGGGAAAAAAATGGAGCAAAAATATTTTTGTACCTTCTTTTTATTTCCTTTTCGTCCTCCTCTAGAACTTTTTATACCTCGTTTGGGTGCAGTTTACTGAAAATTCCTACGTGATTTTTTAACACGTTGAGCTCTTTTTACGCAGCAGCTAAAAATACTCTTTTTTAAAAATCTTTTAAACATGTTCGTTCATGCAAAGCTTAAGATGCGTTACTTGAGTACCTAAACTCCTTCATCACCCCATTCATCAAATTTTTCTAGGATGCGCTTAAGTCATTTTAACAATTTATAAATATTAGAGAGCATTTTTTTTTATTAATTTATTAAATAATTGATTTCACGCGGAAGTTTTTTTTTAACATTTATTATAAAGGATACATATTTAAGCAGGATAGAGAATCGCTAGAAAATGATATTTATGAAAGTCACATCTACAGAACTAATCATTAATGTAAAGCCCTTAAGTTCACGTATCAATTGAGTGCAATATAAGGAGTATATTTCGCAGAAATGGCACAAAAATATGTTTTCGAGGTAATATTAATAAATACATTTTATAAAAGAATACGTAACTAATGCACGAAACATAGCAAACTAGCCTTTGCAATTTACACACACACATATTACTTATACACACAGACACACACATATCTATCTATATATATATATATATATATATATATATATATATATATATATATATATATATATATATATATATATATATTTATTTATTTCCGTTTTCCTGGTTTCGTTAGGATGATTAAGAATCTCTTCAAAAACTTAAAAACTTCCGAAAAAATAAATTTATTATATTGAAAATTCTTCAGGCGCATACACAAATTCAAACATAAAAGACGTAACAGTTGTCTTCTATACAGAAGAAAATTCTAAAAACACAAGTCAGGACACCAGAATTTTCAATACAATACACGTCAATTTTTGCAATTATAACACATTCAATTCTCACTAGGAAATTGAACTGAGTTCCAACTTCCAGAAAGGTTTAATCGGCAAGTTGGCGAAATATCGCGAAATCTGTGACCAAAATAAGTCACAAAATCCATCGCCAATTCGGCGATAACTCTCATATTTGGCGAGATTCATAGACTACCATGTTAAATACATAGTTATAGGAGCGCTTCCATAAAAGCCAACGAAAAAAACCGTAAAAAAAACCGTAATATTTACAAAATTCGTAACAAGATATATATACACTGCTGGCCACTGTAAATGCAACACCCTGAAGGAAACATGCAAATAACATGAAATTTACAACATGCATTAGCGGAGGTGAGATATGCAAATGATTAGAATTTCAGTGCAGACGCACATCACGCGCGCCTGTGGCGCCACTTCAAAGCGCTATTTAAGGAGATTTCGACGATTTCAATTTCGGCAATTGTGTTTTTCTTGTGGTTTTTTCAAAAAAAAACGATCAATTATGCCTCGTCGAAAACAGCGATCATCTTTTGATCAAGTATCCGAGTTCGACAGAGGAAGGATAGTGGCCTACCGAGATTGTAGATTATCTTTCAGGGAAATCGGTAGTCGTGTTGGACGAAACCAAACAACTGTAATGCGGATATGTTATCGTTGGATGCAGGAGGGTACGACGGACCGGCGTGTTCGATCGCATCCACCTCAGCGCACCACTTCACGTGATGACAGGCAAATTGTGCGCATGGCAGTGACGGATCGCTCAGTCACATCACGAACCATAGCACAGCACATGCAGTCTGTAACGCATCATCCAGTGTCTCCGCGTACCATTCGACGCCGTTTACAGCAGAGTGGTCTGTCCGCAAGACGTCCATTGCTTTGTCTACCCTTGACGCAGAACCACAGACGTCTCCGCCGCCAATGGTGCGATGACAGAAGGATGTGGACAGCAGAATGGAATGAAATTGTCTTTACTGACGAGTCACGCTTCTGTATGCAACACCACGATGGTCGCATTCGAGTCTGGAGACACCGTGAAGAGAGGATGCTGAACAGCTGCGTTATGCACCGCCACACTGGTCCTACACCGGGTATTATGGTATGGGGCGGTATTGGATATCACTCTCGCACACCTCTAGTACGCATTGCCGGTACTTTAAACAGCCAGCGCTACATCTCCGAGGTGTTGGAGACAGTTGTCCTTCCTTACCTTCAGGGCTTGCCCACAGCCATATTTCAACAGGATAATGCGCGACCACACGTGGCACGCATTGTCCAACGGTTCTTCGTCAATCGCCAGATTGAATTGCTTCCCTGGCCGCCTCGCTCTCCCGATCTTTAGCCGATAGAAAACATGTGGTCCATGGTTGCTCTACGATTGACCCAGATTCCATCCCCAGCTGCCACAGCAGATCAACTTTGGCAACGTGTGGAAGCTGCTTGGTCTGCTGTACCCCAAGAACTCATCCAAAGTCTCTTTGAATCAATGCCGAGCCGTGTGACAGCGGTGATCCCCAACAATGGCGTCTACTCTGGCTACTGATTTTGACAGAAGTCTATAAATTTAATCATTTGATACTTGGTCAACATGTTATCTACAAAATAAATTTTGTTGTGATCTCTCTTGTCTTTCTTGGTGTTGCAATTTGGGTGGCCAGCAGTGTATATATATATATAAGCGCGTGTTTGTGTGTGGGAATCTGCTGGACACCCCTAGCAAGTGTTGGCACAAGCTGTTATTAGAAATTTCAGACGGCAAAGAGTTCCGCTGTTATCCATGATGACAAAATGCTAAAATTTGGCTGAGGTGCCTAATGGAAATTAAGTATTAGCAAGAAAAATGCTGACCTAATCTATTTGTGCCACGGTAACAATGATCTCTCTTAAAAATTATGTATGTATGTGTGTATATATATACACATACATACATGTTATATATATATATATATATATATATATATATATATATAATAGATAGAGTTGAAAGTGAAAAACCAGTATATGCTCAGAACCACAAGAACGAGGGGCTGAAAACATGAAAAGATAAGTGAAAAATAGGTTTTAGACAGCATCTTGTCTGCAGCGGTGCCGATACTGCCTAAAAATGGATTGTTTCTAATAAGTATGATCTGAGCAATAAACATACTTAGACACCGTACAATCCATAAGAAACAGAAGAAATGAATAACCAGTGGCTTTATCATAGAACACCAAATTCGGAGGAGCCCAAATGCGAATTCTTGCCGAGAGCACGGGAATGGCTAGTTACGGCTCTGTGTGTGTGTGTGTATATATATATATATATATATATATATATATATATATATATATATATATATATATATATATATACATATATATATATATATACATACATTTATATATATATATATATATATATATATATATATATATATATATATATCCTCGGATTAAAATTACAGTATATATAAAATAAATAATCTGATGATTATATCGACGTTTTAGTAATGTAGTATAATAACAGACTTATCTCTCTAGGGAACTCATTAATATCGGTCGGCTGGGCTCATTATTATATTATTGAACTAACTATACCTTATCTTCATAAAACAATCGTTTTCAGTACAAGTACTTTCAGTATATTTTGGGGATCATCACTCATTTCTCCATTTATTTTGAACTACAGATAGATGAAAACCTGTTTTTGAAATGCCGAATTCCGCCTTAATACATTTGTTGAAGGAAAAACGCTGAATTTCAATTTGATGTATTTTTCACTATCGGAAATATCGATTAACAGGAGATTTAAAATAAACTTTTTACTATCAAAAATATTGCTTGGCTTTGAAATGTTCTTCTGAATCATGCTACCTATAAACTTAATTTAATTAATATTGATCGAGTAAGTTTCTTTAAGATGACATTTGGCAGTGGTCCAAACATATGTTACATACGTTCACGGTAGATGATATTCTAATGGAAAACATGTTATCACAATACAGAATTTAGAGAATATATTATTCTGAAGGACAATTAAAATTCCTTTGCTTAAAAGGATTATTTTTCCTCAGCATCAAAAACACTTGTTTAATATATCATATTTGAAAGCAAGAGCCATCTTTTTACTTAAATCATAAAATGGAAGAAAAAAGTATTGCGAAGTCGGTTCTTTTATTTCTTTTGGAATGCTTAACGTTTATCTTTTGCATTTTAATAAAAATGTTTGAAATACTTGTTTCACGCATGTCTAAGAGGATTTCTTTTTTTAAATTAAGTACCTGTTACTTGTACGAAATATTTCGTAATGCCAAGAAATAATTTTTCTACCAATTTAACGCAAAATAAAAAGACAACTTGCGACGCTTAATAAGATTATTCTTAATATATTAACCTGGAAATCCACTAGAATAAAAATTCTCTCAATTACGTCTATTCATTTAATATTACTAATATTATTCATCTTATTATAAGATAAATCAATTAATAAATGCTTTAAAAATTTTTCTGGATTCTTTCAGAAAAATAATAAAATTGTATTTGTTGTCCAAGCCATTCGGAATCTTAAATCACATCTTCTATTCTCTAATGCGTGAATTACAACTATCATTTCTGCAATGCTACCCTTTTGATGCAAGCGTCAATTTTACTTAACTCATTTTTCTAAGTTTAAATTACATTTTTACAGTTTACATCTTGTATTATTATTTCAAACTTATATCGTCGCAAGCATTATTCCTTCTATATTTTCAATCGTGAAAATATTTAAATTGACGCAGGGCAAGTAAAAAAAAAATCTCGTGTTTTGAAATCTGAATAGAATGAAAAAAAAAACGATGTAAATTCCTGTAAACTTCATAAAAGTGATCAGGTTCATGAAATTATTGCTTATGAGAAATTCGTTTAAATGCTTTTTGAGAAGAATCCCTAATATAAACCTCGCTGGTAAAACTGGTATTATATGACATAGCTGTAAAGCAACGTAAGATTATAATGTAAAGGTCACTATATATCATGTCTATTATTGAGCATTCATCATAAAATCATCGCTATAAAAATATTTTATGAACTAATACTGGAGTATTATTGTTTTAAAAACTATTCTCATCATTGCAATAAAAATTCCTTTATTAATTAAGACTGCAAAATAATATTCTTTATTTCTTTTGGTATTTTCTTTTTCTGGGCCCTATGTAGCCTAGTGGTGGCGCGTCGGCTATTGGCACTGAGGGTTCTCGGTTCGAATCCCGATAAGCGCCATTAAATACCTCCGTGTCTAGGTCGGATATGGGCATGGTAAATCCGAAGACAGGAAATACCTTCTAGAAAGTCAAAAAGGGTGGGAGAAAGTATATACCCCCAGCTGGCACCCCTGGGGGTTCTCTGTCAAAATTGAGGTGGCACTTGGCAAAGTGGATTCCGACCCTTATGGTGCCATTATAAACCGTAAACGTCCCCACCCCCTTAGCCCGTAAGCCTATATGGACCTAATCT